>CM057166.1:16791938-16858778 GCA_029962745.1 Echinometra lucunter
TCATGATACAACCAATTTGAATGGTCAAGTACTGTTTCGATCATCTTCATCACGTGAAATGTCTAATAATTATGTCAATGCAAATTGAAGATGGGCGGGAAGCGAATGAAAACGTAGCTCTTGAAACTCGATGTTTTCGATTCGGAAAGCGTCTTGCCTGCCGAGAGTAGAAATCATTTAGATTGGCAGATTTACTAGTTTGAATATATTTTTTTTTCTTGAAGAATATTCTCACGTTTCGAGCTTCCCTTCAAAATAGTCTGACCTCTTTTATCCGGCCATGCAAGGACCGGTAATCGGGATAAAAGAGAAATTTGGCAATTGTCTGCGATAATATATCAGAGATGATTTGCACAAATAGTTCTGTCACATCATCACATCTGAATTAAAGCAAGAAACTAAGCGCAAATGAATGCGCTCATTACAACGCGAATATATAAGTTCACGCGTTTCACGCACCCCTTCCCCAGGGAGCGATCTTATCGGCTGAGTCAGCTTAGACTCATCTCTAACGACTTTCCCCATTGGATAATATCTTTGCGGTGGGTGTGGCTTTGATGACTTACAACACCGTTAAAACAGTTCTCAGAATACCGTTTAAAGACTGTTTTAGCGGTGTTGTAAATCAATGACTTAAAACAGAAGTTATAGCAGAACTTAAAAGACAGTTAAAACGGTGTTCAGAATACCACCCCAGGTCTATAGAGTGAAAAGACAGCATGACCATGGGTCCTATACTACATTAAAACACTGTGATAGAGAGAGATCCGTATATAATCGTATAATGGGAGGCCAGAAAAACGAGATCGCACTGTATACAATTTACTAGTTTCAGGTTGTTGTAATCAATTAAGCAATGATAATTTTGCTTGAAATGAGTGCATGGTCATGCTGTGAGCCCCGCCCCCCTCCTCCTCCTCCTACCACCGTTGAGCTGCAAGCGCCTCACTAACCTTCTGTATCTTGAAAGTCATATTGATCGGGGCCGCCAATCTCTTCACCTCCTTATCATTTCTCCGCATGCTAACCGAGAGAACCTTGCTCCCAACACTACACCCTTTACCGCCTGGATCGTTGGATGAGGGGTTGCTATGGTAATCACCGTTGGACGTAGATGCGGCGCTCTTGAAGAGCGTATCGTTACGGTAGACGATCAGATCGATACGCAAGTTGCTCGTGGGATCGATAGCTAACGGAGGAGAAAATAATATCTTAATTTAATTTTTCAGATCTGTATGATCGGCAAAAATCATGTTTTTACGAGGGCATGATTATAACGGCAATCAGCATGCTATCCGTTTGGGGGGAAAAACGAGGGGAAAAAAGGCACTTGGGAGAAAAGTGGAAACTAATGATGTGTTGATAGGAGAATAAATCCCAACTATTCAGATTTGAATGACACCAATGTTGAGACTCCAATATTATGTTGATAAATATTTGAGAACCATACATTTTATCGTTGTCCGATATCGTAAAAAATTTGACGAAACGTTTTTATCTGATTTTGTCGATTTTGACCCAGTTCATAATGGTCTAAAGAATGTATTGCCCTAGGAAATACCTGAATTAAGTAGCTTCCCAGTCTCGACCTCCAAGGCAACATCAGCACTGTTCATCTCATCATCTGTCTTTCTGACCTTTTCGAAGACGACCTTCTTAGCATCAACGCTCTTGTTTCCGGACTCCTCTCTGACATAAATCTGCAGGACATCATCAATGAAGAACAGGTCTTCATTGCCGTCGTCGGGGACGACATTGAACGCGGCCACCGCCAGATTGACGCCTGACGCGGAGAAGTTTGAAGTCGTGTTCTTAGGGAGTTTGACATGTGTGAGCACTCGCTCGACGCTTTGGACAATTTGTGTTGATGAGGAGGCGACGATGGCGGGAGATTGTTGCAGGGTCGTTGATGACGACGATTCGAGGCTGATGATGCGATCGACTACCTCAACGACGTTGCTTGCGACCTGGAGTTCAAAAAGAAGGTTAGAGTGTTCCACTGTGACTGTCAAACAACACATGAGACAATATATCCCAAAATATGGGGAAGAGCATTATATATTATTATAGTTGTACATAAATTGCCCTAACTGGAATAAATACAGGTCTCTGATTTTCAATAATTTACTCTCAAAGAACAATTGGATGCGTGTGTGAACGGAAGGTAGAGCTATGAATAACACGAAGTGCCCTTTTTTTTGCAAAAGTAACAATCTGTCTAATAGGATATTGATGGGTATTTCCCCAAGCAAGAATCCCATAATTCCGATAGGGTAGAATTAAAGATGAATAAAGCATAATAAGTGATGTCGAAGGAATAAAAAATTTCAGTCTGTTGATAATACCTATATTTCGTGAAAAACCTACCAACACTCTTTGTTACTTACCACCATCCTATATTTTGAAACTACATGGGGAGTGGGGGGGGGGGGACAACCGTTGAGACGAGGGTCATGATTAGATGATAATGCTGTCGGCAACACAACTTTGCATAACTCTTCAGTTCGCATGGGCCGTACAAGATTATAAGCTAAGGAGTTAAAGTTATAGAAGAGAAAAAGGCTGGAACCCACTTCCAGAGGATATTAGAAATACAGACAATAGTAATATCTGTATGAATAACACAATTCTACCACTTAGATGATAAAATACTTTAAGATATATGTTTACCACGGCACTTTATTTTCATACAATATGCGCTGGGGTAGGGGGCAGCTAGCTATCTGTAAGAGAGCCAATATACTCTCTGTCGGCAATACAACTTATCAGTTTTATTAGTTTCTGTTGACATTTATTTATTACATTCATTTTCTATCTCTTACCTCGATCGTTTGTATTATTTGTTAATAATTTGCTTTTTCTTTGTAACAGTTTCCACTTTACGCATAATTATGTCTGGAGTTCTTTTATGTTTCAGTTTTCTTTACATTGTATTCTTTTCGATTGTTATGATTCTGATCCGGTATTTGTTTATGTTCTTCTGTAATTTGATTTTGCAATATTTCACTCACTCCTGAAGGCAAACCGTTTCGGATGAAGTGAGTTTGAAAAAAAAAACACATGATGAATGACATAATGATAAAATTCTATTGGTCTATACATGATAACAAGACTTGTCAGTTGAAATTTTTCGATATGTTATCATAATCATCAACAGTAAATGGATTCTGGTTGTCTTCATTAGAAAAGTCCATATTTCATTATGGAAACTTTAAGAAACTCAATGGAATTAAAACCAACTGTATTCTATTTCATCAGGTGCAAGTTGGCGTAATAAAGAAAAACGGAGCAAACGCTGTATCACCACCAGTAAACTAAGTTTGTCAATCTTTACTATTTTTCTGATTCGTTGGCTCCTTTTCCAGAATGTGCACTCGATCTTTCTAGAATAATTCTAATGCAGCATGCAATGCAACAGTATTAATGCAATGCAAGGCACTGGGGAGAGCGACATGACAATAAACAATGAAAGATATTTGGAAGTAAGGCTTATTTTCATGATCTTAGCGTACGTTCTGCTTAAACCAATTAGCTTAAGCATTTTCTAGGGGCCACTAGTCTCCCTAGTCATTAGCATCGATCATACTGGGTTAATGGGTTGTTTAAAAATACTTAACAGTTTCAAATCATCTTTAAGAGCACAAACCATACATCAAAAGTCCACAGTGAAAGTTATACGATCTTAAAAGTCTTAAGGCTTCAGGATTTGAAATAACAAAAAGGGTGAATATTCAAACTTCCAGAAAAAGGAGAGAGAGAGAGAGAGAGAGAGAGAAAGAGAAGGTAGAGATAATGTAAGTGGTAAGAGGATACGAAACTAAAACTAAGCAGCAGCAACATAAATATAAATTCATTAGCCAGTCAAACATGACTGTACCACGAAACTTTAAAGGTATCAGTTTTTTTCCTCCCCGTCTGTTTCTCACTCTTCCGTGTTGCACAAACAAGAAAGAAACTTAAGATTTATGTCTAAGTTTGGTAGTTAAAGAAGGAAAATTCTCACGGAATCCCCACCACCACCACCACCACCACCACAAACAACAAAAGCAACAACAGAAGTTACACAGAATGTCCAAGACTGCAAATGAATAATAATGTACCAAATTTGTAGAAAGTGTCTAACACAGTGGCGTATCTAGGTGGGTGCAAGGGGGGCAAGTGCCCCGGGCGGCACTTTGAGGGGGCGCAAAAATGCAAGAGAGAAAGAAAAAAAAATGGGGGAAAATGATTTTAAAAAATAATAATCCTTAAGGATTATGCGCCCCATCGGCGGTGTAAATACAGTACAAATACAGTAAGTTGACGGTTTCAAATGAAAAAAAAAAAACCTTAGCTTGGTCGCTTTGGTCCGTCGCATAATTATTTTCTTTCGGTATCTGGTAATTTCGAGTCCCCAGTATATATTCTTAAGCAGCTTCTTTCAAGGGTTCCAAACACTGCCAAATTTGAAAATTAGGCTGTTGTTGCATAAAAAGTATTTGCAGAGGTTCAACATTTAAAAGAAATCTCAACTTTCAATTATGTGCCGCCCCCCCCCCCCCCCATCGGCAGGGTAAATGCACTAGAAATTTTAGTTTTGAGGGTTTAGAATGCAAAGAAATCTCTAAAGCTCGGTCGCTCTGCCCGTCGCTTAATTAGTTTCTTTCAGGACACTCGTAATTTCGCCCCAAATACACCGTTTAGTTCTTAGATAGGTTAAAGGGCTCAAAATTTGAATTGAATGTACATGTATAAAGATGTAATTGTCGTTCATTTGCCTGCAGGCTATCATGGAAGTTCTATCTCCTTCTCAATACTGCGCCCCCAAATATAGGGTTAAGTGCATAAAACAGCATTTGAGAGATTCAGCATTTACAAAAAATCTCAACTTTCAGTCGACTTGCCAAATTCCTCGGTAAGATCCCTTTTTACCAACCAATGCCTTTCTTTTTCCTGTATGTTAATGTCATTGTCTGAATGCAATGTATTGTAATTGTTGTTGGTAAATAAATCAATCAACCAATCAATCAATCAATTTCTCAATTTCTCAAGGGTTTTCGTTTATTTTATTTTACTCCCATTTTTTATATAAGGGAGTGAATGGAAAACCGTTTATCAATATACAAACTTCGAACTTCTCAACAACTCGATCGCAGTGGTCAGTTGCAAAATTTCCTAGGTAAAATACGCAAGAAATTGTGTTTGGTACGGCTAAAAATGCAACAACAAAAAATGCCGCTCGGTCGCTTCGCTCCCTCGATTTTACAGTGAAGTAGATAGGTTTGGGCACTTGGGACTTGGGGGGGGGGGCGCAACTGTATTGTTTGCCCCGGGCGCCATGATCCCTAGATACGCCACTGGTCTAACACCAAAGCAAATGAGCAAGTACAGAAGTAGAGACAGATAAATCGAGCTATTTGTAATGTTCAGGCTCGTAACACTCAAACATGTTAGGGCCCGTGCTTTTTAAAAATGTGATTTACATTAAGTTTATAATGTTATACATACATTGCTTACATTTTGCTTAATCAAAGTAAGTGAAAAAAAAAAAAACCAACGATCTTCTGTGTGACACAAAAAGTTAAACTTTCTTGCTACTTACCTCTTCTGAAACATCCTCGGCATGTGATATCTTTTCAATGACACGCCCAGTCATCCTTAGCTCCGCCTGGCTGACGTCATCGATCTCCTCCGTCCAATCAGCGAGTTCGGCTGAGATGGACTCCGCCGATTGGCCCGCGCTACCCTGGTGCGCGACGTCATTGTCATTTTCAATAACGTCCGTTAACCACTGGTAGAAAGTCGGTGGCGTGAAAACCCGATAAGATATCGTGGTGGGGGGAGGAACAACTGTATGGAGGGGCAAAAAAAAAAATAGCACGTAAAAAGCAAAACAAATTAGAAATCAACACGAAAGAAGGCAAGAAAAGCTGACACTCTTTCATTTATTACATTACTTCTCCTTCATACTCGCAAGCCTAACTTCAAACTATTTTATTACCGTGTAACAAGACGTTTTGCGGTTAGCAATGACAGCTAACCGCAGAACAAAATCGGGTCGTTCAAAACTAATTCATGCAGACTTCAATTATGAATGAATCAGACACGTGGCTCATGTATGTACCAACTAGTATTGTACAACACTATATTATCACCTGTTTGACCTTTTGATGCACTTATAAAAATACTCTTTCCTTGCCAATATTCAATCAAAATGCTATTATTAAACGGTGAGAAAGATTTAGTTTTCCCCGTAAAAAAATGAAAAATAAAAAATAAAAAATAAACAAATTTACACATCCATTGACAAGGTTGTCCCTATGAACATTGGTGCATGAGGCGGTAACGGGGGAGAGGGGGGGGGGGGGGGGGGCTCCCAGAATTATTGAAATTATCAACCAACTCGTAGTCGGGCTACTGCAACTTCATATTCATGATGACCGGTGCCCATCTGTTTGCACGTTTAGATCTTCCTTGGCATTTTTAAAAATCCAAACAACAAAAATCTTCCATAGTTGGCGTATGGGTCATACGCCAAGAAACAATTTTAAAATATTTTCTAAAAACATGGATGTAGATTTATTTGACCTTTGTTACTGTAATTAATTTTCCACGAAAAGTGAGCTATCGTTAACAAACCTGCTGCGGTCGATGACTGTGACATCGCTTGTGTCGTCGAGATCCCCGCGGTGATGGTTAAGGATGGTGTCGAAGATTGTGTCAAGGTAGTATCCACTGTGGCTGTGATTTGGGAATATTAGATTAAAGAAATGGATTGGAATGAGAGATACTGAGCAAAGACTGTTTGTAT
Organism: Echinometra lucunter; assembly: GCA_029962745.1. Classification (NCBI taxonomy): domain Eukaryota; kingdom Metazoa; phylum Echinodermata; class Echinoidea; order Camarodonta; family Echinometridae; genus Echinometra; species Echinometra lucunter. The sequence continues at coordinate 16,798,729 of CM057166.1, forward strand.
ATGAGATTTATTGTCATCTTACATGTAAACCAATTGTTATCATATTTAAAATGTTATTTTCATGTTACATTTTAATTTTTTTATACATGAGAAATGAGAAATAAAAAAATACTTGAAAAAGAATGTGAAGTTACAGGAGAAGGAGGAAGAAGAGGACGGTAAAGAGAGAGGGAGAGGGGGCTGAGGAAGAGAGAGTGAAAGAAAGAAAGATAGAAAGAGAGAGGGGGAGAGGTGGACGACGGTAATAATGGACATTGATAGGTGGATAAAGATATCAAAAGGATCGGAAGGTGATTAGAGACCCACTACTCTCAAAAGATCAAAATAATTATATTATCATTCTTTGCCCGTTAGTCTTGCGCAGTCTCTATCGAATATATGGGTGAGGAGAGACCATGGATATTCTTTCCTTATCCATAATTCGATAGAGCCTGTGTAAGACTAACGGGCAGAAATACTACATTTTGATCTTTTGAGAGTGGGTCTCTAATTTTTATGACAAAATATACTTCGACGATTTTTACGATGAATATTCCAGAATTCCACAGATGACAGAAATGATAAACTAGTCATTTGATCATTGTGATATCACTTCTATTTTTTTCCACATGAAAGGGATGCTGGAATCTGATTATTGTTTTTTTTTTTTTTTTTTTTTTTGATCTATATCTGACATTAATACCCTAAAATCTATCAAATCATCAAGTATTTCACAACAAAAAATTACATAGTTCTGGCTCTTCAGGGCAGTCCTGAGCTTGGACGCATTTGGTTCTGACGGATGCGTTAGGTTTGCTTAGTAGTTCGTAAGTTCCATTTTGCCCGCGTCTGAAGCGCACACAAATCACCTCCGTCTGTTCACACGTGATGTTTCTCATATCCAGAGCGTACTCTACGTCCGCAAAGAGAAACTCGTCCCCGCTGATCAGTGATTGGTCGGCTTGGGATTGCGTCAGCGCCTGTTCGACCAATGAGCGCCGGCTGGACGAGTCGTTGTCATGGTCATGCAGACCACGTGACCAGATCATGAGCTGCCATAGGTCGTGGCCGGTGACGTCACTTGTTAAGTTTCTGTCGTAGATAATACTGATATTGAGGCGGAATGTGTTCACCTTTCCAGCTTCGATTACAATAGATCGATTCATCGATATCTCGAGAGCATTGACGACAACGCCATCTTTGACCAAAGAAAGAAAAGAATGGCATTTGAACAGATGGAAAACACAATATCTTATGCGGGACAATTTTTCGTTGAGGATACAAAATATCAAACATGATAATGATGACAAAAGTAGGGAGTGATTCTCTACTGAATAATCTAGAGTAGGAATGAAATTAATGGGATACTGATAATAACTAAAATCTTTACGTCTAAACAAGAACACCGGTACATGTATCGTACATACGAATTGAAACATCACTGTAATGCCATCTTCGATCACTTCGAATTTCCGTCTATTTTTTTTTTAGGCTCTCTGTCATTCATTCGATATTACTCTGATGAGAGCATGTCGAAAAGCTAAAGTATGTCTGTGTTCAATGCTATTTTCCGACTTTGAATTTGAGAAATTGGAATAAGTGTTTTTTCCAAACTTGCGTCAGGATGGAAACAAGTTAGGACTAAAATTAATGTTCAGTCTTTCTCAATAGAGAGAGAGAGAGAGAGAGAGAGAGAGAGAGAGAGAGAGAGAGAGAGAATAAAAGTTTAGAATGAAACTCCATCAAATACAGATGCAATGAAGAAGCTCCTTCTGATAGACGACCCCCACGCACACACACCCTCCCACACACACTACCACCAACATTATGCACCATCACCACCACCATCACTATTACCACCACTACCACCAACACCATCCATCATTAATGCCCTGGCGTGAAAATAACGCTGCATAGCAAAATAAATCATGAATCATGAATGTCTTTCCTGTCTTTCACAGGCGTGATTTTGTCTGCCATTATGTTAGGAAACCAAGAAATTGAGCTTTCACAAGTATTGGGTTTCGCCTCCCGTTTTCCTTCTGCTCACAGTATAAAAATATGCCCTCGGTATAGCAAAGACCTGGGAAAACATTACAGTGCCTTTTCCTGCATTTCCAGGCATGGTTTCATGTTCAAGCGCTATTTTGATGCAACGGTGTAGCGTGGATCCAGTCGGGGGGGGGAGGGGCTCAATAATCTTATGAAGTGAAGAAAATGCGAGGGATTGGGAAAGGTCTACACCTAGCTGTTAAAGATAGATTTATCATTACAGTTTCTTGTCTTTATTTTATTACATTTTCTCTCTTTTACTCCCCTCCCTTTTTTCTACCGTATTTAAGGGCGTATATGGGTAAAGTGCCCCTGTGCACCCCTAAGCCACGCCACTCCTTGATTGTCCGGAAATCAATGTTCTTAAACACATTTACAACAGGAAGTCGACAATACACTACCCCCAAGTGGAAGAGTAAATTCCCATCAGACTAATCATGTAAAATCATATTAATGAACGAATATGACGGATCATCAGCTACTTCCCTGATATCATAAATAATTCAAAGAAACATTTGGACAAGAATAAGGCAGTGGTGCACGAATCTACAAAAGTTCGCATTGAAACACCTGTATTTTCAAGAAAATATGTTTTGTGTGCGCAAGGGTGTGTTCGTGTGTGTGTGAGTGGATATGTGGGCATGGTTTTTCTTTTCATAAGGGGCATTTCCATCACAAGAAGCCATATTTAATCTTTCCTGGCCACTGCCGCCCCTCGCCCCTCGCCCCTCCCACCCCCACCCCCATATACTTTCCCGTTGGCCAGAAAGTCATACCTTTGCAAGACGGTCCAGGAATGCAGGTTCGGAGCTCGGCCATCGAGGTGAAATTGGCCGAATTCTTCCTCAGGAACGACGCGCAAATGAACCTAGCTCCCTGGCCGCAGGATGCCCGACGGAGGTCGAGCTTGTATTCGATGACCGGATCAAAGAACAGTGGGAGACCAGGGTAGAAGGGTTGGGTTCGCTGGTCGATGTCTAGAACCTATATGGGTGTATTGATTTATGTAGAACATAATAAACAAGAGTTTCTCTTTTCGCGTTACAAACTTAAAATGACTCTAAAGGAAAAAAACTCTCCATAATGATGAAACAGCTGGTAAAAAGCAGTTTCCTCACATTTTAAAAACTTTTATTATCTTATCGTATTACACATGTCTTTTGGGTTATTTCATTCGATGTATACACTACAAAAAAGTAAATAACAACATGTCTTTTCCTCATTTTAATGAATGAGTGAAGTTGTGAAAAAATGAAGAAAAGTGTTTTCTGCCGGGTGCATGTAAGATATGGCCCAACTGAATGTATTTTTGCCGTTCCTGTGATGCACCGCCATCATAATCATGATCATCATCATCATCGTCGTCGTCGTCGCCATCATCATTATCATCATCATCATCATCACCATCATCATCGTCATTATCATCATCATCGTCCTCGTCATCATCATCATTTTCATCATCATCATCGTCATCATCATCATCATCATCATCATCACCACCATCATCATCGATCGTTATCGTCGTCGTCCTCCCTATCCTTTCCTACCCGCCTCCTCCTCATCATCATCATTATCGTCATCTCTATTTCTCTACCTCTACCTCTTTCCCAATCTCTGTCATGTCTATTGATATTTTTTATGTAATTTGTCATATGAGACAGAAAATTATACTTAATTAAAGTCGTTCAAACGTTTTGTGGGAAAATGGTAGTTTATACTTAACAATAATCATGATAACATGTTGATGAACAAATAGTTTGTGATGGTGAGGGTTACTCGCAATGCACATAATAATTTGCGCGCCCCCCCCCCCCCAATAAAATGTGCCCAGCATGCCTTCCCGGCCTTCCCCTGGTGCAGTCAGTTTCCCATCATATTTGCACATCTCTCTATTTATTTTATTTAGATTTTCAATCTGATTTGTTCAAAGACTATTTCATAAACTCTTCCATGCAACATTTTCTGACTGTCTTTAAAATAGTCCCGAATGACCAAATTTGGCTTTGAAAATCATTCTCAAGTTTTCACAGACGATGGTGACTTCCCTGCTTCTGTCATAATTCCAATAACACTTAACATCTCGTTTTTTAAAATTCAACATCAGATATATCTAAAGTAGTTTTATAAACAGGCCCCTACTGAAAGAACTAATCTAACTTATTTCCAATAATATCAATTTTGTTTTTGACGATACAGCATGATTGTGCAAATCAACTCATTTGCACGCGATCAAAATACCGTCGCGTATGCATCCGGTGTATATTCCAGATTTCGTAAAATTATATGGGCAAACTTTCCATGTACATATGCCTAAATGAAATTGAACAGACATGTCAAAATTTGTTTCACTTTTGGATAAAACCAGAGTTTCACATTAAGTTACTTTTTGATTATGAAAAGTGAGGTATAACAGGGGCGTTATTGACAAAGGAGGGGGGGGGCAGAGGGCAGATAAACCAATAATTTCGCAATCAACTATTTCTTCTGCGAAGAGAGATTAACCAAAGCACTCATTATAAATTTTGTCCCGTTTATCTCCTGCAAGGGAGATTAATTGTTATTATAACATGGACTATCATTTTAAGAATTATTATAAACATTACTAACATTACTGTCATTATTGTTATCATTATTATTATCATTATTATTATTATCATTATTATTATTATTATCATTATTATTATTATTATCATTATTGTTATTATCATTTTTATTATCATTATTTTTATCATTATTATTATTATTATTATTATTATTATTATTATCATTATTATTATTATTATCATTATTGTTATTATCATTTTTATTATCATTATTTTATCATTATTATTATTATTATTATTATTATTATTATTATTATTATCATTATTATTATTATTATCATTATTATTATCATTTTTATTTTCATTATTTTTATCATTGTTATTATAATTATTATTATTATTATTCTTATCATTATTATTATTATTATCATCATCATCATCATCATCATCATTATAGCAACTGCAGTAGCAGTAGTAGTACATGTAGTAGTATCATGAGAAGTACCATTATATCAACAAAAGTTATCAAATGAACTTTGAATATAATATGATATAATAGAATAAGTATTTTGATCTAAAATCTTCTTTATCATCAACCGATCAATATCATTTGGTTTTAAGAACAATCTCCCTTCTTCATTGACATGCGAGGTAATCAGCATGATTGCATAATAGTCCTATGAGAAAATGGAATGTGTGCCACCTTACTATGTCATGTATGTAAACAATACAACTTTAAAAGAAGATAAGTGCATAATATTATGCTAACAATATGCAATGCCCCATCGGTTACTGATAAGGCCCGGGCGAACACATCTTTGAATTAAAGAAATTAACATCTGTCTCGTATCTAAGTTTCCATAGTGTAGTGGTTATCACGTGAGTCTAACACACTCAAGGTCCCCGGTTCGAGCCCGGGCGGAAACAATTTTTTTTTCGTCGTAAAGTAGTATTTTACCTGAAAATATTACAAATTTAGTTTTTATACGTGTCTGTAAATAGTTTTCGACTTGATATTTCAACAAAACATTTTGCCCATAGTGTAGTGGTTATCGTATAAATCTAACACATTCAAGCTTTGAGCCTGGCCGGAAACATTTTTTATATTGAGTTCGAAAGAAGTCTTTCCAAGATTATTTCTAATGTTTGTTCTTATAACCGTTTCCCCTGAATCAACAAATTAATACTCTACGCTTTCTAGATTACGCTTACTTTCCCTTATGTCTTTTTTAAAATTCAGATACCTCACAGATTTTCTAAATTTCTCAAAGCAGAGAAAGCGACTAGAAACAGCTTCAGCGAGCTCGAGACTTCAACAAAATGCTTCTGAACTTAGATAGGTTAATCATAAGAGAATTGTAGTCCATTTCACTCAATTAAACCAACATACGCGATGTGCGAGTGATTGGCTATTCCTACTAAAATACAAACAACTTCAGAAACCATAATTACGGGAAATTGACAATGAATAGTATTCTCGTGGCGAACAATGGAAGAGTCCCGGGAAGAGTACGTCATGCGTAAATTCAAACCGCACCACTCTACTAAATACCTCCTCCTAATCATGCTTAATAATTCAAAACTGTCACAATCAGTGCGAAATATCTACTCGGGAAATGTTTAATCAAATCCAAGTATTGTTAGGAGTATCGGCAGGGCTTTGGAGGAAGCGGAGAAAATGCCCATTCGGAAAATCCGGCTCGCGACACCTGTTCAGTCGAGTCCGAAAGAGGGATTTGGGGCTTGGAAAGGTGTATTCTGACTCACGGTAGGCTTAATGGACCGATCGAATTCAGTTCACCACACTGTTCGTCTATGAAACAGATTTATAAATATACATCCAAGCCGCATATTGCATTTCTGGCCGAAAAGCTATTTAAATGGCATTATTGAGCAGGTCAATTATAATTGGGACCATATGCGATATGCATGGATGTACTCTTTAGAGGCTGACTACACGTGTTGAAATTATATTATAAAAACCTAACAAAACTCCAATGCATAATCGTACCACTTTAAAACTGCATTCATTAAAAGACTATTGACTTTTCAATACTGCCAAATCTACAAGAAGAAATGCTTACTGTTTACCATGCATGTTCTTGAATCATAGTATCAAATGAGCCCTTTGTTTACTTGAAAGCTTATTATTTCGCCTATGATACTTAATTAGATGACTTTGTATTACAAATTATTGTATATATCTATCATATGAATATATATTTGTATCAATTTGCTTTGTTTTGCATGATTTATGATCTGTCTACTGACAAAATATTGGTTGTGCATTCCCAAACCTGAAGTAAAAAGGGCTTAAGTCAAAGCTCCAAACTCTCAAAAGTATGTGCGCTTTTATGATGCGTTGCATGTTTGACAGTATTTGTTTTAAGATTGAGATACGCCTCATAAGCCCCTGACCCCCTCCCAGCCGCTCTCGGGATTGATATAAACATACGAGCTTGCATGAAACATAAACTGAACATCTGGCATCATGGTCGTAACATCTGGTGGCTTGAAATTATCCAATCATGAACAATTGCCATGCACTTAATCAAAAGTAAAAACAGCTCAGCAGTAGCAGTTACTGACTGTAACATAAATATAACCATCGCTTTTTTATAGGTCACTTAAAAATCACAAAGAAATGATAACTTGCACCCACCGGAACAAAGCTTAAAACTTGCGAATTAACGAAATAATATTATCTAACTAACTTTACTCACTGGGCGTGTAATGTATGACTAAGGACGACCCTAAACTTTCCAAGTCTGTTTCGTATAAGGGATATATGAGCCACCGCCGTAGCTTCAAATATACCCAAATTATTATACATGTATTTTCTCGCAAGTTGAAGTTCTGCAGACGAATTATTCTTAGGGTAATCATAGAGACTGAATATGCCAAAATTTACTTTTTATGAGGCCAAAAAGTCGACATTTTCCTTCAAAATGCAACGTAAAATGTTAATCGTGGAATTGACCGTATGCATGATGCGAGTCAAATAGCATGATGACAGTGGTGCTAATTGGTGGTAGTGTTCGTGATGATGGACGTCGATGATGATGATGATGATGATGATGATGATGATGGTGGTGGTGGAGATGAAGATGATGATGATGATGATGATGATGGTGATGGTGATGGTGATGGTGATGAAGATAATGGCGGGGATGATGATGATAGTGATGATGGTGACGATCGTGACGATGATGCTGACGTCGATGATGATGATGATGATGGTGGTGGTGGTGGAGATGAAGATGATCATGATGATGATGGTGATGGTGATGAAGATAATGGCGGGGATGATGATGATAGTGATGATGGTGACGATCGTGACGATGATGCTGACGTCGATGATGATGATGATGATGGTGGTGGTGATGGAGATGATGATGATGATGATGATGATAGTGGTGGTGGAGATGAAGATGATGATGATGATGGTGGTGATGGTGATGAAGATAATGGCGGGGATGATGATGATGATAGTGATGATGGTGATGATGATGATGGTGGTGGAGATGAAGATGATGATGATGATGATGATGATGATGATGGTGATGGTGATGGTGATGAAGATAATGGCGGGGATGATGATGATGATGATAGTGATGATGGTGACGATCGTGACGATGATGCTGACGTCGATGATGATGATGATGATGGTGGTGGTGATGGAGATGATGATGATGATGATGATGGTGATAGTGACGATGGTAACGATTGTGATGACAATTATGATGATGATGATGTTGATGATAAAAAGATAATATATAAGGAAAATTATGACTATGACCTTCGTTAATATGATGAGTATGCCGAAAGTGGAAGCTGTTGTGGTAGAAACACAATGATAAAGAAGCCTGACACCTCCCCCCCCCCCAAAAAAAAAAAAAAAAAAAAAAAAAAAAGGGAAAAAGGTGAAATTACTAACTTGTCCGGAAAATGATATTTGTGTTCCGTTCGGTTCTGGTACACTACTCCCCCACATCGACAACTTCCATTGTATACCGGTGATGTTGTAAAGTGCTGTAGTCTGATTGGACGAAAGTTTGCTGGCTGACGTCTGATTGGATGAAAGTTTACTGTCGTCGTAAGAAACTGAAACATTAAGCTGGAGCGGGTTTACGAGACCGAGAACTACTACCGCTGGCGGCAAGATTGCGACGTCGAGACTCTGTAATGTTACACCTGCAGACAGAGAAGAAAATGCCAAACGAGAAGTGAATGGAAAAAAGAAATAAGGAGGTAAAATGGTTTAGCTATGAGAAATCAACGGTCTTCCACTGTAATATACTGTATAAATGTATAGTGTACCACAGTCATATGTGATACATGTTCATTATGTCTAATGTAAATGGATATATTCATGTATATGATCATAATCATTTTGAGAATAATAAAGACCAACATATCATCCCAAAGCAACGATATGTGGTAGAAAAAAAAATATATCCTCCATCAAATATCATGGCGTTGCAATATCATGCTATAAAAGTAAAAGCCCATAGCCAAGTCGATGCATGAACTTCCATATTGAAAGGGAAGGAAGCGTCATATTTCATAATCACCCACTTTTTCATGTTTTTACGATGTCAGCATAGTCTGCTTTATCATGTTTACGATTTGATGTATGACAGTATCATTATCAGATTTAGGTAATTAAGTTCCTACTTATGTCTCAAGTTTCATGTTCAGAGACCGAATTTCAGCATATTTTGTTTAAAGGTTAAAAGCTACACGTGCATTTAATTACCCTGTTTGCACATCATAAATCCTTGATTCTATTGAACACTTTAGACAAGAGTTACAAAAGTTTTAAGTTATCTTGACATTAAAGGATATAATGTGAGAAGTGCTCCAGATGGTCAATAGCAACCAGTATAGTCGCCAGTCTAGGAAAGCACACATTCTTAAAAATTCTGAGTCAAATTGACCCGGAAATGAGTCCGTTGGGGCCACACTTCGTTCCGGATGACTCGGAATAAGGTAAAAATGACCCAGAATTAGATCAAATGTGACCCAGAAACAAGTCTTCATGACCCTATTCCGGAAATTTTTTTGACCCGGAATGGAGTGTGGCCCCAACGGACTCTTTTCCGAATCAATGTGACCCGAAATTTTTAAGAGTGCATAATTAATTCGGAGGGGGGGGGGGGGGTTTCCAAACTGCGTTTGCCCCTCTTTTCAACAGCATTTCGAAAGATGGATTGACGCCCCCGTGAGTTTGCTTGGCCCTTCTTTGTTACTCATTTCGGACGAATATCTTTATTTTTCTTCTTTCATTTTCTTGTAGCAACAATGACAACAACAAAAAAGAAACAACAACAACAATAATAATAATGATAACAATAATGATGATGATGATGATGATGATAATAGTAATAGCAATGATGATAATAATTATAATAATAATGATAATTAATTATATCTTCGTTGTGTATTACTTATGTTATATGTATTTTTATTGTATACCAAAAGAGACTAGGGACTCGAACCGCAAACCATCGACTACACCACGACACCTCTACAGAGTATTTCGAGAAAGAAGGCGCCTCCCCAAAGCTATTCCCGAACCTGGCTCTCTCAAGAACACGCCTGAAGAGATATTCAGACATATGCATGGCATTGCATATAGCACAGCTATAAATGCTACATGCATAAATGCTTGTGGGATATAACTCCTTACAGCATGGTATATCTTGTATACCTTTGTTCGGGGGATTTTAATTAGAGTTCTTCCAAGCAGGAAAACGTATGAGGGGAAAGAAAAAAAAATGTAGCTTTTATTGTGTGTATATAAGAAAGTGAAGATAGGCTAAGAACAATAGAAAAAGTTGATTGATTGCACTCGATACTTCTTCAAACTTTCGGTGTTTGTCTCGTTCACGAATTACAAGTACCGTGGGATAACAAAAATATCAGTGGTTGTTATAATACCAAGGTTTCCGAAGCAGCTTTTAGGATGGATGGAGAGAGCATATGCGGTAAATGTAGTTCTAGAGAAGACGAAACATCAAGGTCCATATTCTGCTAAAATTTAAACCCGTCCCGGGCTCTAAAGTCCAGTTTTAACAAAAGAACTTATATGGATGTCAAAGATTTTCTTTTAGATAAGCATGACTTCAGACTGAGCGTTTGGTTTAACTGAATTATTGGAATACCGCAACCTTGGGATTAAAGAAAAATTATATGAAATCGCCGTTTCTTTTCAAACAATACCCAATGCCACTGATGTGATGACATCACTGCATGCTTATTCAAGTTGTTTTTTAATGGGTTTGATCCATTGTTATTTTGACCCCATACGTGTAATAATAATAATGATAATAATTTTGTTTACCTAAGGAAACCTCATCAGCTTCAGTCCTGTTCTTCTGAGGAGCGTTTCATGAAGAGTCTTGTCAGTGATTTTCACGTGAGAAATTTGCTCTCAGCCAATCAGATGCAAGGATTTCAGTATAGCTTATAACAGTTGCCAGGGAAATTCACAGACAAGACTCTTCATGAAACAATCCCCTGAGGATCCTGCAAATTGGTATTCCTAAACAGCTACTACTAGGTCCACTTTTATTCCTGGGTCGATTCTGGCAATTGTAGGTAAAAAAAATCTTGCCTATAACATGTATAAGGATGCAAGTACCCAGCGAGGATCGAACCCAGGACCTCTCGTATAAGAGTCAAAAGACTTCACCAACATACCACAGTGCTTCCATATATAGTCTATAACTTCATTAAGTTCATACTACCATCTTGGATCGCTCCTTTTGATTAATTTCATGACAGATCCGGAGATAGGTTCTGAAGTGCTTCCCCTTTTTCTACCTAATTTCACAGAATCAACAAGAAGAGTGAATTCTGTATAGGTTCCAACCCCTTATGATCAAATTTCGCTAGAAGAAAGGAAATATTTGAAAGGTAGATTAGGTTGGGATACCAGATCGCTACCGGAACACATCTTGCACGAGATAACATTATTTCACCTTGATAGGCCAAGGAGAAGCTTCAAGTGGACAGACCCCCCCCCCCCCCCAATAAAAAGGAAATTGAAACGTTCTATCAGCTCCTAACCCTGTGATAACTCGTGCTGGGGTCTATTGAAAATGCGTAATGCCACAGTCAAATCCAAAATCAAATTCAAATTTGTGTTGTTCTTTGCTTTTTTAAAAAGGATTGTTGAATATAGGATTTTGAAGATCAGGACGACGGGGGGGGGGGGGGTGGGGGGGGGGGGACGCTTTCTCTCTTGTGTACTTGAGATACGCAAGGTTTTGGTTTCAGCATGGAGTTATAAAAATAACTCTATGGTTTCATGGACACGGGCCGGTTGCGCCCCTAAACCCGCCAAAATACGAGGAAGCCAATAAACACAAATTACAAGCATTGCTTTCAAGGTCTCCGCCACGATGCAGCTTGTATTTATGTATTCACTTACTTAATTATTAAAACATACTTATATGTAAACTGAAGGTAGATCTAATGAATCAATAATCGTTTGGTATTTCATGATTGTATTGATTTTGTAAAGTGAAAATTTATGTCAGTTATTTGCTGCTATTGTGGAAATAAATGAAAAATGTAATTTGAATTTGTTTTGTTCTTTTTTTTTGTAGGATTTTGTTTGTTTGTTTGTTTGTTTGAAAATCAGGACGACGGGGGGAGGAAGAGAAGCTTTCTCTTTTGTGTACTTGATTTTGGTTTCAGGGACACGGGCCGGTTGCACCCCTTAACCCGCCAATGTACACCTGATGTATATATCAAGGAGGCCAGGGGGTGTTTCATAAAGCTGTGTGTAAGTTACGCACGACTTTACGCACGACTGGTGATATGTTCTTGTGCTACATGTAAATGATTGAGAATCTGATAAGCACCCAAGAACATGTTCCAGTAGTGCGTTAAGTCGTGCGTAACTTACGAACAGCTTTATGAACCCCCCCACGCAGGAAGAGTAAAATTATCAAACAATCAAAGATACGGTCATGACTTTTCTGATCTCAGCAATAATCATTCACAATGACGACGAGGAAAATGAAATGAAATAAAACTGGACCCAGTGTGTTGTTTATCGTAAAACTAGCAAAGATGGTACATCTATTCGTAATGTCGCTTGCTTTCAATTTGATCATGTTGATATTTATTCTCATAGTAATATAATGCAGATATATAATCATGATTTATATTCTGTTTATGCCTTACACATCAAACTTAGCTCGAGTGTGACTGTGTTGACCACTCACCACTGTGTTTATCTGCAGCCAAGCTTTATGTTTCAGAAAATAATCGTTATTAATGAAAGAAGCGCGAGCAGAAAGTTCAATGAAAGATTGTATGCAAACTCGTCTTTACAAATCACAACCACGAAGGTTGTAATTGACTTGACAGTATAGAAATGAGGATACGGTGCAAAATCAAACACGGACGATCAGTTTAATTTAGATTTATGATGAAAGTTGAACATAACAATTTAGATTCGTTCGAAATTTAATGATCGCATCGTTAAGTTGGATGCAATTTTGACGAAACTGCGCGGGAAAACCTATACACTGATAGCATGTAGGGCTGTGCAGCTCAGATTTTTAGAAGTTACTCAATTTTTAACAGTTACTCTATGTCAAATATATTTGATACATCGTATCATTAAAAATGGGACATAAAAAATGACATATGACCATAAATATCAGAAAATATATAACTATACTTTATCATAAAACTGAAGTGCTTCCTTGAAGTGAGTGTTGCCTTTGGACTAACACGCCAATAAAAATATTTCCAAGTGGACGTGAGATACTATGAAAATACTACTTGAGACTATATGGTGACACAAAGAGCATAGTTCTATACAAATCACCGAGAAGTAGCCTTTAGCATATCATGTTATATTGGTGATGTTTATGGGGCGCTCACCTCAAGTTCTGTGGGGCACCATGACTTTAAAAGGGAGCACTGAGGGCAGGGATATATTCGTTTATAGAGCTGCTAGAGTGGTGTGCAAGGGGCGTTGGGGCCTCCTCATCCTCCATCTTTATCTTCCTTTTCATCTCCTTCTTCTTCTGCTTCTTCTTCTTCTTCTTCTTCTTCTTCTTCTTCTTCTTCTTCTTCTGCTTCTTCTTCTTCTTCTTCTTCTTCTTCTTCTTCTTCTTCTTCTTCTTCTTCTTCTTCTTCTTCTTTCTTCTTCTTCTTCTTCTTCTTCTTCTTCTTCTGCTTCTTCTTCTTCTTCTTCTTCTTCTTCTTCTTCTTCTTCTTCTTCTTCTTCTTCTCCTCCGTCATCCTCTTCGTCTCGTTTCTTCTCACTTTTTTTTTCTTTGAATAGCTTTAAGATCAGCCCGTCAATCCAATCTGACAGGGAATATTCCTTGAAACTAGGACCATCAGGCCTGAGGACCATGATCGTTATTTTGCAACCTTGATTTCCAATGCACCATGATATTTCACTGCAAAGCATGAACTACCACGACCATGCATATGCAAACTACAGTATATTTGAAAGTAAACAGTCAAGAAGGTACTTGTAAAGTGTATTTTCTATTTTAACATCAGCGATGATGAATTAACATGATTAAGGTTTCTTCAAGGCCCGAAAAGGCCAGAAATGAAGCTACGTCAATAATCTTGATGCCAATTTGGCGCCAGCATTAGTTTGGTTAGGGGGATTAGCCAATGGCGTAGCGTAAGTACAGGAATCGAAAAGGGGCACTGACATCGTTTGGAGGGGGGGAGGGGGTAATCGGTCTTACAAGATAGATAGAATACAAATGAATGTCACAGAACGTGGGGTGAATGGAAGGGTCCTCATGCTTTCTTCTCACCTTTCTTTTTCACTCCCTATTTCTTGCTCTCCTATTTTTTTCTTTTTGCGGGGGGCCCATGTCATCGAGGGGCAAGTGCCCCTGCATGTGTCCCCCTCTTACGACGCCACATAGATTAGTCCTTAATGTCTTTCCTTTGAGTTGGACATAAAACCACATCTTCCTTGAGTGGTTTTTTTAGTGCAAAAGACGCAGATTTCCTTCCCATGGCACGCCTCGTTGTTAAGATTAGTCAAACATACAAAATACACTCAGGGTTGTGCGTGCATCACTGTGTGCGAGTGGGGCGGGTGGGGGTGTGTGTGAAATTTTTAGGCGATGGAGGGGTGAAAAAAGGTCTTGCACTCTTCAGATCATTTATTTAGATACTTTAGGTGGAAAGAAGAAACCGAACCACGCCAGAGTGATTTTTTGTGTGTATGATTCATGGATTTAAAAAAAAAAGATAATAAAATGACAATCTAAAAAAAAACTCTTATGCTGGACTGCTGTGAAATAAACTCAATACAGCTAACATACGCAGGCCGATCATTACTGATCTTGCTACCTTAGCTGAAAGGGGAAAGCCATACCTCAGTGATTTTTTTGAATTCACGATTTTTAAGCCCATTATACGGAAATCATTTTACCAAAGTGATATTAGGTATTGTATTCATAAATTTAGTCTAATTGCAGGTTGCACGCATAATGCATGTTGCTATGTCGGATGGAAGTTCTGAGCTTATAGAGCTATAACAGTAACCAGTTTCAAATAAGTTAAGAAATCTGGAAACAATGTGAATTAGTCTACAAAAGATTGATTGTGACTGACCGAGATTTGAAGTATTTAATATGTGCCACCAATCGTCAGTGTCGATGGTAGTATGACAACACGGATCTTGTTACTCTCACCAACCACATTGAAATAATTTCCTTGTTAAATGATTGATGAGCGATCAAGAACTCAGATTCTATGGGATCGCGAGCAAGCGATCTCAGTGACCATTAACACTTAGCTAACAAAAAAACACACACAAAAAGGGGGGGGGGGGGAGAAAGTGAACACTCCAAATTGTTCAAAATGTTCATATAAGCCGCCAGTAAAATATCATAGAATATCAAATTGAAAAAAAAACTAGTAGTTCGCAACCACCATCGATTAAAATCGATGAACTCTTTCGCTTGGATGGGGACATCCAAGATCGGATTAATGTAATTGCAAAACTAGAGCAAGTAGTCATTAAATGATCTGTGAGACATTCTTGTTAACACTGTAAACAAAGAAAGAGAAATGCTGAGGACTGTGCTCTGGATATCAATTTTGTTCCACTATATTCGCGATAAAACACAAAGTGTTTAGCGTGATTTTTTCCCCTGTTTTAATTTGATTCTACGAGATGGAAATGTTCATCAACATTAATTGCCAGATGCCCTATATTTGCAATTTCAGTCTTTCAGAGGCTCATTTATTGCAAAATGGTTAAACGTTTACTCATAGTGACTGGTATGATTCTAATTATATCATCTTAAAGAGGATGGATTTTTTTTTTATTTTGAAATAAGTGAATATTAAGCGTTGAAAATTTTGATTATAAATAGAGTTCCCCCCCCCCATCTCTCTCTGTTTATTATTATTTTTTGGGGGGGAGGGGGTGAAGGTAGGTGGGGTGGGGTGAGTTTACAATCGACAGGCAAAGTGAACTTCAGACATTGAAAGCTAGGAGCATTAAGGTGGGGGGGGGGTCGGGGAGGTAACCTCTTCTTTCTCGGTGGAAGAAGAGCAGATTAACAAACTCATTCACTACGAGGGAGGGGTATAGGAGGGATCATGTCTTCTTTCACGTTCCCCTTCCCACTGGCGTACTGATGGGAGAGGGGGGCTTGGGGACAGTTTCCCCCCCCCCCCCCCCCATAAAATTAAAATGTGATTTATCTTTAATTCGATACCAGTGATTTACTAATGTTGCTGAAATGACATAATTTTCCGGGGGGGGGGGGTTTAGTCACTTTTTTTTGTAAACTTCCCTCCCCCCCCCCCCTCTGAAAAGAGTTTTTGCTCATTACGTCACTGCCCCTCACCCTCTTTTTGTTATCCTCCCTTTTCTCAATTTTTCACCAATTGATGGGGGGGGCTCCCCTGTGGCTGAACCACTGGCCTAAAATACACTACACGTACATGTCTCTTTTCCTTTTCATCTTGTTATTTTTCTTTTCACTTTTTTTTTTTTTCTTCTTTTGTTGTTTTTTGCTTAGATTTTATTTTTGGTCTGCCTTCACTAATGGTTTACTCATAATTTCTACTTGTCAAATAATATTTTTTTTTAATACATGAAAAGGAATTAAGAAGGAAAGAAAGAAAAAGAAAAGAAAAGAAAAAGGAAAGGAGAACGGGGAAAGGAAACGCTAAGTGTATAAATTACTACGAGGTAATACCATGAATACGAAGCACTAAGTATGAATTACTTTTGTTTTGATATTTTGATTCCTGTTTACACTGTATCCTAAATTCATATTTCTATGACACCTTTTCAATTTAAATATTTGGTATACACCAAAGATTTTGTTATATTCTGTTATATTTTGTGAATGTTTTGGTTCACTCTGTTATTATCTGTTATACTCTGTTATTTTCTGTTATATTCTGTAAAAATTTTGTTATATTCTGTGAAAACTGAGAACAATCCAATATGTATGGATTTCAATCAATAAAATTTGAAACTCAAAACTCGAAAACTTGTATATCAGTGAATTATTACACTGTAGTCTAATAACTCTTTGATATTTCAAAAGAAATATATCCTTATTCTCTTTAGTTGTGTTTTCCTTCTTTTAAAAGAAAGCACAGCTAAATAGGTGACATTTTAGTAAGAAAGCTATTTCATTTTAAAAGGTGAAATCGTCGAGTTTCAAGTTTCACGTTTAAAGTTTAAAGTTCAGGTTTTATTTCCAATATAACACAAGGCATAAAATATTTTTTTCTTCTTTGATACTTTCTGATACTTTCACCATTGCCAAATTGATATAACGTCAGCACGTGATGTAATGGTTGGCATCAGCCCTCTCATTTGTTTTAAGATGAGTAACAAAATGACTTAATTGCTTTTAACGCCATTTTATCGCTAATTTATGCTTACTTTCATTGAAAAACTTACAACAGACGTGCTATCCATAATATTTATCCAGAACAGCCCCAATACAAGGAAAAAGATACTCAGAGAGAACGGGAAATTAATGGCACGTGTATTTCAGTGTACAATAAATGATGCACTTGACCCAGTTTTCTCTCATTGTCTTTATCATAATTAACTTGTTTCTATCTTTCTCTGTTATTTGTTGCGGGAAAGAAATTACAGGCTGTAGAGAACAGATAGAATCTCGAGTTTTCATGTTATTATCGAGTTATATAATCTCAAGATTCGTTTGCGTGTTAAGATTTTATGAGCCCATGTATGTTTGCACGGTATGAGGATCTAAATATGAAAGTAATATGGAAACAAGTTTAAATCTGAAAGATGTTTATATCCGTTTAACACATTCACCATGACAAGCTTAAGATTTGTATGTCTGTTAGCTGCATGCATGAGAGAATATTCGTTTGGTATGTGGATCTAAATTTGAAAGTAACATGGATCCAATTTAAGCCTGAAAGATAATTTGTATCCGTTCAACACATCCCCCATGACAAGCTTTTAAACTTAATGTTTTGGGGTCTATATTGGTTACAGGAGCTACATTTTACATCATAGGGGCGGACTGCCACTGAAATTCAGTTGGGGTTGGAATATCGATGTGGCCTGCCCTCTAACCTAGAAAAACTGGCCCAAGGCCCATAGTCAGGCCCTCAATTGAAAAAATAGAGCGCTCGTCGAAAAAAAAAAAACTTCCCAAATTTCCCAAGCTTCCCATTGCCATTCCGACCCTGTAACAGGGGCATGAAAGCAAATGCTCCCCCTCACCATCCCCCGACCGACAAAATCAAACATGGCTTGGTTTCAGGGGCGGTTTTTGTGCCCTCGATCCAGTTTTTAAAGCACCCCATACTCATGAAAATGCTCTCTTTTCAATCTGTTTTTTTTTTCGTTTTAGTTAAACAAGGGCCCCTCTTCTTTTCTAATAAGTGTCCCTATTCGCCTCAAATAAGTCGCCCTTTATCAAATCTTATAAATCCCCCTCTTTTTGTTTCCCTTCGGTAAAATACCCCCTTTTACTACTAATGAGTGTACCTTTTGAAATATAAAAAAGGCACTTTTTACTGACCCTTTCCGTTTCTCATAATGCAATTTTTACTTCTGATGAGCATGATGGGTGTTTCTTTTGAAACGTGGTTCAGTTCCCTTTCGTTCCTACAAGTGCAATTCTACTTATGAGAAGGTCCCCCTTCCACCTCCGATAAGTGCCCCCGTTTACCCTCAGGTAAGTGCCCCTTTTGAAATCTGATACCTACCGCTTGTACGTCTGACTAGCCCCCTTTTCATTTCTGTGGGTGCCATTCCCCCTCTGTTAAATACCACTTTTTCTGCTGCTGATACCACCTCATATTATAGTCATGATATTGAGGCAGTGGAGCAGGGCGCAGAAGGGGCACAGTGTCCTCCTATCTTAGGAATAACGAGCAGTGCCCTATTGAGGCAACTGAATATATTTTTCTATTTTTTTAAGCTCTCTTGCTAAGCTCGCTCGGGCTGAATTATCTTATCAAGCGGAGCACCTAAAGGATGTTTCATCCTCAAAAGATCTAATCTATTCTATCTATGACGCGACTGTCCTTAGAACCCCTTTCATTTTTTTTTTTACTCTGCAAGTGCGCATTGAAAGTAATTGCTTGGTAATGTTAAATCACCATTTAAAAGGGCCGAGGAGTGATTACATTTTCAAAATGGTTTGAACATACTGGATTCAACATAACAGATAGTGATTTCACATTTTATAGAGTTGAATCCAGCATGTTTAAAGTGGTAATCTACCATTTTGAGAATGCACTCATTCCTCGGCCCTTTCAAATGATGATTTACCATTTTAGTGTTTTTAGAGTGCATAGAGAAAGGACAGGATTGAAGGATAAAATTAACAACTGTGAACAATGTCATGCAAGAGCCCTAAATTGAATTTGCCATAGTTGTTATTATCAAGCCATTGTAAATAATGCAAATGCTGTGGCCCTCAGCAACCGAATCCCCCCTCCCCCCCCCCCAAAAAAAAATGTTTGCTCAAATTAATGAGTGTTAAGACTATTACATACAGCTGCAAACTACTTATTATTTCTGACCATATAAAGATAGAAACGATATGTCGCAAAGATGATTCTCATAGGTATATCAAATAGTTATAATGTAGTAGTACAGAGTCATACTGATTTCTCAAAATGGCATTTTTCCTTCTTGTGCTGACCCTTCGTAAATGTCCCCCTTTCCCCAAAATGCCCCTTTTCGCTGGTACCCTTCCCATCAAGTTCAGTGACGCCCCGCGGCCGCACCTGCTCACCTTGAATAAAAATATTCACGATAAGTCTCAAATATTAACGAGACCTCTTTCTTTCCTACAATAACTGTCCATGTGAACTTTTTGTGTACCGACACCTTACAAAACAGAATCAATAAAAACTGCCCTTGTTATGATGCCTCTTTACATCAGATAATCTAATTTTGAATGATCTTATAGACATGATATTTACCATTCTCCATCAGAATCTCCTCGCCGGTTGTCATGGCAACAAGACAGATCGAAATAACGATGATAAAAATGCATTTTAAGGCTATCCATGATGATTACAATTGATTTCAAATTGAAATTTAAATAAGTTTAACAGGATCACAAGAGTTTTTCTACGAGAAGATGATATAATCCAAGAATGACTTTCCAGGAGCGCCCTTTCAGATGTGAACTCACTGTCTTTCTGAAATATCACGAGAGCTGCTTCGAAAGTTCACTGCGTAGTTCAACTCATTACCTGAGAATTTATTAAAATCTGAAACTGAGTGAACATGGGTAGCAGACGACACTGTCTCATGCAGTAGAACGTCCACAAAATATCAGCTTCGCGCTCTTTCAGATAAGCGTAACCAGGATACCGAGCTTACGGCGCTTCGCCGGGGGCGATCCTCCGTCATCGGGTATAGCCAAGGCGCTCTCCGCAAAGATCCTTCACGCCATGAAGAACTCACATCCAATATATCTCGAGCAACCTTGATGAATCAAGCTCACTTTCTGACCTGAAAGCTGCTGGCAGCCTTGTGATGATCTCTTTTCCTCTCTCTCTCTCTCTCTTACTATCAAACTCAAAGTCATGATCATGAACTGTGCGGAAGTGCGGGTTAGTTGACAGGACCCATTTAGTCAAACCCCAATTTCTGTCAAAGTTCGTTATTGGATGGGTCGCCTGTCGACGGGCGGACGGACGCACAGTCAATCCACCGCGTCTAAACGTGTGAAAGGCAAACTGTCATGTGCTGTCTGGTTGGGACAGCAGACGACACTGTTAATTTTCAAGTGCCCAAGAGCGCGCGAAACCATCTCATCATGCTCATCAAGACCTCAGATCCGGTAGACGTGAGAAAATAGCAGTCAAGAGGTTTTTACGATTGCTTTGTACAAAATGTGAAAACAATAGTCCATCATGAGAGTAATGTGTCATTATATGCGCCCGACCAACTTTTGGCAATAGCATAATACTTAATAAATGGTTTTTACCCAGTTCATACTACAAGGGATAGTGATTGAACAATGATTAACCGAAGATGATCACAAGTTTAGGGAACGCAATACCCTCATGCCAGGAACTTTACATCTTCACAATGTGGTGCCCTACGATTACGGATGTAATTATGTTCGTTTTGATTATTGTCTAGATCTCGCTTTAGCTAAAATTTCGCTTTCACAGATATTCAAGGTAATTTTACCTCGAAAAGACCCAGCCCTATCTGAGTAGCATTTTGGCATTAGAGATTCCTTAATCCACTGGGATTATCTACCTTCCCTACAAACAACACAACCTATATTTCATCATGATGGTTTAGTTTACTTAAAGGGGAGAAAAGGAATAGCCTTCATTGTCTATCTATTTTAGGTCATAGTGCTTGGGAGTACACTGTAAAAAATAATATGCCCATTAGTAGTTTGTACTCAAATTGCCCGAGTAGAATTCACTTTAAAACATAAGTCTTGTCCCTAACTCACTCAATTTAAGTTTTACTAACTCAAACTGTCTAATTATCTGAATATACGTGAATTTTTAAAGTAAAATTAATTACAAGAAAATTTAAGTAATTTGAACTTGAATGAATTTAGTAATGTTAACTCAAATGAAGTAATTATACGTTTTACTCAAAAAAGTTACATTGAATGTACTTATCTTTTTCAAGTAGAGACTGATTAACATAATACATGAATATTCATTAAGAGCAAGCTGATATGATTTTTTTAATAAAACAATCATTTTTGTGTGTTGTAAAAATACTGATGAAGACTTAGGAGTGTAAAATAACTCTTAATTTATTTAAGAAAAAAGAGCGACGTTGAATCGTCATTCAATTTGAAAATGTCAAAACTTGATGTTTCAGGAAAATTTCCCACCGATTTATCCGTCGAGTATATATATAAATGTCAGTGCCCTATAAAGTATACTGGTAAGTGTTAAAGTGAAGTCTGTATGATTAAGATATTGTTTCCTGGTGACATTTGTTTAAAACATATCACAGCTGAAATGGTGTCAGTGAGTATCGTGCTTAAAAAGCAAAAACTTTTTAATATCGATTTTTTTCTGCATATTACAACGATTATGAAACTTAATTCAATTGAGTAAAAATTTAGAAGGAAAATAAGTAAATTCTACGTAAAATATCTGTAAGTTACTTTTACTTAGAATAATCAAGGCAATCTGTTGAAGAAAAATTTTTGAGTAATTTCAACGATTTTTTTTTTTATAGAATGTATGTGTATGTTTGTGTTTCGGAATGCCTTTAAAGGGAAAGTCCACCCTAGAAGTTTCACTGTTTCAATAAAAGGAGATGAATTTGAACAGCATTTTAAAAAAGAAATGAGCGAAATCGGTCAAAGAACAAGAAAATTATCACTCTAAAAAAAAACAGAATACAGGAGTCCAGTACTTCAATAAATCAATGTAGGAATGAAAAGTGAAAGAATTAATTAATGCATGGCTAACGAACGAACGAATATATGAATGAGTAAATTTGAATAAATTATGAATAGATAAACTTGATGATCAAATGAATAAATGGAAGAACGACAGACGAGAAGGAAGAACAAATTAATGAATTTATAAAGGAATGGATGGACAGAGGCATCGACTGATAAGCCATTCAAATCTTCAGATGGAAATGAAAGAAGGAATGATCAATCATTGAACAAATAAAATAGAATGAGAATAGATGACATAACGAATGAAAAAGTGGAGGAGGGATGAATAAATGATGGATTAATGAAAAATGGAGGGGAAAGGAGACCGTCATTTAGAAATTTTATGTTAAGCAGAGATTAACTGATTGATTGAATTGAGTAATTACTATAAGAAATATTGAATACTAGTATGCAGCCCAGGGTCTACAGATATTCTATTTACTAATTAAGTTCAACAAATACATACAATTGCAAATTAATGTTGAAAATAACAAGGAAAATATTAATTCTTATGTCGGAGTTAGATATAAACGAGGTTAAACCAAATATTAGATTTTAAAAAAGAAAGTCAGTTTTAAAAATCCATAATTCTATTTCCTGGAAGTAAAGGAAGAGGTAAAAAAAAAAAAAAAGGGGGGGGGGGTAAGAGGAGAGAGGAGGGGGTGAATTGACAAGGAGGGGAGGAAGGGAGGGAAAGGAAGAAATGATATGTAGACAGAGAATAAAAGGGGAAATAGAGAGAAAAAAAGGAGAATTAAGGGAAAAAACCAGAAAAAAAGATACAAAGGGAAAAAGTAAGGTAAAAGAAAAGGGAAATTAAAGCGGAAGGATGAAGGAAAGAGAAGGCATTGATAGAAAAACACTCATCACCCTGCTCTTAGTATTATTCTTGCCAATTATTTAAAAAAAAAACCGGCAAGTGCACCTAGAAGAAGAAGAAGAAGAAAATATTACACTTGTCATGCTTGTGCATTAAGTAAGTTGTTAAATACAGATGCTAACACAGCTAGGATTAATCATGTGGAGAGCAAAAAGTCCTTGTTTGAATGCCCCCTTATTCATACAGAAGCATATCCATAAATTAATTGTCAAGGGATGAAATTTATGTAGAGAGGGGCGTACGCCAACCCCGCCCTGTGATGGATTGCCCCCGGTTTAACGTTCAATCCACTCTTGGTGATTTCTAACGCGCGGACAATGAATATGGTATTGGACAAGCCTGTGACAAAATTTGCAAAATCAAAAGTAGGATAAAGGAAATTTCCGCTTTTGCGATGTATTGTCAAATTGTCCAGAAGTTAGGCAAAAGATTTGTCATGTAAGTATACAAATAGTTTGGTTTAAAAATGACAATAAATTTACTCAGTCTTAATCGCTGAAATTCACATTGTGGGTTTTTCTTTAATGTGCATAATTATATGACTAAATGAGACCATACGTATAATTATGTCAATTTTTTCGAAAGATTTAAACTATTTCAAGTGGATATGAGGATAGTTCAAGCATGTTCAATAGCAATCCTTTTAGGGAACATGAATTACAAGTTCTGCTTCCCTCCTCCATACAGGGAAAATTTATTTATTAGCTGACCAATTAATTAATTAACATACTGAATTCATATCCAAATTTTGTATCATTCTGGTCCGGGTTTTCCATGCTTGTAATGATCTTGTAAAGTGAAAGGTTTTGTAAAAAATTTTATTAGCTGTTATGATGGAATTGAAACGAAACGAAACCAAACGAACGATACGAAACAATACGAAACAATACGAAACAATACGAAACAATACGAAACAATACGAAACAATACGAAACAAAACGAAACAAAACGAAACAAAACTAAACAAAACTAAATAATACGAAACGAAATGACACAAAACAACCCTTTCAATGTGACATTACTTCTGGGCCAGACAGAAATAACGAGAATAATTATGAATTATTTCCAACTTTACTAGAAGGCAACATTCTCTTTAACTCCAATAATCAGTGATCTTCAGAACTCTCACACGTCCATGAAGTTTAGCTGGTGTCGAGAAATAATCGTTAATCCATCTCCTTTAACATTGCAGGGGGTCTGACGTGTACATCTCAGTTGTCTGACCACCACAAAACATCCACTCCTGAAATCTCTTCCGTCGTACGAATTTCAAAATATTAGGATTCATTTCGGATGCAGCCCCATTGTTTCCTACAGCCAAACAGCAATAACACGTCGTCTGCTCAGAGGCAGAAGGATGCTTAGTCCCTGTAAAACATATGGTTAATGTCCTTCTTGCTTTCAGCTGGCAACTTACAGGACAGGAAGGATGAGAATATTGATTTCTGATTGTGGAGGTTGCAGCGAAATTGGAGAACTCTTTTACCTCGTCTTGAACAATGGTGATTTGCCGGCCACTGGTTGTTTTTGGTGACTAATGTTTCCTTTATCAGCGAGTAAGAGTATGATTTTGTAATTTTGGTGTTTTAAGCAAGTGTCAGTGATTCATGGATGCATCTTATGACAGCGATTGAAAGGAAGTAGGTGGGTGGTCGATGTTATTCGATTTGTATTATTTTTCTCTTACGATCAAGGTTGAAAACACAAATATTTTTTCCTGATTTTTGGCGTATGCAGCATAGGGTGGAAGCCGGAGTATCATGCACCTCCTCGGTTTAACATCTCCATGGAAATATATATATCAGTGGTCTTGATTGTGACTCCTTGTTTTTACAATACCCTACTCAAAACTGCTCATATACATGTTGGATGGTATCCCAGCATGCATCTGTTGCAGGTGCTCCAGAAGCAGTGGGAGATAGGGGGGGGGGGGGGAACATCCCATGAGGCTCACCTTTTCAGGGGCTCATGTCTTCACACCCGTAATATGTAAAACACAAGGGTAGGAAATTTAATTCATTTCCCACTCCGTTTCTTTGAATGAAATGTCATTTTGTTATGTGATTCACGTCAGGTTTTTTTTTTTTTCGTTGGCTTTTCCTTCTTGGATTTGAAAAAAAAGTGAAAAAAAAGGATATGGTCCTATTTTTAAAAACTACTGCTGAATTATCATCATTACTGGGAGGCGGGGCGAACATGCGTTTTATCCCTAGCCCTCCACGTTCTCATTTGGGGGCAACCGCCCCCCCCCCCCCCCACCTTGATCTGTTAATTGTATTAATGGAATTTTTTTATTATATCTATGGAAAATTAGTAAATTGGCTGGGGATATCCATTGGTCAACAAAGCTGCATTCTTGGACCCCTATATAGATCACGAAATCAACAAAAGTTCAACGGAAAGTTACGTAGAATGTCAAGTCGACTATACCAGCACAAAAGAAAATCGTCATTAGTGTCATTTTACCATGTTTACAGTATGAAATTATATTTTTTCCCAGTATACTGAACTGGTACATGTCGGTTAATCATGTTAACAGAGATAAAAGATATCTCTACTTACAGCGAGCGAAATTTCTCTTCAACGCACTTGCTGGTAAATCACACATGAAATACCACACTCTCTATCAGCCACTGCTCACCATGTATATAAGCGCTGGGGCGGCGCCAGGGTATTTTGATGGGGGAGGGGCAAGATGACCCATAGGTGAATTCATTTACGTTTTAGATGGACAAATAGGGGTATTACATAGTTGCATGACCCAGCCCTCTCTTTCCCAATACTCTTCTTTCTTTCCTCTTCTTCCTCTTTTTTCTCATTTTTCTCCTTTTCGAGCACTTGAAAAATCATATGGGCGGTCACCCCCTGCCTCCCCTGTAGCGCTGCCCCTGCATAAGCGTGATGTGAGCGAGCAGTAAGTCCAAGTGACTGCCATCAACATAGCAATCATGCAGTCGTAAGGATTGGATTTTGTTAACTTTATGGATTTTATGATTTATTTAAAGTGTGGGAGCTGGGGAGGGATGTAAATCAGAGGTAGAAAAATACTAGTAAAAGTGCAAATGTCAGCAGTAAAAATGCCAGAGGCAAATGGTAATATATACTGATAACAATAATGTAGATTTATACAGCGCATTTATATAAAAACATGTCATTGGCAATTACAGTTCTCAGAAAAAGAGGCAAAACATGTCGGAGGTATAAGTGTCATAAGTAGAAATGCCAGAGGTAAAAATGAGAGATTTAAAATGCTTATACACATGTACCTCAGAAAATTTCAAAATAAAATGTTCCCCCTTACAACCCCCCGAACGTACGTCGCTGAAACTGGGAGGCCGATTCATAAAGCCTGCACACTAAGAAAAAACAGGTGCAAGTTTGCACCCTAAATGCAACACTGGCAGCACCTTTTTGGGTGCAATCTTACACCCTATACGAAAAAGGTGCAAAAATGCACCTTTTTGTTCTTGTTTGCACCTGGAAATGCCCGTTTGCACCCTAAACATGCTAAAAGGTGCAACATTTGCACCTTTTAGGGTGTAGAAATTTTTGCGTACAAAAAGTTGCAAATTTGCACCTTCCCTAAAAGGGTACAACTCTGCATCCTTCAGGGTGCAAAATGTAGCTAATTGCACCCTTAAAGGTGCAAAAAGCTTGTAAAGGTGCAAAGATGCACCCAAAAAGGAGCTCCCAGTGTTGCATTTGAAGGGTGCAAAATTGCACCTTTATTTCTTAGTGTGTGTTATCATAACAAAATCTGAATACCTGATTTAGGCTCCCGATATTTAATTTGACAGGCAACTGTGCAGGGGCCGCAGAACGTGTTTTGGAGTAGGGGTGGGATGTTGCAGCCCCATCCCTGCTTCCGCGGCCCCTGTTGTGCTTAATTCATCAAATACAATTGAAGGGGTGGTTATTGACATCATGACAGCCATAACCATCGATGGCCTTAACAGAAAAAAAAATAATAATTAAAATAACCAGAGGCAGACATCAGCAGAGGGCGCTAGTAAATACTGCTAAACATAAAGCATTTTTTTAATGGTTGTAAGTACTACTGATTGTTCTTCCAGTGATTTGCATGTATCAGCTTTAAACATAAAATTGTAAACATACGTTTGATTTCAGGAGATACCTTTAATTTTGGTGAGCTGCAATTAGTTGTAACTCTTTTTTTTTACAGGCCCGTAGACAGAGAGGTAGGTTTATAATTACGAACCACAGTGTCTCCTCCCTCTTTCCTTCTCTTACGGCTTTGTATTCTCTTCCCTGTCCCAAATCTATGCTCAGTGCTTCTCTCAGAAAAGTTGGTTAAAAATCATTAGGTTGGTTAAAATCAGTGTGACTCGAGTATGGACTCGGACTCGAGTCCGGACTCGAGTCCAATTTTGATGACTCGGACTCGAGTCCAGTTTTTCTCACTTGGACTCGGACTCGGACTCGGTCCCAGAAATCGTGACTCGTGACTCGGCGCCGAGTCACGCACGAGTCCAAGCGGTAGCGGCCATGCCGTGTTGCGCCTTTTCTAAAGTATTGACATTCAATACATTTTTGTTTGTATTTTGTTGCTTGATGAATTGCTTGATGAATAAAATACGTATAGGCCTACTGTAATGTACTCCACTACTCTTTATCCAGTGTGTTTTACATGCAGCGGCCTACTAATGTTGCACTAGCTGTGAGCTGAGCATGCATAATTTATGCTCGCTAGCGTACAGCAGCTAGCTCGCAGTAGCATCATCACTGATCGGTATGCATGAGCTGCGCTGCTTTTTATATCAGTTGCAAAACTTGCAAAAATTGCGCGTGCATAATTATATATGACCTTGGTTGGTCGACCACTCGTCCTCTGGCTTGGACGAACCCCGGGGACGTACCTGAGGTCGGACAGCTCGCCCCTACTGAGCTGAGGGCATTTAGTTCCATGTAACTCTATGGCCGAGGGTAAATTGTCTCATGAAGGGGGGGGAGGGGTTGTTTCAAACGATCATGATGTAGTGAATGGCCGCCAATAGACATTAGACAATTAACTCATCCTCGGCCTTGAATGTTTTGGTGTGATTTTTTTTTTTCTCAACTTTTTATTCTGGGGGGGGGGGGGGGTTCTCTTTCAAGCCAATAAGCCATATATTAATCCCTTCCATGCAACCTTCAAATTTATTGTAAACAAAAGTGTTCGATCATTTTTAAAAAATAATGTTAACATGTTATACAATTATCTGTATTCTTGAAAATTATATATGATTATTGTATTTCAACATATTGCATGGAAAATAACTGAAATAAATGACATGAAATGAAATTTCTCATCTTTGAGGAATAATCATGAATGAGTTTTGAAGGCAAAACATTATAGCAAATGAAAACTAAAAATACTGAATTTAATTGTATAATATTTATTGTCTATAGTACAGCATTTCATTGCTCACTGGTTGACATTTGATTTCTTTATAATAAATGACTATATAATACTGAAATAAAAATAATATATATAATTATGTACAGTACAATTTAGGTAGATAGAACATTTATAATACAATAAACAAAACAATGCACTTGGGATTCATTAAGAGGATTCATCTGAAGTATTGGTATCTATTTTGAGGGAGGGAATTACAGTGATCATTCTTTGTAAGGAGGTCCTTGGGACCATGAAAATTGCCTCGTTATATCAGGATTGAAAAAAAAAACATCCAAGAAATATAAAGAGTTGGAACCAGCAAAATTATCTTGTTATAAAAGCGTTTTGTTATATCTGAACTCTCTATTATGAGGTTCCACTGTAGATGTAATTTGTTTTCATGTTTAGGAAGATGTCCAATGTAATGTGAACTTAACTTGTAACTCGGACTCGATTTTATTTTTGGACTCGGACTCGTGGACTCGGACTCGGACTCGGACTCGGACTCGGACTCAGAGGTGATGACTCGGACTCGGACACAGCACTGGTTAAAATATGGACCGACCAAGTGTTGGTTTAAAAAAAAAAGATTCCTGTTTAACATACATAAAAAACAACAGTTGGTCGGTTTGTATTTTAACCAACCTAATGACTTTTCTTAGAGTGCAGGGGTTGAGGGAGGGAAGGAGGCAGTAAAAAAGAGGGACTGGGGTGGGGGGAGAGGGAGAAAGAGATAGACTGTCACACACACACACACACACACACACACACAGACTAGAGAGATGGGGGAGCCTAGAGAGGGTGGGTGGAAAAAAGGAAAGTCAACACTGTTAGAACAGTTGTTCAAAAAACATTAGATTGTATAACATATGAACCTACCAAGTGTTGTCTTAAAAATTGTGTGTAAAACAAATGGGGATCTTTTTAAAGCAACAGTTGGTAGGTTCATATGTTAAACAACCTAATGATTTTTAAACAAATGTTCTAACAGTGAATATTGTCAGAAATCGGAGGGAGAGATGAAATAATTCAAACACGACAAAGGGAGGTGGGCAAAAGACACAAGCTCCTCGATATTTAAAAAAATCTGAGTGTGACTATCACATATTCATGCATATTTGTTTACATAATTCTAATAAAAGTCTTCACTTTTTTTTTTTTAAATAGATTTTTGCATACTTTTCAATGATCATGGCCCGTATTCTAAAGTACGTGGTGTATAAATATGCTGTCTAGATTATTTTGGCATAGCGTCGGGTCTTCGCTACCTACATTTTCAGCAAAGGTTATCTATGACGTCACAAGAGACTTCTTGAATCGGACCTCGCGTCGGGTCTTTGCGACCTACATTTTTTATGAAAAGATATTTTGTGACGTCACAGAAGCTACTTGCGCGTATCCTTCCTCCAGGGGAATTCCCTCTATTTTGTTTTGACGTGTACGTCACAATGGATTTCGGAAGTAATGACATCACAAAGGCAAAGACAATGGATACGCGCAATTTGATTTAATGGTGCGCGCGACGAGAAACAGCTCTCACGTTATTATACTAATTTCAAACTGCCTGTATTGGACCTGTGACGGTCTCATTCCAGAAGTCCGAATCATGAAATTAGACAAATAATTGTGACTTTATTACACTATGGGTATTCTAGATAGAACATGATGATGTAGGATTAATATTTACAGTAACTTAATTCATGCCCATTAATGTCGACAAATTTGCATCTACTCTAGCTCTATCACATGTGTTACGTATATCCCCCTTTTGATCTTTTACGAGGGTGTACATAATTGGGGACTGCGGCTTCATTTCATTTATTTTTTTCCATTTTCAACTCAGATATAACATACATAATTTTCAACTCAAAATAACATACATGGTTGTACAACATACATAATTGTACATACACAATAATTACATAATCATAACATAGGAAATTGTCAAAGTGAAATTTTACAAATTGAGCATATAAATAAACATTTCTGCATCCATACAGGGGCAGCACTACAGAGGGCGACCCCAATGATTTTTCAAGTGATCAAAGAGAGAGAGAGAGAGAGAGAGAGAGAGAGAGAGAGAGAGAGAGAAGGAAAAATAGAAAAGGAAGAAGAAAGAAGAGTATGGAGAAAGAGAGGGCTGAATCATGCAACTATATAATACCCCTATTTGTTCATCTAAAACGTAAATAATCTCACATATGGGTCATATTGCCCCCCCCCCCCAATCAAAACACCCTGGCGCCGCCCCTGCATCCATATGTAGTTCTGGAACAATATAAATGCAGGGGCGTAGCAGCGGGCGGGGGGGGGGGGGTATGAATCCCCCACTTTTTTGAAGTGGGTGTATATATATATCTGTAAATAAATATATATCTATGGGGGAATCATCCCCCCCCCCCGAATGAGGTCACTTTCTACCTCTCCCTCGCATCCCGATAATGGCTCTATGGCACTGGGGCAAAAATCGACAATACATTTTCATGCGACCTGCAAAGAAGTTTTCTAGCTAGGGCCTATCCACTTCAACAACGAAGGCCAAGTGCACGGTAAGCTATATTCAACAGCGACCTCTGCGTCTTTGATTTCCCAAACAAGAATTGCACAATAAAAAAATTCATCTTATCCCCAAAAGAAATGCAAATAAATAACCCAAATTCATTTCAGTTGAGCAGAATGTTCGTTAGAAATGATGTCTGATTTGTGTTTCTGTTCGACTATCACTGAATTTATCTTGATTTATAGCATTTTATTTCCTGCTCTTCCTACAATTTCTTGTATTATGTGCAGCATACTCCAGCTGCTGTAAAATCCTGTTACATTAATTCTAAAGCAGAAAAGAGCTGGAGTTGTAATATTCTTAGGTTAATATTTAATTTTTCAAGTTTCTCTCCATAGTTTCTTCCTTACGATTTGTCTCAGTTTACCTTTCATCTTTTTGCCATTCGAGGGGAAGCACTCGCGGCAAATTTCCATCTGTTCTCCCCGTCCCATCTCGCATAGTTTACTGTACCTCGCTCCAGTAATAATGTTCACGACCTATTTTGAAAATATAAAGGGTGTAAATAATAAAATCACCTTTTAGAAAGCAAGATCCGCAAATTATTTACTAAAGGAAAGATAATTCCTTTGCATGTCCTTCAAATGCTTGCTAATTTACGAATTTGCATACTGCTTTTCAGTAGGCTACATCCCCGGGGCTTCATCGTTATTTATTTCTGACGTGGAACAGTTTGTAGTTGTTTTTTGTTTTATTCTATAATATCCTAATATGCCTTGAAAAATACTTTAACTCCACTAGCATGTTCTCTTTAATTATTACAAGAAACAGAGGAATGCTTAACTGGCTGAGAAGGTTATGATAGCGCATAATAGAATAATATTCAATTAGTAGAAGAAGAACCCACGAAATTAACAAACATTTTTTATCGAAGATGAAAGAAGCCAGGCAGTATCGGCATCGTTGAACAGTGATGGACATTATACTAAGGAGTTATTACTAACTATAACTAATTGATTATACATCCCCAGCTCCGGAAATGAATGTCGGTATCTGGGTCACCTCGACCGTTCCAGATCAGTGGATACAAAGAACGTTTCCTTCCAGGCCAGCGGATAAATGTTTGCCGATCGTACAAAATGTATTCTTCAGTGATTTATCTTCGAATGGAAAATCAGGTTTTAATAATGACTGCCATTCTAAATCAGAAAATAAAATTCATAAGATATGCTATATTTATAAAATATTACTAATGATAATATCCCGTGCACTTTGCGAGAAATATTTTTGGCCAGAGGCCGATGTTTTGACCAGTCCGAAATTTCAATCCCTGTTCGCGCGACCTGTACGGGTGACGTAAGAAGGAAGCCGCTGCCATGGCAGTCTTCGCAGGGGGTCCAGTACTGGAAAAGTCGTGAAGTGGCGCTCTAGTGGCTGACGTACTTCCGCAACTGAAATTAGGACCTAAGTCCGGGTGTAATTGAAGACTAACATCAGGTTACACCCCGTAAAAGGAAGTCATTTCGACAAATCTTTAACATCGCATATCAAATTTAGAAATTTTCCTGTGCTTGTCGCAAGAAATAGCTGGAAAATCGCGTGGAATATTTATCCGCCGAATGTAATGCGGTTCACTCTGCCATTGACCAAACAAGCAAGATGGCGGACGCAAATTTAGGAAACAGCCTAACTTCCATGGAATGGCTCGGTCAGTTGAATATACCATCAGCTTTGAACGGCAATTCTCCAAATAATAAGAATGGAACAGGATCAAACAATTCGTTGGACCCTTCAAAAGGGACAATTCCCATGCGCAAATCACCAAGTTCACCGCTGGATACCACAGCTACATGGGACGAGCAGCAGCCCGTAAAGGACGGGAAGCCCCCCTACAGCTACGCGAACCTGATCACGTTCGCGATCAACAGCTCCCCGAAAAAGAAAATGACTCTTAGTGAGATATATCAATGGATCTGTGAGAATTTTCCATATTACAGAGATGCAGGGAATGGTTGGAAGGTTTGTATCTTGACTTCAAGGGCTGTCAATGAATAAAGTTCATGTCTTAAGATTTTTTGTTGTAGTACTAGTAGATATGATCTGTGTCACTGTCATGACTGTCACGTCCATGCACGTCACTTTAACAAAGTTAGGCATGGTAGGCTAGGTCATTCAAACATTGGCATTGATTGCCATTGACTGACCAGACAGCTTACTTACGATTATTAGGGTCAGGGTTTGAGGTAGGGACAAGTCAAGGCAAGCAAAGCATGGCAAATACAGTGAGTGCGGTCCTCCAATTCCTGGAGTGTCATCGGCATGCTGCTCAACTTTTTTTTTTTTTTTTTTTTTTTGGAGCATGTAAGAGTACTACAAAGTACAAAAGACACAATTTTTTTGTGAAAGATATTACTTTAGGCTACATGAAAAATAATCCTAGTTTCTCGCCGCATCCGTCCCCTCCCTTTTTTGTCTTTAATTTTTTTTTTTTTTTTTAATTTCTGTTCTAAAATGAAATATTTATCTGATTACATCTTCACAATGAGGTGATTATTGATCACTGATCTCATGCATTAGTAGATCTATATTGTTTTAGCCTCATAAATGCTTATATAAATGAAATTGAAAAAAGGAGAAAATTTGTGATAAAATTGACCACAAAGCGAATATAATTTATGTACAAAAATATGAAATATCAAATAACAAAGTACCACCACTTCCCCTTCGCAATCCGATAATATCAGGATGAGAAACGAATCAATTTCACTTGCTTATCGCGTTACAGTGCCATTGACACTGTCAAGAGGAAAACGGTGGATGGAAAGAGTTATGTTAATGACCAGCCACTCAAGCCATCTATCATGCAGTTGATGACCAAGACCGAACTTCTTTATGTGAGACATGAAAATCAGCAATAAATTTTGTCTTTTTAACCACCTCATCATATTATCAGGGAAGGTCCATCTAGATGCAGTAATTTTACAGTTTAGGACATTTTCCTTAAATACATTATCATTGATAAACAATGGGCAGACACTGTGCAGTATATTTACCTATGAAAAGTGCACAGGCTGAAGGTGCAGTGCAGGGAATTTTTTTTTTTTTTTTTCCGGGGCTACTCTTTGAGCCCACCTACCCAAATTTCCAACATTGTATTACAGTTTACATTGGACCCTATGAGAATTTCAGGGGCTCTTTTTTTAGTTTTTCAGGGCTCTTTTTTTTAATAGTTTTCCGGGCTCTTTTTGGCGTTTCGGGGGCGAATTCGCCCCGAGCCCCCGTGTATTTTTTTCCCTGGTGCAGTGGCTCTATGAGTGATAACCAGCAGTAGAGGCACATGGCCAATATGGGAAACTTTCTTCTGTTTGGTAGACTATCTCTGTTGTTGGAGACGTTTTCATGATTTTGGATTACCTTTTGGAACCAATTTTCTTTGTTTACATTTGCTGTAAGGAGATTGACAATGTGATTTTCGAACAGATGGCATCTTGCATTAAATATGAAAGTTTAAACAAGTAAAATGGTCTTATTTGAAGGTCGGAATAATAATAGGAATACTACAATCGAAATTTTGGTTAATTGCAAGCCTTTTGGTCGGAGTAGAGGCCAAATTGGCTTAAAATCATAAGATTACCATGACATCACTATGATTCGGAATAGAGTTTGCTTTTATTCCTACAGCCATGCCTTTTGGAACCAATTTTCTTTGTTTACATTTGCTGTAAGGAGATTGACGATGTGATAAGCTCTAAAAAGACCCCCCCCCCCCCCCCATTACATGTACATGTATATGTTTTGATCACATACTCTGGAAATTCACCATTTGCTTATATTTTCATAACACTTTTCTTCTGATCCTCTCCAAAAAATATGGTTTTCTGACCTCCGTGAGGCAGTAATTCGCATTGAACAATCTGCCTTGTTAGTGGAGTTTCTTAAGCCCGCGGCAAATTATACGATCCGCCTGTGACCCGATTTTCGAACAGATGGCATCTTGCATTAAAAATGAAAGTTTAAACAAGTAAAATGATCTTATTTGAAGGTCGGAATAATAATAGGAATACTACAATCGAAATTTTGGTTAATTGCAAGCCTTTTGGTCGGAGTAGAGGCCAAATTGGCTTAAAATCATAAGATTACCATGACATCACTTTGATTCGGAATAGAGTTTGCTTTTATTCCTACAGCCCTGGGGCTTGCAATAGCCCGGAATTCGGATATAAGTATTCACACGACTACTTGGTACTTTGATTATTAAGATTTTACATGTTTGAATGTTCATATCAAATGCTATAACAACTTTTTCCAAAATCGGATCACAGACCGATCATGCAGTGTGCGCCGGGCATTACATGTACATGTATGCCCTTTTAAAAGCTTCATCTACAAGTCTCTAATGTAGGACACTTTCTATCCTTCAACATCAGACAAGCAATGTGTTCAGATGTGCTTATAAGTTGTGAAATCATTCAGTGTCTGAGATATAATCTAAGTACTATTTCAGGCAATATTTTGTACAGATTGATATTGGGGTACACGTAGTTATTGATAAACCAGTGCTTCCTTTCCCTCCCTCCCCCCACCGCCGACAAGCTTTTTCTTTTTTACTGCACAATCGTTGGTTACAACCTGGTAAATGTATGGAGAGTAAGGAGTTGGGTACAAATTATGATTATTTTGAAATTCACTTCATATTAGATGTGCACATGCTCCTTGTAGAGTGGACTTGTGTTTTACAAAATTTGTTTATTTTTTATGTTTTGTTTGTTTGGGGGAATGGGAAAGGTATGATAGTGCATGTAATTGATTTTTTTTTTTTAAATATGTTTTTCCTGAATGATGAAGTAAAGTGACTCGTACAGTGTATACTGGGGATGTTGTTCAGATGGGATCAGAGTATTATAGGACCTAAAATAAGTATTGTTTTTCTATCACCAGAGTTATGATGTTTGAAGCTTTACATTGTTAAACAGTACATACATATCGCAACATCAAAGGAGTTTGCTCGAAAAAAAGAATAGAAGTTGAAGTTTGAAAGTTAGCAAGAGCTCAGTTATGAATTGGCAGTTGCCATGTTTCTTGTAGTCTATTGCTATAGTAATTCAAGCATTTCTGTACATTGAAACTTCCCACCCCAGGGCTCTACAAACCCACTTGCCCGCTTGTCCAGGGCAAGTAAAAATCATGAGAGGGCAAGTGAGTTTTGAGGTCACTTGCCCAAAAGGGCAAGTAAATTCACTCAAAGCTATCATGAGAACAAATTTAAATAAAACCCAGTTAATATAATGCTCATAGTGCAAGTACATTTTTAGCAATGGCTAAGTAATATCAGTGTTGCAAAATGTAATTCAAGCTGTCATGAATTTTCATAATTTGTAAAAATAGAGCAAGTGAGATATGTTTTTTGGAAAGCAAGATTATGTTTTGGGTAAGCTATTTATATCTGTTCCATTGCGTTCCTTTCCGAAATTTACACTAAATTTCTTTCCTTTCAGTGTGATTCCGGGAAATGTAACAATGAGTGCTAAGTTACTTGTAATTCACATTTTTTCCTCTTTGTTTCCTGTTCAATTGCTTATACACCTTGTATCTTAAAATTTTAATGAAAATTTCTTTGTCTCTTCATTTTTCCAGAACTCCATCAGGCACAATCTTTCATTAAACAAATGTTTTATGAAGGTTCCAAGATCAAAAGATGATCCGGGCAAGGTGCGTACAATCTTCTTGTTTTTATTTTCTGTCATTAATATCAATGCTGTTGCTGTTTTGTTGTTATAATCACCATTATCATCATCCATCATTATCATCATTATGATTATTATCCCCTGCGAAAATTGGGATTTCCATTCGATGACGTTAATAATGTTGAGTCAAAGGTCACAGTTATATGCAAAAATCGCTTATTATGTACATTTGTACCTGGCGAAAAGACGCAATGCTTGGCGTTGCTCTTGTTGTTAATATTCTTATTCTTGTTATAATTATCACTATTAATATTGTTATTATTTATTTAATTTATTTTTTATTTCTTTGAAATTTATTTATTTTTATTTATTATTCTTCATGTTTTGTATTTTTTTCAGTCTTAGCATGTGCATCTACAGTTCAGATTGCTGTCCAGTGATATTTGCCTAAATAATAAACAGATAATATATATTTACTTGACATTAAGTTATATAAATACCATTATTAGCCTATTTTGATAATTTACATGTATGGAAAGTTCCTTACAGATTTATCATATTGTTTAAATGTCAAAGTTTGTATAGAGAACAATTGACAGTGAACCTTATCTGGTACATTTATGCATATCATAGCAATTTTACAATTACAGTCTTTACTATCCTGTATTATCTATTATCTTGAAAATTGATAGAGTTTTAGTAAAATTTATTTCAAAACAAGTAAAAAGTTTAAAAACTTTATATTTACTTAACACATGTGAGTTTTTACCTTCAGAACCTTGTTTATTCTGTGGGCCTTATCTTTTTACATCAACACTGTAAATAGGTACTTTTTTGTTAGGTTGATTTGATTACAACTGTACATCAGAAGTAACAACTGGATGGTATACTACGGTATATTAGTTATTAGGTCAGCTATGAAGTCATTAAAATAGTTTGTCACTCTAACTGTTCAAGTATGCAGATGGCAAAGTGTCCTTTTGCTGGAATGACATTGCAGTGCTGTTGAATGATATTTTTAGATTTTTACAGCACAAATGTGACTGGATTCGGGGCCATAAGGTGGCAAGGCAACTCGTGTTGACATTTATTCGTGCTATCACGTAGGTCATGTTTGCTCTCTTTGTTCAACCTTGTGTACTCCCCCAGTGTAGTTGCATAACAAGGCGATTAATGTCTGTGTGCTTACACATTTCACAAGAAAAAATCCACTGTAAGGGAGTTTATCCAAGAAATTGGAAACATACACATTTGAACAAGAGGTAATTCAAATTCTGAATGATATTTGAATGTCATTTTTTTTTCTTTATTTCCTCCTTTACCGATTGGTAATGAACAAGTAGTAGATTTCAAGGCGGGGTCACTTTTTACCCTTGGAAGGTGGGTAAATTTGCACATCAGTGCACAATGTTGACCATGTTGGTATCTGCTCAAATTGAAAGGACAATATTATCCAGTCTAAACAAATAAAGGGAGTGTTAGCATTATCGGGACTTCTTTTATCTATGTGATAACTGTCATTTTATGACGCCTTTCTTCTTTGAATGAACTTTGGCAAGCTTATATCTCCAAAAATATGTCAATGAACATGTGCCGATTTACATTTTGCAATGTTTTGATTTTGATGTTGATTTTGTTTTTTAAAAATGATTTCTATTAGTACCGCTCTTAGAAATAGAATGTAAGATTGTTCAAAAGAATATTTTGTTAATTACTTTCATTGTACAATGTAGGTAATTTCTAACAAATGTTGGCCTGGTCAGTTGTTCCTGTCATTGTGTGAGTAAAAGCAAAATGAGAGAAAAAAATGTACATTCTAAAGTGAGATTAGCATGTATTTGCCCATGACCGCAGTAAGGATGTATTTTTAAAATCCCATGCCAATCTACATGTATATTCAGTAAAAACACTTAATGCTTCGGTTTTCTCTTATTTCAACAGATAAATACAAACAACAGTTTGTATTGCTGTAAAAATGACTTACATGTAATACCACTTTGCAATCAAGTTGATTGTTTGTAATTATGCAAAACATAAATTATTTAAGGGAACTTTTGCCTTTTGCTTGAAGCATTTCATGTTTTAGTTACACAAAGTGTTGTATTGCATAAAACCAGAAGATTTTAGTGGTTGAATTGCCTCAAGCACCGATTGACGATTATTTTCACCAATTAAGTAATAAGTATGATTAGCCATAATGTAATGTTTCAGGCAAACCAACTGGACCCAATTTTCCCTCTGTCAAACTTGTCACCTTTAAAGTGCAGTGAACACTAGTGAAGCTGGCTTAACTGGTCAGCCATACTGTATTGTATATGTGCAATGCATGTGAGGGTTTACAAATTTGTTCTTAATTGATAACATTAATTTTGGCCTCTAAACTTAAAGCATTTGAATACTAAGCCTACAATGTATCTCTTTGGTTTGGATGGAATCTGGATGCAAAGGGGTTTGTATCAAAATCAAGTGATATCCAACAGGTTAAGCTCAAATCAGCAATCCTTTTTGGCAGGGCTCTGAATTTGGTACTGGTATTACAGGTCCAAGATACACATTGGCCTCCCCCCCCCCCCCCAATATCTTGCTCTGGAGTCTGTGGAACCCCTCCCCTCCTCCCCCCCCCAAAAAAAAAAAAAAAAAAAAAAATCAATAAAATTTACATATGGCTTAATAAAAACAGACCCTAGAAATGATAAGACTAAATTCTCTACAAAAGGTTAGTGTGGAGATCTGCTGCCTGTGCTGTACATATGTTAGTTTCAAAATGATTATGAGTTGTACATGTATTTCTGACAAAATATACATATACATTTAAACAACTTTTTAAAAAAAAGATTTCTGCAAGATTTTGTGATGACCATTAGTAATGTATTCATAAAAAATCACTTAGTTTCAAGTTTTATTGATTACACTGTATGTTACTTTTTTTCCAGAATGGTGCACTCTGCAGTATCCTAATGTAAACTCAAAGGAAAGATGGCTAGGCCTATATCTGGAGAAAAAAAAAAAAGTTGAAGAGTGGAGCAAATTCTCCCAAGTACATGTAGCAAGTCCTGATGACAGATCGGGATGATATTATGCAAGCCAAATGGGTGGCCCCAACGGAATCGGCCATGGCCCTGTGACCATAATACACATGACCTTTGATTCTTGCTACTGGTAGTACTAGATCTCTGTTTTTGATCAAGAGTACACTCTTTCCTGTTCTCTACAGTACAGTTAAAGGGTAAGTCCACCCTAGAAGTTTCACTTTTTCAATAAAGGGAGATAAATTTGTACAGCATTTTAAAAAAGAAATGAGCAAAATCAGTCCAAGAATAAGAAAATTACACTCATTTACATTTTCTAGTAAACTACTCTCGGCTCTGCAAAGTGGCAACACCAGTGACATATGCGAGCAGGTCTCCATTCACTTTGTACATGAAATTTCACATTTACTAAATTTTCTTGGAAGTTACACATTTTCTTACCCCATAGTCAACGTATGTAATATAAAAAGCAATTCTTCTGAACATACATTGACTATGGGGGCTAGAAAATGTGTAACTTCCAAGAAAATTGAGAAAATGTGATATTTCATGTACAAAGTGAATGGAGACCTGCTCGTATATGATGTCATTAGTGTTGCCAATTTGCAGAGCCCAGAGTAATTTACTAGAAAATGTAAATGAGTGTAATTGTCATATTCTTTGACCAATTTTGCTCATTTCTTTTTTAAATGCTGTTCAAATTTATCTCCTTTTATTGAAATAGTGAAACTTCTAGGGTGGACTTTCCCTTTAAATGTCGTTCCCTTTTGAACAGTTCATCCCGTACCATTGTAATGTCACAC
The DNA here is from genome assembly GCA_029962745.1 of Echinometra lucunter. Classification (NCBI taxonomy): domain Eukaryota; kingdom Metazoa; phylum Echinodermata; class Echinoidea; order Camarodonta; family Echinometridae; genus Echinometra; species Echinometra lucunter. Next base: position 16,839,521 of record CM057166.1, read on the forward strand.
GTTCTGCTTTGGTTTCTTTGTGCATACTTTGTATGTACTCTGTGTAACACATTACTTTGATTTCAACTGTTAACAACATTTATTGTAGTTTAAATTTGTCATTTACGAAACTTGAGCTGCTACTTGTATAAGTAGTTCTTCATCCAGTTCTACAAAATCAAAAGTTTTATGTACATGTAACTAAGCTGAGGCTTGTAATGTACATCGAATGCTTTAGAAAATATTTCTAAAAGGGTCTGGTTTTGTAAGGAATGAAAAATAGAAATCAGATGATGAAAGCAAAGTGGAAAGGATATTGAGGAAGATGTTTGTACATTTGCATGATACATATACATGTATGCATTGATGCAAGTGGAATGCTGAAAGCCTGTTCAGCAAGTTTTATTCTTTTTTTTTTTTTCTTTGGTGCCAAAAGTGGCTAAACCTTGGAGTAGGCATGGATTATGTGAACTTAAGTAGCGATGTTGAAACTTTTAAGCATAATTCTTCTCACCAACCAACCAACCAACCAACCAACCACACAGAGTACAGAGAGAGAGAAAACAAAATGCTCTGAAAGTTTGATGGCACTGTAGGCACTGGAATACACAATGTGCAAATTTACTATAGGAATAGAAAGACCATTTACATGTATGTCTATGTAATTTAATTCTATTTATTTTCATCTTGTACTTGTACATTGTAGCTAATTGCTTTCAAGGTTTATTCCTCACTAATGAGACCCGTTCAATGCGTATAAACAGTCGAGGAAGTTGTTTTGTAACAGTCACAAGTACACAGAATCACAGATATTGGATATACATGTATGCTACAACTGTATGGTACAAATCCAGTGTGTAGTATACAGCTAGGTGATCTCTGATACATGTAAAATGAAAGTAAATATGATTTGAGATTTGAGGTATAGAGAGAAGCAGGAAAACTTATAGTTTCTTACTTTGCAATGCCCAAATCCGTTTGAGCCATTTTACTTTTGCAGATATATTTACATGTCCTTGTATAAAAGTCACTTTTTTCTTTGACTGATGCAGAGAGGGAAAATAACATGTACACCTGTACTTGATAGAATTCTCCCTATCGTATTTACACATGTACTTGTAGCTGATATTCAATATTACATTTGTAGCTATCAATACATTAGTGTTGGGGCATTTACTTCTGGTTTAACCCATAGAACTACAGCTTTGTAGAGGTAAAATTTAATCATCTTTAATCCTGAAATTGACAACAACTATTAGTTTTTTTTACTCTTACATGTATGTTGTTTGAAAAAAATGAATATGGATATAGCATGAACCAAAATGAATTATAATTGTAGGATTTGATAGGAAAAATTTGAACACAGAAACCATGATTATGTAATACTCACTGCATTGCCAATTTAAAGAGTATAATGATTTGTGACGATTGAAGTGCTATAATTCGAGCATGCTGCATCATACTGCGTTGGAAATAGACTCAAAATTTTCAGTGAATTTTTCTCTTTCTGCTCATGTATAATGTGTAATGCCCAGCATTCTGGATTAACAGATACTGCCAAAGTGTCTCCTAAAGGAGACACTGTACCTCTATGGGTTAATTGGATTATTATACATTACATTGTAGCTCATGTTCAGTCATTGCCTTGCTTGTTCAGTATTTTTGATGATTTTTCATCAGAAGAATCATATTTGAAATGGCAAAATGTGTGCAAACACAATTATTTGTGAGGTGTATGGGAAAGAAGCAACTTTTGTTTAATAGGATGAAGGCATGCACTGGAACGGTGTGAACAGCGATCAGTGTCAAAGGTGTTCCTACCGAAAGTACATGTACATTGTACAGTACCCTTCTCAGCTCATCAAACCATAGACATATTATAAATTTACTAGACAAAAAGCAGCACGCGCGGATATCATTACGCGAAGGGTATTAGGCCCCGCCTCTTTCGGATCATTCGAAGGGGCCGTTAAGCACCCGTTATCGCTTTGATATAAATAACACTGTTGCATTATTCATTTCTATTGCACATATCATTTTTATTGTGACACTTTGATTTAATGCGCATTTGTTGAGCATTAACTGCGCATGCGGTAAGCTGATGCATGTTATGTTTCATAACGCGTACAAACAAATGCTACTAGTTGGAAGCATCTTCCAAAAATGAATTATTCATTTTTGATCATGAATATTGATGGTGCTTAGGTCAGCCTTCTAGTGGATCTGGACAAAATGGCGGAGCTTTAGGGGCCTGTATCAAACTATTCACATGCCCAGGAATTAGAGTCCCACCAGGGTTAGGATTCAGAGAGTTATACATGTATGCGAGAGGGAGAATTTCGAAGTAAAAATTTAGGCTCACTATCATGAGTGTGACTTTAAGACTTCACTACTTTGCCATAAAAGTACATGTAGGTCTATGAGGTAAACTTCTCATAAGAAATGCTGCTTTGGATCCAGAACTCAGCAGTGGGGAGATCTGTGAACATGTAGTGTAATAATTAGAGTAAAGAAAACTAGTCAGAGTCAACTTCAGAAAAAGTGCAAAAAGGAACACATGCAGCAGGTTTCTGGATTGCTGCCCGATATTTGCGTTTCAACGCAGATACTCCTCTTTTGCGAGGTTTTATACCATTGACCTTGTGAAGCCATGATTCAATATGTATGAAAACAACTTGTTAATGACGAAACCACAAGTTAGGGAGACACACCACCGTGCCTTGTAATATGATGGGCTGACACATTGGGCCCATTACTGAACAAATAATCTCAAGTCTTTAAAGAACACTTGGTGACTTTTTGGTGTGAAAAGTTTAGGGTAACACCGTTTTTTGCCCAGAATGTCTTGGAACAATTTCAAGAAAATATGCATGATGCAAAAATCAAGGTCGGGACCTTGTGTCATACAACGTCTTCGTACTACAACCATCACGTTTGTATAACACATGTGTTAAACTAACCATATGAGGCGATTTTCAGTACAGTAATTTACATGAAAATCATCACACCTCATTATTGACAACATCTGTGAAAGAAGACTTAAGGCAGCTAATTACTTGAGCTGCCCTTGCCCAAAAGCAGTAGGGTAAAGTGTGATTCTTTAGAATATTGTTTGAAACCTGATTTCATACATTTTTTGATAATACACCATGGATGATTACATGTACATGTAGATGGCCAACAGTGCAGAGCTCTTGCTTCATTTTACGAGTACATTCCCGTTTTGTTCAAATTGTGCACAATAATGCTTTCTTTAAAAAAAGAAAAGGTTGTTTACCTCTCCTTGTAGTTTTCCTAATATGGATATGAAAATGATTTACTGGTGGATGTAAACTCTGAACAGATACAGGAACTTTCCTACCCTAAAAAGGAAACAAAAGTAAAAACAAACTTGGCTTTAGCAATTGCATTGATGTTGTGGAGGTGTGGGGGTCGAGTGATGGGGAAATTCCACTTGCTTTTAAGTTTCCTTTTTGATATCATGTGCTTCTGTACATTTGACCATATTCATAAACTCTTTAAAAAAAAAATCTGCCCACGCAATTTTCTTTTTTTCTTTTTTTTTTTGGGTTGTTGTTGCAATTAAGACCTTTTGTAAGTTACATTAGATGTAGGCGTGATTTATGAATGGTTGTTAGGTTGGGCTTCAGTGTAGGCGTGTAGTAAAGTAAATTAGCCTTGGTAATAAATACTCTTGGTAGAGTCTCTCACGCATGTAAACTGAAGTACCCTGTATGCATGAATGAATGGAGTATTCTTTCATTTTGATACCCACCCTCTTCTAAGAGTTTCCGGTTGTGTTCAGAAGTTTGTGCCACAAGGCATATCTCCCCGATTCTGAGAACACGCTAACCACCTTTTCATAATTCTTTGTAACTCCATGTATCTTACGACCTTTGCGTTTTGTATGGGAATGTGTGTGGTTATAAGAAGCAGAGAGAATATACTGACAATGGAAGAGAATGTGGAGGTTGGAGAAGAAAGTTATGGAAAAATTACCCCTCCCCCTCCACCTTCCATTCAGATTTGTGATATTATAGGCCTGCAAGACCTTGTAGAAATCAGCTACATTTGATATTGCTTGTGTACAGTGATGTATCTTGGGTGGGGGGGTCAAAGGAGGCACGAGCCCTGGGCGCCACCTTTAGGGGGGCGCATAAGCAAAAGCAAAAGCAAAAGCAAAAGCAAAAAAAAGAAACATCCTGACCATAAAAAAAAAATCAAAATTTCAAGTTTTTATTATTTTTTTTGCACTGGCGTCAGTAGTTGGAAGGGGGCGCAATTTCAGCGCTTGCCCCAGGCCCCGTTTTCCCTACATACGCCACTACTTGTGTACAAATTTGCAAATAGCAAAATAGCATCATGAAATGAAATATAAAGCATTATGACCGTTTCAACATTGTTTTGAATGAAAGCTTATTTATAAAAGAATAAAGACCAACTTAATACAGTGAAACCTGTGTATACATTGTAAAAACTACTCAAGGGAGACAAGAAAAGTGGTCTTCATAGGCAGGTGGACTTTACATGTACATTATGTACAGGCTCCAATGAGAAACCACATTCAGAGGAAACAGAAAATGCAGCCTTTTAAAGAAAGGTGATCCTTATATATACAGGTGGTCGCTAAAGCAGGTTTGACTATATATATATATATAATTATATACTGCTGTGCAGATGAAAACCTGTACTCAATTGCATGTACACAATATCTTTATGTGATTTGAAATAGAATGTGAATGTTTATATGTTGTACAAATGTCATATGCAATAATATGAGAATGTTTCTCTGCATGATCTACATGTAGTTCACATGATAGGCCTATAGGATAACTGGATAAGCAGTGTACTTACTTTTCAGTACATTTCAAGTTGAGAATAGTAATGTAGGTCAGAAGAGTGCCCTTTATAAAGGCAAAAGTATTCTTTCCAAGTCCAGAAGTAGGACATCTGAGTGAACCATATGGTGTATAAAACTTGTTGGATACTTGTATTGTTGATATCACTGAGAATACCCCAAAGCCCCAAAGTCTTTGGAACTGGAAAAATGGATAATGTATTTCATTTTAGGGCTTATGCAGTGTACTCATGTACACGTACATTGTAGAATGCATGTAATTCCCTGCTTTCTCAATTTCTTGGAAGTTACACATTTTCTAACCTCATAGTCAACGTATGTTATGTAAAGAGCAATACTTCTGAACATACATGTAGGTTGACTATGGGGTGAGAAAATGTTTAACTACCAAGACAATTGAGAAAATGTGAAATTTCATATACAAAGTGAATGGAGAGCTGCTCGCATATGATGTCATCAGTGTTGCCAATTTGCAGAGCCGAAAGTAATTTACTTGAAAATGTAAATGAGTGTAATTGTCTTATTCTTTGACCGATTTTGCTCATTTCTTTTTTAAAATGCTGTTCCATTCCAATATTGAAACAGTGAAACTTCTGGGCTGGACTTTCCCTTTAATAGGGCTCAGCATTCTAAGGGTTAATGGCAAAGGAGTATGAAGAGAGCAAATGATAACATAAGACCACAGCGTGCAGAACTGAATGGCAGTTCGATTCCTTAAATGATTTGTGTGCATATGTGTAGAGCAACAAGTCTACTAACCAGCCATTTTTATGTTTGTTTAGAGTACATGTATTTGAACTGGCAATATTTTGTCTAAAGAAGTAATGTTTTGAAGCTTATATTTTGAATATGATTGACGTGGAACACCTGACACACAGAGTAAAAGTCTTGATAATTGGTACACTTTAAACTTTTTGAGTTTTACATTTTTTTTTTCTCTATGACTCTGTGACAGCAGGTTTTTACTAATAATTGTCCAATATCCAACTCTTCTGATGATTCATACATGTACATGTATATGTGAGAGACCTATAGTGGACAGGCCTACATGTTTCACTTCATCGATATGCTTACAGGTCTCTTATTTACAGCAGTGAATCCTCATATACATGTACAGCTGTATATTAGAGCAACTGACTATACAATGTCCAGTATTCATACTGAACAAAAATATTTTTTGTATTACAATGATTCAAAATGGCTTACGCACTTGTGGGGGTGGAAGTACAAATATATAAAACAGGGACTTCCCTCTATGTATCCTTGATCTCTTTTTTTGTTACCACAGTAGAATGCCTGCACACGTGATGCTATACATGTACATGCACTTCTGCAGGCTCAATGTAATACAGTATATCATGATCATACTGATTTGATTTGTCAAAGGAGAGGAGTGAAAATAGACAGGAACGCCCAAATATTCCATCGATTGCACCTAGAACAAAACAAATTTGTACAGTTTACACATTTAGAGTTGTGCTTAGACTTTTTGTGCGATGAATTTTTCTAGCATATCAAGAATACACTTTTGCGCAGGATGTGGTTTTGTGCAATGCATTGGTCCGTAAACATGTAAACATTTACGCTAAATTTATTTGTAGACTGTACTTGTAGACATGTTAAATATGGAATATTTCACTCGATATACAGTATTTGGCCTAACTTCTGCTTTAAAAAACAAAAAACAAAGGATCTTGTCAAGATAGTGTAAATTGGTTCCAGTAGTATTCCTTCATATACACTGAATTCTAACATGAATCGAATCCCTCACGTTAAGAGAATGAAACCCTGGGGAAAAATCAATTTTAATGAAAAGAGAGGATAGACAGAAGCAATTTAAAAAAAAAAAAAAAAAGTTCCATCCAAAACGGTTACAAAGTGAGAAAGTTAAGAAAGTTTGAAAAGTCTCAGTTTACTTTCTTTGGTGATCCTCAGATTGGCAGTGTTGCTTCAAACTGGCAGGTTTAGAAGGACAAGTAGCTCTCAATGTGTTTTGTACACATCTCTGAATGTGCAGCTTATCTCCTTAGCTCAAGATATACATGTACAGTATTGTGGGAAAATGTATTTGATGCAACATGTATGTTGAGTTCACAAAGATACCAGCAGCATCTTGATTTTTCCCGAGGGTTTCATTCTCCTTTAACCCAAGACCCCACTCTATACCCTGTCCTAGCTCTAAACTAACCCCCCCCCCCCCCCTCCTGAAAAAAACAACAACAAAACCGAACGCATACCAATACAAGCCCTCAGCGTACTGTGTACTAATAATCAAATAAAGCCCAACTCATGCCGACATTGTGGGAGCATGTTTTAGATCATTCCTGTAGAATGCCTTTTCTATAAAAATTCAGTGAAATAAAACCAATAGTATGTGAACAGAACATGTACCAAAATGATTTATCAGATATATGTAATCTTAGAACTTATACTCTAGGCTTCTTACTGATCAGATATGATCATACATGTAGGTACCAGGGTTCTCACTAGAAAAAAATCCACACACGGTTCCCACTCTGCGCAAAGCGTGGAAGTTTCGGAAGTTTTACGGAATAACACCTAAAGTTAGGTGTGGCGGCAGTATATGCTGTAGTAAAAGGATGAAAAATACTTCTTGGTAAGCAGGAGTTGTCTACTAATGGCAATGTATGGCATAAAAGTAAAAATACATTGCCAAAAAGCAAAACAATCTGTGACATTTATCATTATTGTTAGGAATATATACTCCAATATTTTTTTACCCTTGTTGCCACGCATGGTCCCGCAATTTCACACATGGTTCTTCCTTGTCTGAAACCCTTTACGCATGGTATTGGAACCATGGGTGTTATATACTGGCGAGAACCATGGTAGGTACATGTACATTGACTCTTCCTTTTTGAATATTAGACTCCATTTGATTTGGCTTGTGTATCTTTTTGCTTTCGTTTTCTTCTTGGGGATCATAACTGGACAATAACTAATCATCCATAAGATGACGGTCTAATCCGGTTAGGAATACATGTATTTGGAATGGGGAAAGTAGAAACTTTCATTTTTCCCGCAATTTCACACATGGTTCTTCCTTGTCTGAAACCCTTTACGCATGGTATTGGAACCATGGGTGTTATATACTGGCGAGAACCATGGTAGGTACATGTACATTGACTCTTCCTTTTTGAATATTAGACTCCATTTGATTTGCTTGTGTATCTTTTTGCTTTCGTTTTCTTCTTGGGGATCATAACTGGACAATAACTAATCATCCATAAGATGACGGTCTAATCCGGTTAGGAATACATGTATTTGGAATGGGGAAAGTAGAAACTTTCATTTTTACTCTTGATGAAGCCCCCGTACTACCTTCCTTTCAGCCATGCTTTTAACCCGTTGAATGGTAGACCTGAGATAACTCATGCTTGGGGTGTATGGAATTTCCTTTTAAGGCTTGTTCAGATATGACGCGACAACCCCCACTTTTTTTTAGTGTTCATATATGGCACGGCAAATCACATCACTTATGTTAATGAACCCATAGAGGTACAGTGTCACCTTTAGGAGACGTTTTTGCAGTATCTGTTGGTCCAGAATGTTGGGCAGTACATATCATACATGAGCAGAAAGAGAAAAATGCACTGACAAATTTGAGCCTATTCCCATCACTGTATGGTGTGGCGTTCTCGAATTAGAGCAGTTTACAGAAGTGTAACTAATCATTAAACTCTTTAAATTGGCAACGCAGTGAATAATATATAATCACTACTTCTGTGTTCAAATTGGCAATTTCTGATTCAATTTTACAATTATATTTCATTTTGGTTTATGTTATATCCATATTTATTTTTTTTCAAGCTATGTAAACATGGAAAAAAAAAAATTTGTATTGCCAATTTGAGGATTGAAGATGATTAATTTAGACCTCCAGAAAGCTCTGTACTGCTATGGGTTAATGTGTCAATGCGTCATATCTGAACAAGCCCATGTACTGAAATTGTATGAATGTCCAACAGGTTAAGAATGAATTCATTTTTTGTGACTTGTTTTCCTTTTTATTTCAGGGGTCATACTGGGCAATTGATAACAATCCACAAGATGACAGTCTTAGGAAGAAGAGGAGGGTGAGTATTAAAAAGTTATTAAAAAGTTAGCCGAACGGTCTTTTAGGGATGCGGTAACTTTGTTTAGGCTTGATTTAAATTGTTGAATTTTGATTTCTATGATTATATAAGGAGGTTCAGAAGGATAAATAAATAGCAAGGAATATGAAGGTTTTGAAACATAATATGTTATTATCAAGATATCAATCACTGAATACCACCATTTGCCAAACCGTCCTGGGTATGCTTTTATTTTACACTGCAGTCTATGGCGTAAAAAGGGTCCAGACCCGTATATATTCACTTTTTATTGTGTGTGAAGCATGATGATGCTTTTGAAGTGCATTTTTCAGGGCGTCACATTTACATGTACATGATATAACATCACACTGATAGCATGTGGGCCCATGCAGCTCAAATTTTTAAAAGTTATGTTTTAACTAGCCAAAGGGGCTTAATCTGAAAAAATTCACATTTGTACATGTATTTGCATGAAATCAATATTCATTGTGGTTAGAAATGGTGCACAGGATTTTCAGGCATGAATTTGGGCTTTCAAATTATTTTTGAACTCAAAAGAACTTTATCGTTAGAGAAACATCAGAATATCTGACTTCCACAAACATATCATCAGTTTTTAACTTTGACCGTTACATATAAATTCCTCATTTATAGTATGAAAATGGGATATTTATCAGATATTTATCATTTATAATGGTGATTTAGATGTAACTAAAGAAGATGATGACCTTGCTTCAGGGTCAGATTCCTTATCGTAGACTCGGTTAGAAACGAATAAAAACAAATAAAACATACAGTTTCTTCATATAATTGATTAATTAATGATTATTACGCAAATCATATTTTTCACTTTGCTTATTTTTCAATGAAAGAGATGTTAGCTTTAAAGTTTGGAGTGCATGATGTCTGTTTCTTAAAGTGAAAAAATAAGGTGGGGCTGAGGGCCGTTTGCCCATGAAAACCCTGTATTATGCCCTTTTCCTCTGTCCTCTTCCAAATCAATTTTTAGTAGCTCACTGGAAAAAAGTAATTCATACGGTACTTAATTCATTCTATAAATGTATAACTCTACTTACTGATTTTCAAAAGAGAAACGACGTCAACCTCCATTTACATATATTTCATTCACCCACCTTACCAAAGTATTTATTTATTTTTCAATAATATCTTATCTTTGTTTGTCATGCGAGTGCAAGAAAGTAATAAAATAAGTCACCCTCTGCTGGTTATCATGGAGCCATTCGGAAGCACAGAGACATTGAAGTCTGACCCATATTTGTAACCTTTCTATTATTCTTGCGTGGGAATGATTCGCCCACCTGTTTTTCCACCTTACAGCATCCCGGCCAGTCTCCGTACAGTCCAGAGGAGAGCTTAGAGAGTTCCGGTGGAAGTATCGGCAGCGTCGTAGTCACTCCACCATTTTCAAACAATCATGTAGGTATCTTTTATAATGATGTGTTTGTGGTTCTACCGCAAATGAGTGTCCTACGGCAACCAAAAGTCCTAACTTCAAATTTGGACCAAGCAAAGACCTGAGCCCTAGCCCTAATCCAAGCATTACATGTAAAACCTAACCTCAAAACCCAATCTTAGTCCTAATAAGCCAGTTCACTGTTACATGTAGCTCATGTCTCAGATGACTACAGATATCCACAGATATTTTAAACATGGAAAGGTCTCTTTTTGTGCTCTTTGAAGAGTCACTCTCAAAGTGACAGGGGCGCCTCATGAATAGCTTTTATTTCCTCTTTAGAAAAGAATACTTCCACTTTGGTATCATAGAATGCACCATGGGTGCACAATTATTAGCACATATCAAGTATTCATGTTAGTGGATTTTAGATTTTTGTCCCAAATGACCTATATCTGCTCATCTTCAGATTGTAGGCTTATTCTAACTCTCTATCTTTGACTCATTAAAGGATAGGGGGAAAAAAAAAACAAAAAAAAAAACTAGTAGATAAAATAGATGAAGTGGAAGGTGATTTTTTTTTCTTTCATTATAATTGGCCTAATTTCAACTATTTCAAAGCTGATGTGTGTGCTATTCTGACATCACATTTCCTTAGAAGTAAGGAATGGAACCAAATACGTCTGTAGTGATTTTTATCACTTTTATGGAAATTATCCAAGCTTGTTAATTAGTGATGTTTAAAATGGGACTGTAAAATCTCATTTTGGTTATTTACAGACTTACATGTTATATTGTTTTGGCTAATAGGTGAAAAGTTAATTGGAAAATGTTTGAAATTTCCCAATTTCATCAAGAGCAGAGTCACTTATTACTTATAACTTTTGACATTTTCTAAATGTGCTGCCAATTCTGAGTGCTCGTACACAAATTTCAAAGCTGGATAAAAAACATGCCAGTAAAGAAAAAATGAAAGAAAAAAGACAAGTTTCATGCCATATCTGGTTGATTAGCATGCTATTTTAATATTTCTGTTTCTTGTAATAGCAAACCTGTATTAATATCTTGGACACTGTTGCTTTGTTGGTTAAAACCTTGAAAGATGGAACACCAGTATAAACATACTTTTTGCTATTTCAATTCTTTATCCTGCTCTCAGTGTTAAACAGAATGTAATAGAGTTCCTTTGAGACTTATTGGTATTTTTAATTGCGCAGTTAAAATGTACTGCTGCTTGGCAAATGAGGTTGGTTTCAAAGTCCATATCTGTTGATGGCAGGAATAATCTTGGTTATTTGGATAAAGGCTCTCCGATTTCCCCAGTTTTGTGTGCTAATCCTACAAAGCTTCTTGTAATCCACAATAATGACTGATGGTTTACAAACGTGATTGATAGCAATAGATCTGGGTTTACTCAAATCCTACATGATGAAAATAGGGTTCCATAGTGACATCCCCACATATACAGTCAAGTGAGCACATGCAGTACTTATGAAAAAATATTAAAAAGTGGTCAGGGGCTGTCTGTTCGGTGGCATCTTATTGTTCTGATAGTATTTAAACTTACATGTGTTCGAAGCAAAATAAATTAGCGGAGGTTTAGGGTCTCGATGAGTGTGCTCAATGATTATTACGTCAAAGAAGGCTGAAGTACTTGTGAGGGGAGAGGGGTCAATTTTTCAAGGGGTTCATACTATACATATAGTACATGTAAGCAGTGCATTCCTCTAACTTTTTGTAAAGTAGGGGTTCTGGGTTGACATTTTTAGGGTCTGCACAATGGGGCCCAAGTTCAAAAATTTTGAAATGTGGGTTCCCAAAGTTCAAGATTGGGTGTCCACATATCCATACAGAATCGAGCCATGATTAGAAGGCACGGTATCTGCCATGCATGTACGTGTATGCAAGCATAAAGGTCAGATGAACCTTTGACAAGCGATCTGGACCAGAACAGTAGCCATCTCTGTTAAATATAGATTAACTTTGTTAAATTACACTTCCTCCTTTACATCTTCCATGTTCTGATTTGGAGTGTATGATACGATTGCCTTGATCTTGGTGGCTACACAATCACGGTATTTGATCATGAGAGCAGGCCTCTAAAAGGTCAATTCCTGGAAGAAGGTATTAATTAAGCATGGTTTATGTACGTGTGTCAATTAGCCAACCTATTTTTTGGCATACAGCAGGATTTCTGTATGTACATTGTCATACATGTACATATACATGTACTGCATTGTATTTAGCGATGATACTTTAAAATCTCTGTAAAGTTTGACATCCATTTTTTACATTTTGATTGTAATTTCTGCTAGTACACGTTATATTTGCATTGATGGGAACTGCATTTTTCTTGATAGTAAAAAACTTAACGGTACCTAAAATTTTTGTTGTTGTTGTAGTATGTTGTAAGACAAAACGTACAACACGGTCCATATTGTATTTAGCGATGCCACTTTAAAATCCCAATAAAGTTTGACATCAGTTTTTTTACATTTTGTTTGTAATGTCTGCTAGTACATGTCATGTTTGCATTCATGGGAACTATATTTTTCTTGAAATATTGTAATTTTGATTAAAAAAAAAACATAAATAGTAAATATTAGTGTTTTTGTGTGTTCTACACTGTATGTATGTACTAAATGTAGAGTGTGGTCCATTTACCTGTTTCCAAAACAAACCAAGAATGCAGAGAACATTAACAAAAGTAAAAAATTACCTACTTTTTGATTTGTTAATTTTTCATAAATTTCTCAGTAATAACAAAGTATGATAAGAAGGCTTGATAAAGAGCTGTTTACTGATACAACTGATGAACTCTCCATATGAAACAAGCTAGAAAAAAAGTTCATGTGGAAATAATTTCTAATAGCAGAATATACATACCTGTACATTTTTTTTTTTTTACAAAAGTTTAAGAAAAATAACAACAGAAAATGAAAAAAAGATTTAAAAGGTTTTTTTTTTAATTCAAATCAGTCCAGCATAATTATCCACTTAGTGATTGCTCTTGTGGAGTCCTCCTTAAATTGCAAAGTTTTTCAAAAATCTGCAGTTTTTTTGTTATTTTGTATTAAGATTTTCATCAGACTGTTCTTATTTTTGTCATTCATTTTTCTGATTTTTATTAAAATCCACAAAATATAAGGATGGACTTTCCCTTCAGTTATTTGATTTTTGCATTATTTTCCCCCTTACAGCAGTTTTCATCACCGCCTCACAGCCAGCTGTCTAACTCAGGAGACCAGAGATTATTTGAATCGAATCCCAATATAGAAGACCTCAGTGCCTCCTTCAGAAGTCTCTATAAGAAAGTGTTTGATAACCCTCAAGGAGGTAAGACTCACTGTAGTTCTGAATGGAATATATTGTCTGTTTAGAGCCAGAAGGACGTTAAATCTGTGTGAAATGATTTGAGTTAATGCCCTTCTGGCTCCGAACAGACAAAGTATTCCCAGTAAAATACACTTCATATTGACCATATTGTAATATTCTGATAAACCTCGCATTAAAAAGAGGGTCACAGCTTGCAATAATTAGGTTTTATTCCTAATGCTTAAGCCAAAACCATGAGAAACTCGGGGAAATAGTGCAAAAAAGAGAGTGATGGCATTGTGAAAGGGGGAGGGTTGCATTGGATCGTCCACGTACTAGCAAATTAGCACATAACCACACAACATGTGGACAGGCAAGATCAAGGTCGGTACACAATGTATAGCACAGCACAGATGGTGCAACTGGTGTGTCAGGTGAGCTTATTCGTCAGGTCTACCATTCATTTTGTTAACTTTTGGGGGAATAATGTTGCCAATTCACAGCTTCCTAATGTCGAGGGTAATAGAGACTCATCATCATGAAGGAAAGGTATATAACTTGTGAATCTTCTTTGTAAAGAATCTGCTTCATTGTTTGTTGAACAGGAGAACTTTAAGGTCTCTCCACATGCGTCATTAATGAGTTTATATGTGTATTTGAGAAAGAAATTTATGATAAACAGAGAGCTGCTTTTATGGGACATCACAGATTTTTGTTTCTGTCACTCAAAACTAAAAGGCCTGAATTCACACAGGAAGTGTACTTTAAACCATGATCGAAACCATTGTTTATGGAAATAAAATAAGCATGATGAAGGAGTAGATAAGGTTGGATACATGTACAAATCAAAATTTTCTCATCCTGAAGTTGTTGAAACACACTTTCAGCAAATCTATGTTTCTTTTTATAAGGGGGGGGGGTGAGATGGAACAATTTTACTACATGTGCATTGCTTTCAATTACCTTGTGAATTAGAAAGTAGACTTCTCCTCTGGTATAAGTAGTTTTTCTCAATTTTCTTGAATGACTTCTCAAATCCAAGATGATTCTGGAATTTTTTTATTGGCATGATTACAACATTTTCCAGCAGTTGGGATATTCTAGGGGGACTGCCATTGACGAAGAATTATATGGGACGTGAAGAGACGGGCCAAAAATTGATTCTTTCCCTACCCATGCATCGATTCTGATGTTATCTTGTTAGGATATCCTCCTCTCTCCCGTGGGGGCAAGAAAGACTGTTATCAGACGGAGAGATGGGAAGAGGGGCAAGAAATCATCATGTCCAGGATGACGTAGAACGAAGGCGTGATTTTAGCAAACAGCTGTTTGTCTGCTTCCCTCTATTGACTCCCCGAGGGATTAGTGGGCTTGTCCTTATGATCCCCAACTTGGAAAATAACCCAATGATTCTGATATACATTGTAATTTGCAAATTACCTCCATCACAACTAGCTGGAACTAAAATGAGGATGAAAAATAGCAGACACTATTTCTTGCTTGGCTTTAGATATTAGCTTGAGGTACATGTATCATGCCAAGCTATTTCTTCAAGAAATAACATACTGTAAAGCCAATTAGTGAGCTAATTCCTTGGAAAAGACCCACATGGAGTATGAATATGCTGTGAAGGTTTTGCTAAATCCTTGACCAAGTAGGATTTACTCTCCACTCCACTAAAGCCATTAATAAGAGAGGGGGGATTTCACACTTCCTTTTTACTCACGTGATGCTTGGTCCAACGTTTTAAGCTGGGGCATATTTGGGCTAGTGAGGATGCATCCACACTTATCGATACACTGCTACTTGTACATGTATAGTATGTGAGAAGGAGTGGGAGGAGGTCAGACGCGTGGTGTGTGAAGTCATTAAGCCATTAATTGGGAACTTCACACCATTTTCTCAAGAAGCGCTGATCAGTCTGACATCAGGCTAAAGTCTTAAACCTCAAGCTTGTTTAGCCCAATGGAGAAACGTCTATTGATGTATTGCTTTATTGAGAGAGAGGGGGAGAGAGGGGTAGGGATGGGGGTGGGGGATGGGTTCAGACACATGGTGAAGTGTGCTATCATAAGCCATTAATGTGGAACTCCATGCATTTATCTCTCCTAAAAAGTGCTGATCAGTCTAGTATCTCAAGCTCAAGATTTTTCGGCCCAGTAGAGAGGCATCTATTGATGTACCATTTTTTAGTGGGGGAGAGAGAGAGAGGGGAGGTGATCAGACGCGTGGTGGAGCGTGATGTCGTTAAGTCAGCGGTTAGGCCAAGAGATGTGAATTGTAATTGGCTCAATTAGACGTCACTCCTTGATCTTGGACGTCTTGCATTCCAGGAGGAAGAAGTATTTGCTACCGTGCAGAGTGGAAAATTAACGATGAATAGAGATCTTGTTCTTCTCTTCAGCTGGGTTATTGACTTGTTATTTATCTTAAAACAGGGGCAGATTGGGGGGGGGGGGGGGTGTGAATCGGTCCCCCCTTTTGAAGCAAACCAGCCCCCCCCCCCCCCCCTTTTCGAGATTGAGGATCTTTTTTTTTTTTTTTTTGCTTGTCAGCAAATTTTTCAGGTTAAACATACGGTAGCTGAAAAAGCCAGCACCTTCCCCTCCCCCCCCCCTTGCCTTTTGAAAAATGCTGGATCTGGCCCTGTTAAAATGTCACCTAAAAAAAATAATTGTGTACAGCTAATATGTGTGAAATAATCCCCCATAACTCTATCTGGCATGTCAGGGGTTAACAGTTAGGAGTCCATAGGCAAGGGGTTAAACCATGGTTTAGAAAATAAAACCTCTTTCATGAACTCTGGCCTGTATGTCTATAATCTGAAGATTTTGGGATATTTCTGTAGCACCCCAACTCTAAGTACAAAAAATAGGCTGCCTTGAGGGAGAGTGTTCTTGTAGGTTTTCAATTCCTCTTTAAAGATTGTTCAGTTGCAGCAGGAAACGATGCCAAACTTGTCAACTGCACTTGATTCTGTGACCTGGTTGGAATAAATGTTCAAATGATGAAAATGGATTTGAATTCTTTTTTTTTTTTTTTTATGACAGTGGCACCCCGTTAAATCATCTCACCTGTCAGATTTTTGGTGACTCGTGTAGTTAGCAATCCACTGTCATGTGAACAGATCTGGACAAATTCAGAGAGATTAGTTCAGGTCCTTGTAACATATGATATTTTAGAGGAACCCCTCATTGTTCTAAGATAATTCATGTGGGGCTTCTTGAATATGAAAGGATAACCAATAAAAACTTGTCACCCTCACGTCGCATTAACATTTGACGTCATTTATTTGATGTCTTTATCACAAGACTTTCGTGATCCACTGAAATATAGATTAGATAGGAATCCTTTAAAATGGCGAATTATTCCATGCTTATTGTTTTTTTTAAATAGAAAAACAGAGCAACTTTTGTCTATTGTAGTGTGGAGCTGATCATCAAATTATCAGAAAGAAATTAAAATCATTACAAGGCAAATGTTATTTCACTTGCCAGTTGTGTTTCCTTCATATTGCATACAAGTGTGCTTTGGATCAGGTTTGCCATCATTGTACATGTACATTTATAGAGTAGTCAGACTGGTACAGCCATTAACCCTTAGCCGTAAAGAGTTTTTATTACTAATCAGTTTTTACTCATCAAATTGGCACAGTAATAGCATGAACAAGGTGAATTGAAATTGCAAAATTTGATAGAAGAATTGCCAGTTTGCACACAGAAATAATTCTTACTGCATTGCTGATTTACAGAGTTTATCGACTAGTTACTTTTAAAATTGCTCTATTCAATAATGGCAAACATACTGCAGTGTGAATGGACTTGAATTTTTTGGTGAACTTTTCTCTTTCTGCTCATGTAATAATGTGTGATTCCTCAAGAGTATTACATGTATAGATCAAACAACTGCAGAATGTCATCAAGAGGAGAAAATCTACTGGTATGGGTTTTAGAGTGGTGTGTGCTTTCTCTGTAAAGTATCAAGAGTGACATCACTAAAGAGATGATCTTGAAGTTCACCAGGAAAAGGCCCTTCTCGGAAACCAGGCAATTTATGGCGAGAGGTTCCATAATGTTGTTTTTGAGCTCAAGGCTGTTTGAAATCGTTTCTTGTGCTGGAGAGCTTTCTAGAGGGACGAAATAAAAAGAGGAACTATAAGAAGAAGATGTACTTGATCTTAAGAGTGTCATGACATGTCAACACAGTTCCTTGATGTCACCCACTTTCTATGTGGATCTCTTTTAAGTATTATTATTATTATTATTATTACAACATTATAACCTACCATAGGGCGAATCCAAACAATGGGTTTATTTCATCACAATAGGGCAGGAGAGTGTTAAAGGCATTGGCTAACTTTGTGTGTAGCTGATATAAAAAATTCTCAAACTAAGATGAAACATGTATATGAGTACTTGTATTTGTACTCAAAAACCCTGAAACCAACCATAGTTTGGACTGAAAAAGTGTAAGTTAGATGCAAACAGTGATTTCATTATCTTTCGTCTCACGAGACAATCACTAAGAGGACCACTTTGCTTGAATTTGAAAATGCCGTTATGTGCTTCCCGCCGCGTGATACGCCAATACACACAGTACGGTAAGGTGAGTCATATGCGCATGCGCACTCCTTATGTCTATACAGTGCAACCGACCCTTGTATATTTTTCAAACATTGGTTCACATTTTTGACATTTAAAATACTTCCTGTGGATATTATACTTTGAAACTTTCAGACTGGTATTTTTACACATAACCCTTACATGTATGTTTATCCCATTTTCAAGTAACAAAACAAGATTTTCTTAAATCATAGCATGTTAACCAATGTCTTTAAGGGGAAATCGAGTGTGCGTTAAGGGGAATCGAAACAATAGGCCGTGAACAAAGAATTCGCCCTAACGTTGCAATTAGAGTTATTATCATTATCATTATCATCATCATTATCATCATCATCATCATCATCATTATCATCATCATTATCATCATCATCATTATCATTATCATTATCATCTTCATCATCATTATCATTATCATTATCATTATCATTATTATCATTATCATTATCATTATCATTATTATCATTATCATTATCATTGTCATTATTATCATTATCATTATCATTATCATATTATTATTATTATTATTATTATTATTATCATTATTATTATTATCATTATTATTATCATCATTATCATTACTATCATTATTATTATTGTTGTTATTATTATTATCAATATTATTATCATTATCATTATTATCATTATCATTATTATATTATCATTATTATTATCATCAACTTATGCCCTACAATATATTTGGTTTAATTAATTGCTTTTACATTGGAACCTGAGGACTAGTAATCATCTGTTTTAAAACAATTTGTGACAGTAATCAATTCATACCCTCATGTGATCAGCTTTCTTCAAATTTGCAGCACTAGTATTTTTCTTTAATAAGTATGAATAATAGAAACTATGTTATGAAATTAAATTGGTATGGAAAAACAGTGATCTTGAACTTTCACACACTGTCAATTAAGGATTTTAGTGTGGATGTTCTTTTGTATGAAAGATTTCAGCATCAAACCACAAA
>CM057166.1:16859278-16870257 GCA_029962745.1 Echinometra lucunter
TTATTTTTTTTTGCAAACTGGCGTCAGTAATTGGAAGGGGGCGCAATTTCAGCGCTTGCCCCAGGCCCCGTTTTCCCTACATACGCCACTACTTGTGTACAAATTTGCAAATAGCAAAATAGCATCATGAAATGAAATGTAAAGCATTATGACCGTTTCGATATTGTTTTGAATGTAAGCTTATTTATAAAAGAATAAAGACCAACTTAATACAGTGAAACCTGTCAAGGGAGACAAGAAAGGTGGTCTTCATAGGCAGGTGGACTTTACATGTATGTACAGGCTCCAATGAGAAACCACATTCAGAGGAAACAGAAAATGCAGCCTTTAAAGAAAGGTGATCCTTACATATACAGGTGGTCGCTAAAGCAGGTTTGACTATGTATATATATACATGTATATATATATATATATTATACTGCTGTGCAGATGAAAAACTGTACTCAATTGCAGCATGTACACAATATCTTTATGTGATTTGAAATAGAATGTGAATGTTTATATGTTTTACAAATGTCATATGCAATAATATGATTGTTTCTCTGCATGATCTACATGTAGTTCACATGATAGGCCTATAGGATAACTGGATAAGCAGTGTACTTTTCAGTACATTTCAAGTTGAGAATAGTAATGTAGGTCAGAAGAGTGCCCTTTATAAAGCAAAAGTATTCTTTCCAAGTCCAGAAGTAGGACATCTGAGTGAACCATATGGTGTATAAAACTTGTTGGATACTTGTATGGTTGATATCACAGAGAATACCCCAAAGCCCCAAAGTCTTTGGAACTGGAAAAATGGACAATGTATTTCATTTTAGGGCTTATACAGTGTACCCATGTACACGTACATTGTAGAATGCATGTAATTCCCTGCTTTCTCAATTTCTTGGAAGTTACACATTTTCTAACCTCATAGTCAACGTATGTTATGTAAAGAGCAATACTTCTGAACATACACTGTACATGTAGGTTGACTATGGGGTGAGAAAATGGGTAACTGCCGAGACAATTGAGAAAATGTGAAATTTCATATACAAAGTGAATGGAGAGCTGTTCGCATATGATGTCGTCAGTGTTGCCAATTTGCAGAGCCGAAAGTAATTTACTTGAAAATGTAAATGAGTGTAATTGTCTTATTCTTTGACCGATTTTCCTCATTTCTTTTTAAAAATGCTGTTCAAATTCATCTCCTTTTATTGAAACAGTGAAACTTCTGGGTTGGACTTTCCCTTTAATAGGGCTCAGCATTCTAAGGGTTAAAGGAGTGTGAAGAGACCAAAATTATGATAACATAAGACCACAGCGTGCAGTACTGAACGGCAGTTCTATTCCGTAAATGATTTGTGTGCAAATGTGTAGAGCAACAAGTCTACTAACCGGCCATTTTTATGTTTATTTAGAGAGTACATGTATTTGAAATGGCAATATTTTGTCTCAAGAAGTAATATTTTGAAGCTTACATGTATATTTTGAATATATGATTGACGTGGAACACCTGACACACAGAGTAAAAGTCTTGATAATTGGTACACTTTAAACTTTTTGAGTTTCACATATTTCTTTTTTTCTATAACTCTGTGACAGCAGGTTTTCACTTAAATAATTGAACATTATCCAACTCTTCTGATGATTTATACATGTATATGTATATGTGAGAGACCTATAGTGGATAGGCCTACATGTTTCACTTCATACAATACTATACAATGTCCAGTATTCATACTGAACAAATAAATATTTTTTTTGTATTACAATGATTCAAAATGGCTTACGCACTTGTGGGCGTGGAAGTACAAATATATAAAACAGGGACTTCCCTCTATTTATCCTTGATCTCATTTTTTTTTAACCACAGTAGAATGCCTGCACATGTGATGCTATACATGTACATGCACTTCTGCAGGCTCAGTGTCATACAGTATATCATGAGCATACTGATTTGATTTGTCAAAGGAGAGGAGTGAAAATAGACAGGAACGCCCAAATATTCCATCGATTGCACCTATGACAAAACAAATTTGTACAGTTTACACATTTAGAGTTGTGCTTAGACTTTTAGTGCGATGAATTTTTCTAGCATATCAAGAATATACTTTTGTGCAGGATGTGGTTTTGTGCAATGCATTGGTCCGTAAACATGTAAACATTTACACTAAATTTATTTGTAGATTGTACTTGTAGACATGTTAAATATGGAATATTTCACTCGATATACATGTACAGTATTTGGCCTAACTTCTGCTTTAAAAAACAAAAACCAAGGATCTTGTCAAGATAGTGTAAATAGGTTCTAGTTGCATTCGTACATGTACACTGAATTCTAATATGAATCGAATCCCTCACGTTAAGAGAATGAAGCCCTGGGGAAAAATCAATTTTAATGAAAAGAGAGGATAGAGAGAAGCAATTTAACCAAAAAAAAAGTTCCATCCAAAACGGTTACAAAGTGAGAAAGTTAAGAAAGTTTGAAAAGTCTCGGTTTACTTTCTGTGGTGATCCTCAGATTGGCAGTGTTGCTTCAAACTGGCAGGTTTAGAAGGACAAGTAGCTCTCAATGTGTTTTGTACACATCTCTGAAGGTGCGGCTTATCTTCTTAGCTCAAGATATACAGTATTGTGGGAAAATGTATTTGACGCAACATGTATGCTGAGTTCACAAAGATACAAGCAGCGTCTTGATTTTTCCCCAGGGTTTCATTCTCCTTTAACCCAAGACCCCACACTATATACCCTGTCCTAGCTCTAAACTACCCCCCTCTCCTGAAAAAACAACAACAAAACCGAACGCATACCAATACAAGCCCTCAGCGTTCTGTGCACTAATAATCAATGAAAGCCCAACTCATGCTGACATTGTGGGAGCATATTTTGGATAATTCCTGTAAAATGCCTTTTCTATAAAAATTCAGTGAAATAAAACCAATAGTATGTGAACATTAGGGGGATTTTTTTTTTTTTTCGGGGCTACTCCTTGAGCCCACCCACCCAAGTTTTCTACATTGTATTACAGTTTACATTGGACCCTATGAGAATTTTAGGGGCTCTTTTTTTAGTTTTGCAGGGCTTTTTTTGGCATTTCGGGGGTGACTTCGCCCCGAGCCCCCATGTATTTTTTTCCCTGGTGAACAGAACATGATACCAAAATGATTTATCAGATATATGTAATCTTCAAAAAAAGTGTTTATTTTTTTCTTATACTCGAGGCTTCTTACTGATCAGAAATTATCCTACATGTAGGTACATGTACATTGACTCTTCCTTTTTGAATATTAGACTCAATTTTATTTGGCTGGTGTATCCTTTTGCTTTCGTTTTCTTCTTGGGGATCATAACTGGACAATAATTAATCATCCATAAGATGACGGTCTAATCCGGTTAGGAATACACATGTACATGTATTTGGAATGGGGAAAGTAGAAACTTTCATTTTTACTCTTGATGAAGCCCCTGTACTACCTCCCTTCCAGGTTAAAGATTCTTTCAGCCATGCTTTTAACCCGTTGAATGCTAAACCTGAGATAACTCATGCTTGGGGTGTATGGAAATTTCCTTGTTCAGATATGACACGACAACCCCCACTTTTTTTTTAGTGTTCATATATGGCACGGCAAACCACATCACTTATGTTAATGAACACGCATGAACATGTCAGGTGCGTCGTATCTGAACAAGCCCATATACTGAAATCGTATGAATGTCCAACGGGTTAAGTATGAATTCATTTTTTATGACTTTTGTTTTCCTTTTTATTTCAGGGGTCATACTGGGCAATTGATAACAATCCACAAGATGACAGTCTTAGGAAGAAGAGGAGGGTGAGTATCAAAAAGTTATTAAAAAGTTATGTTTTAACTAGCCAAACGGTCTTACAGGGATCCGGTAATTTTGTTGAGGCTTGATTTAAATTGTTGAATTTTGATTTCTATGATTATATAAGATGTTAGCCATTGGATGCTGGTATAGACTGAATTCTCACTGAAATCAGATGATTTTGCTTGCCAGAAATTCATTGATATTTTATGGTCGAGATATGTAAAGGCTTTGTGTAGCAAAATAAACAATTTTCAGGGAAACAAATTTCAATTCCTTGTCCTTGTTTTCAGTGTTATTCTCCAAATTCAAGGATAGATGTTTGGAAGTAGGTATTTTGTATTTTAAAAAAACAGTAAAATGTTAAGGATTTTTTTAATTTTCATGTCTTGGAAATTTCAGGTTTTTTCACCATTGGTGTCAGTAAGCATGAAACATTTTATGGTCGAAGTGAAACAGAAATGGTCAAGTTTAACCTAAAATGATTTTTTTTTTTTTAAAGATGATTAATTTTGCTGTAATTGATTTTTTTTTGGGGGGGGGGATTAGAAACAGTCATGAATGAAGGCAAAGCATTCATTAACAAAAATAGGGGGAAGTCAGTGATTTTTTGTTGTTTTTTTGCCTCAAATGGGAAGGGAAATGAGGCAAGTAGTAAACTTTGTCATATGCTGAGAAACTGTTGATTGAACAATTATTACATCTGCATGAGATGTCAACCAGTTCTTGGATTATGTTATGATAAATGAGTGTTTCAGTTACAAGGAACTTCAGGAAACAAATGTGTTATAATTCACATTTGTACATGTATTTGCATGAAATCAATATTCATTGTGGTTAGAAATGGTGCACAGGATTTTCAGGCACGAATATGGGCTTTCAAATTGTTTTTTAACTCAAAAGAACTTTATCATCAGAGAAACATCAGAATATCTGACTTCCACAAACATATCATCAGTTTTTAACTTTGACCGTTATATGTAAATTCCTCATTTATAGTATGAAAATGGGATATTTATCAGATATTTATCATTTATAATATTGATTTAGATATAACTAGAGAGGATGATGACCTTGCTTCAGGGTCAGATTCCTTATCATGGACTCGGTTAGAAGTGAATAAAAACAAATGAAACATACAGTTTCTTCATATACTGATTAATTAATGATTATAACGCAAATCGTATTTTTCACTTTGCTTATTTTTCTATGAAAGAGGTGTTAGCTTTAAAGTTTGGAGTGCACGATGCCTGTTTCTTAAAGTGAAAAAATAAGGTGGGGTTGAGGGCTGTATGCCCATGAAAACCCTGTATTATGCCCTTTTCCTCTGTCCTCTTCCAAATCAATTTTTAGTAGCTCACTGGGAAAAAAAGTAATTCATACTTAATCCATTCTATGATAAATGTATAAACTACTTACCGTTACTGATTTCCAAAAGAGAAATGACTTCAACCTCCATTTACATGTATTTTATTCACCCACCTTACCAAAGTATTTATTTATTTTTCAATAATATCTTATCTTTGTTTGTCATGCGAGTGCAAGAAAGTAATAAAATAAGTCACCCTCTGCTGGTTATCATGGAGCCATTCGGAAGCACAGAGACATTGAAGTCTGACCCATATTTGTAACCTTTCTATTGTTCTTGCGTGGGAATGATTCGCCCACCTGTTTTTCCTCCTGACAGCATCCCGGCCAGTCTCCGTACAGTCCAGAGGAGAGCTTAGAGAGTTCCGGTGGAAGTATCGGCAGCGTCGTAGTCACTCCACCATTTTCAAACAATCATGTAGGTATCTTTTATAATGATGTGTTTGAAGTTCTACCGCAAATGAGTGTCCTATGGCAACCAAAAGTCCTATGTAAAACCTAACCTCAAAACCCAATCTTAGTCCTCATAAGCCAGTTCACAGTTTAATACATGTAGCTCATGTTCTAAATGACTGCAAATATCCGCAGATATTTTTTTAACATGGAAAGGTCCCTTTTTGTGCTCTTTGAAGAGTCACTCTCAAAGTGGCAGAGGCGCCTCATGAATAGCTTTTATTTCCTCTTTAGAAAAGAATACTTCCACTTTGGTATCATGGAATGCACCATGGGTGCACAATTATTAACACATGTCAAGTATTCATGTTAGTGGATTTTAGATTTTTGTCCCAAATGACCTTTATCTGCTCATGCTCAGATTGTAGGCTTATTCTAACTCTCTATCTTTGACTCATTAAAGGATAGGGAAAAACAAAAACAAAAACAGACTAGTAGATAAGATAGATGAAGTGGAAGGTGATTTTTTTTTCATTATAATTGGCCTAATTTCAACTATTTCAAAGCTGATGTGTGTGCTATTCTGACATCACATTTCCTTAGAAGTAAGGAATGAGACCAAATACGTCTGTAGTGATTTTTATCTCCTTTATGGAAATTATCCAAGATTGTTAATTAGTGATGTTTAAAATGGGACTGTAAAATCTCATTTTGGTTATTTACAGACCTTCATGTTATATTATTTTGGCTAATAGGTGAAAAGTTAATTGGAAAATGTTTGAAATTTCCCAATTTCATCAAGAGCAGAGTCACTTATTACTTATAACTTGTGACATTTTCTAAATGTGCTGCCAATTCTGAGTGCACGTACACAAATTTCAAAGCTGGATAAAAAACATGCCAGTAAAGAAAAAATGAAAGAAAAAAGACAAGTTTCATGCCATATCTGGTTGATTAGCATGCTATTTTAATATTTCTGTTTCTTGTAATAGCAAACCTGTATTAATATCTTGGACACTGTTGCTTTGTTGGTTAAAACCTTGAAAGATGGAACACCAGTATAAACATACTTTTTGCTATTTCAATTCTTTATCCTGCTCTCAGTGTTAAACAGAATGTAATAGAGTTCCTTTGAGACTTATTGGTATTTTTAATTGCGCAGTTAAAATGTACTGCTGCTTGGCAAATGAGGTTGGTTTCAAAGTCCATATCTGTTGATGGCAGGAATAATCTTGGTTATTTGGATAAAGGCTCTCCGATTTCCCCAGTTTTGTGTGCTAATCCTACAAAGCTTCTTGTAATCCACAATAATGACTGATGGTTTACAAACGTGATTGATAGCAGTAGATCTGGGTTTACTCAAATCCTACATGATGAAAATAGGGTTCCATAGTGACATCCCCACATATACAGTCAAGTGAGCACATGCAGTACTTATGAAAAAATATTAAAAAGTGGTCAGGGGCTGTCTGTTCGGTGGCATCTTATTGTTCTGATAGTATTTAAACTTACATGTGTTCGAAGCAAAATAAATTAGCGGAGGTTTAGGGGCTCGATGATTGTGCTCAATGATTATTACGTCAAAGAAGGCTCAAGTACTTGTGAGAGGAGAGGGGTAAATTTTTCAAGGGGTTCATACTATACATATAGTACATGTAAGCAGTGCATTCCTCTAACTTTTTGTAAAGTAGGGGTTCTGGGTTGACATTTTTAGGATCTGTACAATGGGGCCCAAGTTCAAAAATTTTGAAATGTGGGTTCCCAAAGTTCAAGATTGGGTGTCCACATATCCATACAGAATCGAGCCATGATTAGAAGGCACGGTATCTGCCATGCATATACGTGTATGCAAGCATAAAGGTCAGATGAACCTTTGACAAGCGATCTGGACCAGAACAGTAGCCATCTCTGTTAAATATAGATTAACTTTGTTAAATTACACTTCCTCCTTTACATCTTCCATGTTCTGATTTGGAGTGTATGATACGATTGCCTTGATCTTGGTGGCTACACAATCACGGTATTTGATCATGAGAGCAGGCCTCTAAAAGGTCAATTCCTGGAAGAAGGTATTAATTAAGCATGGTTTATGTACGTGTGTCAATTAGCCAACCTATTTTTTGGCATACAGCAGGATTTCTGTATGTACATTGTCATACATATACATATACATGTACTGCATTGTATTTAGCGATGATACTTTAAAATCTCTGTAAAATTTGACATCCATTTTTTACATTTTGATTGTAATTTCTGCTAGTACACGTTATATTTGCATTGATGGGAACTGCATTTTTCTTGATAGGAAAAAACTAATGGTACCTAAAAAATTTGTTGTTGTTGTAGTATGAGACAAAACGTACAACACGGTCCATATTGTATTTAGCGATGCCACTTTAAAATCCCAATAAAGTTTGACATCAGTTTTTTTACATTTTGTTTGTAATGTCTAGTACATGTCATGTTTGCATTCATGGGAACTATATTTTTCTTGAAATATTGTAATTTTGATAAAAAAAAAAACATAAATAGTAAATATTAGTGTTTTTGTGTGTGGTACACTGTATGTATGTACTAAATGTAGAGTGTGGTCCATTTACCTGTTTCCAAAACAAACCAAGAATGCAGAGAACATTAACAAAAGTAAAAAAAATTACCTACTTTTTGATTTGTTAATTTTTCATAAATTTCTCAGTAATAACAAAGTATGATAAGAAGGCTTGATAAAGAGCTGTTTACTGATACAACTGATGAACTCTCCATATGAAACAAGCTAGAAAAAAAAGTTCATGTGGAAATAATTTCTAATAGCAGAATATACATACCTGTACATTTTTTTTTTTTTTTTACAAAAGTTTAAGAAAAATAACAACAGAAAATGAAAAAAAGATTTAAAAGTTTTTTTTTTTAATTCAAATCAGTCCAGCATAATTATCCACTTAGTGATTGCTCTTGTGGAGTCCTCCTTAAATTGCAAAGTTTTTCAAAAATCTGCAGTTTTTTTGTTATTTTGTATTAAGATTTTCATCAGACTGTTCTTATTTTTGTCATTCATTTTTCTAATTTTTATTAAAATCCACAAAATATAAGGATGGACTTTCCCTTCAGTTATTTGATTTTTGCATTATTTTCCCCCTTACAGCAGTTTTCATCACCGCCTCACAGTCAGCTGTCTAACTCAGGAGACCAGAGATTATTTGAATCGAATCCCAATATAGAAGACCTCAGTGCCTCCTTCAGAAGTCTCTATAAGAAAGTGTTTGATAACCCTCAAGGAGGTAAGACTCACTGTAGTTCTGAATGGAATATATCGTCTGTTTAGAGCCAGCAGGACGTTAAATCTGTATGAAATGATTTGAGTTAATGCCCTTCTGGCTCCAAACAGACAAAGTATTCCCAGTAAAATACACTTCATATTGACCATATTGTAATATTCTGATAAACCTCGCATTAAAAAGAGGGTCACAGCTTGCAATAATTAGGTTTTATTCCTAATGCTTAAGCCAAAACCATGAGAAACTCGGGGAAATAGTGCAAAAAAGAGAGTGATGGCATTGTGAAAGGGGGAGGGTTGCATTGGATCGTCCACGTACTAGCAAATTAGCACATAACCACACAACATGTGGACAGGCAAGATCAAGGTCGGTACACAATGTATAGCACAGCACAATGGTGCAACTGGTGTGTCAGGTGAGCTTATTCATCAGGTCTACCATTCATTTTGTTAACTTTTTGGGGAATAATGTTGCCAATTCACAGCTTCCTAATGTCGAGGGTAATAGAGACTCATCATCATGAAGGAAAGGTATATAACTTGTGAATCTTCTTTGTAAAGAATCTGCTTCATTGTTTGTTGAACAGGAGAACTTTAAGGTCTCTCCACATGCGTCATTAATGAGTTTATATGTGTATTTGAGAAAGAAAGAAATTTATAATAAACAGAGAGCTGCTTTTATGGGACATCACAGATTTTTGTTTCTGTCACTCAAAACTAAAAGGCCTGAATTCACACAGGAAGTGTACTTTAAACCATGATCTAAACCATTGTTTATGGAAATAAAATAAGCATGATGAAAGAATAGATAAGGTTGGATACATGTACAAATCAAAATTTTCTCATCCTGAAGTTGTTGAAACACACTTTCAGCAAATCTATGTTTCTTTTTATAAGGGGGGGGGGGGAGATGGAACAATTTTACTACATGTGCATTGCTTTCAATTACCATGTGAATTAGAAAGTAGACTTCTCCTCTGGTATAAGTAGTTTTTCTCAATTTTCTTGAATGACTTCTCAAATCCAAGATGATTCTGGAATTTTGTTATTGGCATGATTACAACATTTTCCAGCAGTTGGGATATTCTAGGGGGACTGCCATTGACGAAGAATTATATGGGACGTGAAGAGACGGGCCAAAAATTGATTCTTTCCCTACCCATGCATCGATTCTGATGTTATCTTGTTAGGATATCCTCCTCTCTCCCGTGGGGGCAAGAAAGACTGTTATCAGACGGAGAGATGGGAAGAGGGGCAAGAAATCATCATGTCCAGGATGACGTAGAACGAAGGCGTGATTTTAGCAAACAGCTGTTTGTCTGCTTCCCTCTATTGACTCCCCGAGGGATTAGTGGGCTTGTCCTTATGAACCCCAACTTGGAAAATAACCCAATGATTCTGATATACATTGTAATTTGCAAATTACCTCCATCACAACTAGCTGGAACTAAAATGAGGATGAAAAATAGCAGACACTATTTCTTGCTTGGCTTTAGATATTAGCTTGAGGTACATGTATCATGCCAAGCTATTTCTTCAAGAAATAACATACTGTAAAGCCAATTAGTGAGCTAATTCCTTGGAAAAGACCCACATGGAGTATGAATATATATGCTGTGAAGGTTTTGCTAAATCCTTGACCAAGTAGGATTTACTCTCCACTCCACTAAGCCATTAATAAGAGAGGGGGGATTTCACACTTCCTTTTTACTCACGTGATGCTTGGTCCAACGTTTTAAGCTGGGGCATATTTGGGCTAGTGAGGATGCATCCACACTTATCGATACACTGCTACTTGTACATGTATAGTATGTGAGAAGGAGTGGGAGGAGGTCAGACGCGTGGTGTGTGAAGTCATTAAGCCATTAATTGGGAACTTCACACCATTTTCTCAAGAAGCGCTGATCAGTCTGACATCAGGCTAAAGTCTTAAACCTCAAGCTTGTTTAGCCCAATGGAGAAACGTCTATTGATGTATTGCTTTATTGAGAGAGAGGGGGAGAGAGGGGTAGGGATGGGGGTGGGGGATGGGTTCAGACACATGGTGAAGTGTGCTATCATAAGCCATTAATGTGGAACTCCATGCATTTATCTCTCCTAAAAAGTGCTGATCAGTCTAGTATCTCAAGCTCAA
>CM057166.1:16870757-17192170 GCA_029962745.1 Echinometra lucunter
CTAAATTTGAAAATGGTTTGGTTCAATCAGAACTGTTCAACCAATTTGTCCATAAGCAATTAATGCAATCATCCAAAATGAATATGAAGGGCATTGTGATTATTAAATTTCAAGTATTGCAAATACAATTTGCCAGGAAGGTATGATATTTTGTGATCAATAAATTTCTACCTGCGTAAGTTGTATATTTAGGCCTACAATCATTTCTCAATGAAATTTACCCCAAAGCTAGCACTTTCAGGACTGTCCAGGGCCTAAGACTTTTAATAGTCTTCGAAGGTTGATTTATGGGAAGAATCATGGCTGTACACTCATTGTTTTTGCATTCAGTCTGCTCGTGCACATGGAAGTGTGTAGGCCTGTACCAACTCATACGAAAATAGAAAATTGTCATATTCATTGTGTGTGTGCAGTGGTTATGTGTCATAGACAATGTTTGCTTACTTCAGTCACGTGTAATTCCACGTTTGCGTTGGTAGAACAATTAAAAACAAACCTAGTCATGTAAAGAAAACTTTTCCGATCTGATGTATGTACATGTTAACTGGAGCTGGATAATAACTATTATTTTCCCGTATTATTAGTCATAATTGTGGATATAATCTGATACTGATGAATTTGAACCTTGAGCAAAGATTTGGACTTTGCCCTACTGTATACATGTAGATCTTGCCATTTTTATCCCTTCTCTATTATCAGAGAACCCTACTCTTATTTTTCTCTGCCAGTGTTTGGGATCTTTACAAACTAGGTCTAGGGGAGTCCCCTAAACATGTCAACACATTATGACAGCTTTCCTATGACCAAAATTAAATAGGATAAAAAATTGGATCATGCATTTAGACTGCTTTTGTTAAACAATTGGAAACATAGCTCTGCTGCATGTACATGTACTTTTAACCCTCTGAGCGCAATTTCGGTATAATACACATTTTCCATAGACTCTGGCGTGGGTTGTCTCAGCTTCATATTCAACAGGTTAAAGATAAACCTGATTGGGGGGGGGGGGTTCAAAAAGAGTTTAGTTGGACTAGAGTCATGCATAAGCGCCAATGCACGTCCGGTATTCAACGCGTAATCTCATGGATAGACTTCCCAAAAGCGCGCGTCCCCTGAGCATGATCTGACCAATGGGATGTTGCATAATATACAGCACACAACTACAAATTTAAGTGCGCTTTTTGTCCAACTTAACTCTTTGTGAAACACCCCCCTGGCCAAGTAGTTACAGTGTGAAAGCAAGCAGCTGGAAAAGGTCAAGTAACTAGTACATAATATTGGTGTAAGCCCAGAGATTTTGAAGATTGAAATCTTGTAAGGATAAGGAATCAACTCGGGTTTGCGGATAAGAATGTGCACTGCACGCAGAAATGGGTATATGGGACTACAATCCAATGTTCAGGCTAAACTCTATGGCCGTTCCCTGTCATACATACACAGTACATCAAATGTGTTGGCATTTGAAGCTAGCTATGGACATTTGTGATATGATATTCTTCCAGACAGACATACTGAGCATTAAAAATTCATAAATTATTTTTCCCCTTTCTGAGAGATCAGACCTCTTTTTAAAGAGACGGGTTTGGTGGATTTTACTAAACACTCGGGTGGCCTGGCGTGGCGCAGCACGCTGGAAAACACTCGGGTCGTGGCTCGCTGAGCCAATTTTATTTAAATGGTGTCTTCAAATCGGCCCACACGATGGGAACATTTTATTGAAGCACAGATTTGAAATTATCAACAATTTTGAAACATTGCTAGTCATGCCTACATGTTCTCTCCCTTCATTTCTGCCTTCATTTCTCTTCAGTGTGATTATATATTCTTCTGCAATTCATCTATTTCCCCATCTATCCTCATTTTTCTGGTGCATTTTACCTCAATTTCCATAAGACCAATGATATTCTTTGTGTCTGTATTTCTTTTCCTTTTTTACCCTTATATTATGTGTTCTTTGTTTCCCACAATTCATCTTTTTTTTTTAATATTTCCATCCATCCTTGTAATTTCTATCCTATTCAGTTTTATTAACTTTATTTTCACATGTCATTCTTTAGCTACAAAATTCTACATCTTATTCTATCCCTTTATGTACCTTCTCTTTTTCTATCATGTAATTTAGAAAAAAAAATCTTTATCACTGTTAAACCTGGCCAATAAATTCTTTCAAGTTTACAATTTTACTCCTATCATTCCATACTATTCCTTTCTTTTATTGGTTTGTATTCCTCTCTTATTAATTTCCCACAGTTCATCTTCGCACTCGTTTCATTCTTCCTCGTTTCCATTGTCATATTCACTTCCTTACAGTCTTACACGTTCTTTAAAGTTCAGTCTATCTACCTAGTATTCTTTCTTTCGTATTTTTAATCCTAATTCTTGTCTTCTTATTTTTCTATCAGTTAATGAAGAGCAACTTTCAACTTATTTGTCTTTATAATAGATTTCCCCTCGCACCCGCCTTGAAGACAACATTGAAAAAGGGTTGTAAAGAAATCAATCATTTTCAATCAAATTTTCCCATCGTGTAGGCCCATTTGAAGACACCATAAAAAAAAAATATTGGCTCAGCGAGCCGCGACCCGAGTGTTTTCCAGCGCGCCGCGCCGCAACGCGACCAGAGTGTTTAGTAAAAGCCAGTTTGGTGCAGAACAGCTTAGTGTGTGCACTTTCAGAATGTGGTGCAATACAGAAGTAGTTAATCTATGTGTATTGTGCAAAGGGGCATGACGGCGCCTGGAATGACACTTACAAGGTTGTTACTTATGTTTTGTGTCACTGATATTGCTCTGTTGGTGTTGAATATTTACCCTTAGAGCCTCATTCAGGCATCCCACTTCAAGAAAACCACAGCATGATTTTAAAAAAAAACCCAATATACAAGATAGCAAGTGGGATGAGCATTATGGGTGATGCAACAATTGATGTACACATGTAGGCATATTCATAACAGATCTGTGTGTATGTGTTATAAGAGACACAAACGTGAAGTGTGCTTAACCATCCAGGTTTTTTATGCGGTTTACCATAGCTTTTGTGATAACCCACAACAATACAGAAATGTTGCTGTGAATTTTTCTCTTTCAGCTCATAAATGAATAATTCCTTGCACTCTGAAACAAAATATACCGTACTGCAAAAGGGTCACTAAAAGGAGACACTGTACCATAGACATATAATAAATTTACTAGACGAAAAGCAGCACATGCGGATATCATTACGCGAATGGAATTAGGCCCCGCCTCTTTCGGATCATTTGAAGGGGCCGATAAGCACCCATTATCGCCATGATATCGATAACACTGTTGCATTATTCATATCTATCGCATGTATGATTTTTATTGTGACACTTTGATTTAATGCGCATTTGTTGCACATTTATTGAGCATTAACTGTGCATGCGGTAAGCTGATGCGTGTTATGTTTCATAACGCTTACAAACAAATGGTACTAGTTGGAAGCATCTTACAAAATGAATTATTCATTTTTGAATATTGATGGG
Organism: Echinometra lucunter; assembly: GCA_029962745.1. Taxonomy (NCBI): domain Eukaryota; kingdom Metazoa; phylum Echinodermata; class Echinoidea; order Camarodonta; family Echinometridae; genus Echinometra; species Echinometra lucunter. Next base: position 16,874,260 of record CM057166.1, read on the forward strand.
TGCTTAGGTCGGCCTTCTAATGGATCTGGACAAAATGGCGGAGCTTTAGGGGCGTGCACTGCATGTACTCGTGTGTGTTATCCCACTGAAAATACATACTCTGTATTACTGTTGTAATATATTTTTAAAATATGTGTGTGGAAGTGCCACAGTCAAATCTTGTCCAACAAAGTGATACTTTCCTCTCTGCGTCCTAGTTAATTGACTGAAAAGTTTCACTTTCCAAAGATAAGTTATAGTTATAATGTGACTTATCATATTGTGGTCGAAGAAAAAAATGCACGAAGTGATATTGGGAAAATACCAAGGTCTTAGTTCTGATACAGAGATGTTGATAACAATTACAGCATTAGAAGAGTAGTGTAGATATTTTAATGGCAGTCCAGACAATCCAGCCAGTCCTGATAGAGTTTTGATAGGAGATGCCCTTTACTAGCAAGGAACATGATGAAAGAAATCATAGTAGGATATATGATCTGTGATGTCAGACATTGTCCCTGTAGAGTGAAAGAGGAATTTTTCTATTAAACCAGTCGCGACGGATCCTGTCCCTTAGTCCCACGTGCAGTACTTGTAGATGGTAGTGATTAGTGTGACTGTTGACTATCACACTTGTGCAGTAGCTGCACTGTCCTGCACATGTTGAGCAGTGCCAAGTATATGCATCAGCACCAACTGTTTTAAGCCATACCTTATGTCTTTCAAGAAGTATGTGGATGGTATCCTAGTACCTTGATTTGTAGGAATGTCTTTCATGCATGTGGGTACTATTAAAAGCAGTGAGTAGATCTTGGAGATCAAAAATTGCTTGGCTTTATTGGGGGAAGTTTGCTTTGATTTGTAAAAAAGAACCTGTTGTAAAGTAAAGTATTTCTAGTGATCACTTCATTGTATTTCATGGAATGTCTTTTATCATGGCTTGTGAGTGAAAAAAAGAACCATTTGGAAGACGAGCATTTAATCTCTTATAATGCCTGAACTTCCCTGAAATGCTGAAATAACTCTTAAAATGAAGAGTATCCCCCCCCCCAAAAAAAAAAAAAAAAAAATCATTGCAAGGAAATTGCACGTTTTTAACAGAAGGTTGGAAAAAAGATGTCCATTGAAGTTTTTTTTTTTTTTTTTTTACTCTGTTTAGTGAAGTCATGCATGAATGATAAACTTGTGCATTATTTGACAAAGGACAATACATATACTTTTGCCCCATGTGATTGACTTGTAGTCTCTGCCACATTTTTAGACAACAGGCAGAGCTGAAAGGAAGTTTTGCAATAGAATACAGTTCCGGGTATATTGTTTAAAGCCCAGATACATGTAACATGATCTTGGCTGATCTAGCACATGCATTTCAAAGTACAGTGTGTACAGTGTGCTTCATAAAAAAGGTAAACCCAGCCTTCCTCAGCATCATCTCATGGATTAGACTTATCTAGACATAAGAGTGCATCATGAAAAGGCCAATTTCTTTCTTTTTCATTGACCTCACATTGAAACCCAAAGCATTTGGACTCAAGTTCAGTCAACTTTTTGCTGTCCGATCTTCTGTTGTATTAGTGTGATGGGCTCGCATAAAGGGCAATCTATGTGTATGAGTAAACAAGCCTTTAGCACATTGTACATGACTGCATTTCCCCATGAGTTCTTTGTGAAATGCCTCTTAATGGCGATATGAGCGAGTGATGAAATCTGTAACCCTTTGATTTCTTTGATTAAAAAAAAAATCTAGATGTTGGCGACATCATCGCACAGTACAAGTTGCAGCTGGAGCAGTCAAATACATCCCAAGGATTAAACCAACATCAGGGTGGTTTCAGCAGCTCACAAGGTAGTCTCTCCTCACTCAACAACAATCAACAACAACTAAACCAGCAACAGCAACAACAACAGATCTTACAACAGTCGCAACAGTCGCAACAACCTCTACAACTGTCATTAGGTATGTGTACTTGGTTAGGACTGATGACATATTTGGACTTCAGAATTCATGCTTTTGATTTTTAAAAAAATATTGGGGGGGGGGGGGTCACACTTCGCCTCAAATTTTACAATTAAATTTTTATCCAGAAATTGTTATTAAAACATTGATATCCTTTAAAAGTCTCAATAGCATGAAATTCTCCATTATTTTACTTCAAAGACTTTGCTTCACAGTCTTTGTAACTATAACAATAATTGTGTGGCAACTGTTGAAAACATTATTTGCAGAACCACTTTCAAGTTAGCCAGTTGGGTTTTAGCAGTTTCCTTTCCCTTGCAGGAATATCGAATTGAAACTTCAATGGTGCATTTTCTCTGTCGACGTAAATGAAAGCTAGAATATAATTTCCAAGAAGCACAATAAGTGGGTCTTCATCAGCTCGAGCTTCTGCTTAGCAATAGCCGGCTATTTGGGGAATCAGGTGTATTAGCCCAAACTCTGCTGAAGCGTGCAATTGCATCCACATCAGCTGGAGCCCCAATACTTTTGTGTATTGCAATAAAGTTCGAGCTATAGCCCGATGTTGGCACACAGGCATGATGGAATGGACAAACCAGCTCTTGAAGCTCAAGCTGACGAAGACGCGTCCACAATGGCCCGCTATTTTGCGGTTTAGCAGGCTATTCTACAAATAATTCCGAAATTTGTTGGGCTTACTTTTCGAGTGAAATGCTTGGCTAATTCCATCTTCATATGAGAATTAGCTGGCTATTTTCTGATCAGGCTAATTCATGAGATTAGAAATGGTGGGCTATTTCTTGAGCTCGAGCTGATGAGGACGAACCTCTTGTGCTACTTTAGGGTAATCTATGGGATGACATTAGATTGTCTTAAGAAGGGCAGTGTCCGGTAGGATGTCAGTGGGATTTCCCAGATCCTTCTTCCAGATCATTGAACGTCATTATGTTTTTATCATCTTTCATTTTCATTTCCTCCTGATCCTGTTCGATCTTCTTGTGCCATTTCTTTGTTATTCCATATCTCAGTTTTCATTATCTATTTTTTGTCTTCTCATTTTCTTTTCTTCTGCTTCTTTGTCTTCTTTTACTATTCTTCATCTCCTTATCTTTCTTTTTCTCTTTCTTCTCCTTCTTTCTCTATTTTTATCTCTTTTCTCTTCATCTTTGTCTTCTTTTTCTTCTCCTTTCCTGCCTTTCTCTTTTTATTTTTCTTCTTTCTCTTCTCTTCTTATTTTTCTCTTATTCTTCTCTTCCTATTTTTTCTTTTCCATCTTCTCTGTCTTTATTTGGAATTATTTCAGTTTTAATTTTTTTCATTATACATTTTTGGAAGCTTACCTTTTTTAACCCCTCTTATTATGATTAGCAATGCATGCAAAAGTTGAGCTGTGGTAACATTTAAACATTTTTTTTTTTTTATCTGGAACAGGAAATTCAGACTGGTTGAATAATCTTGACCTTCTCAAAGAGAGTGTGCGGGTTGCAAGCAGCTACAATTTCTCAGATTTAGATTTATCACAATTTGCAGGTGAGTGGCAATAACCCTAGCTGTTATCTCATCGACCTTTTCTTCAGTATAAGAGATTTTTTAGTTGCACCAAAACTCATGACTTTTTATAAACATATTGTAGAGAATCCAAAAAAAGGAAAAATGTCTGAAAAATACTGTTTTCCCTTAAGTTTAGTTACTGTAGGTTCTACAGTTCTGTGGCTGTAAAGTAGGATATACTCCTTTTCCAATCATAATAGTTCTTTTCAGACTTAAAAATACGGCAAAACTTAATATAAGGTGGCATCTCTGCACTATACAATTGCTTCTCCCAGTATCATTAACCTATCTAGCATGATTTGATTTCAGTAATTCACACATAGCACACGTTTTCCATAGACCTTAGCCCGCGTCACATGTACCTCGGGCTTAATGCTAAGCGGGTTTAATTGATTCTCTGAAAAATGTGCTATGTAATGCTGTAACTCATCTACAGCTGTGCTGTGAGCACTTTGGAGGGGGCTGTTTTGACAGTTCATTGTCTCATTTGGTTAAATTTCATGGAATTTTGGATTTGCTGGATATTTGGTGTGAAATATGTCAGTACCAGGGTATCTGGGGATATCCTGGGGAAAGGTTGCAGGAACCAGTACGTAGCAAAGGCCGACCCGTGCATTGTCTTCTTACTTGCTGGGACAGGGTGTTCAAAGAACTGTTAGTTTTGCAAAGTCAAATGACTGTTAACCCATTCGTGACAGGAATTAGTTAAAGCCTAATTTGATCAGCTTTTATTCTTCAAATTGGCAACACCAAAATTTTTCTTTTATTGCTACATTTTTAAAATAAAAAGTCATGTATCTGAAATAAATATAAATTGGCAAAAAGTATGGAGAGAATTCAAAAAGTTGCCAATTTGCAGGGGGTGGTGATGGTGATGGTGATGGTGATTTTTAAATTTCCATTGCATTGCCAATTTAAGGATTTTAATGCTCATTTTCATTAAAAAAATTTTCAACATCGAACAGAAAATATTAACGCAACCAAAATGGGCACAGTTTGTGTAGAAATTTTTGCTCTTTCTACTCATGTATTTGGAATGATTTCTAGGGCTCTGCATCAAAGGTTATAAGGCCAAACCACATAATGTGGACCTTCTGTCACGAATGGGTTAAGGGCTTTTTACACTGGCAAGTTTTTGCTTAGTCCTGTACTATCGGTGGGGTTAATGGAGGCCTTAGCCTCATCGATAGTACCAGACTTTCCTTGGCCCGCTTTCCATTTACACCGGTTTTTGCAAAAGTGGGCTAGCCCCACCGATAGTCCTGTACCAGCTGGCCCTGCAAAAAAGCAGGGTTAACCCCACAATTGCGGTGCTAGCAATTGCGGTGCGGTGCCAAGCAAGCCAGTATAAAAAGGAAGAAAAAATAGTCCAGGTTAAGTGACAAGACAGATGAAGGCCAAGTCCACTGACCAATCAGAAACAAGGTATTTATGAGTATCTTTTTTTATAACAAACTTTTTTAGCGGAAAAATCCAGGTGATTTGTGTTTGTATCACATGACTTACTATTTAATATTTAAACAAAACAAAATTTGAGCTTGAAGTATGGAATTCTTCAGCAGGTTACTTCGCTCGTGCGGGATGTTCTTGGCCGGCCTTCGGAAATAGTACAGGGTCAAGAAAATACAAGTGTAAACAGCCAGCTCCTTCCTTAACCAGGGCTAAGCGCTTAGTACGGGACCTATTTAGTGAGTGTAAAAGCAAAAGAAGACTTACAAAAATGCTGTGTAAGGAAAGCATGGGGTCAAGAAATGCCAGTGTAAAAGTTCATTTCAATTCCAAGTTATAATGATGTTTCATTACTGATCGACCCTCGTATGTTTCATGAAGTTTCCAAAAATTGAAAAAGGGATCCCTTACCTTTGAATGTGTGTGTTATAAGATACAAAAATGTGAAGCTCAGTAAGTTTAAAAAATCTTGTGTTCATTTTTTGAAGGCAGTTTACCATAAATGACCCATTATGATTCAATCTTAACCATGCAGGGCTGATGGAGAGCATGAGGCAAGCAGACTCAAAGAACTGGTCGTTGCAGCCGGAGCAGTTTGCAGATCTGGCAGAGTCGCTAAATAACTTCTTCCAACAGACGGGAGTAGCTGGCTTTCTCAACACAAGTCGGGGCAGTGGAGGAGGTATACAGCATTATATTAAATCATGGGGGGTGGGTGTGGGTGTGGTGGGGGATCCATGAAATAAGACCGCAGACTCCAACTCTCCCATTTTCGGCGGGAGATTTCCGGCTTTGAGTCAATTTTCACAAAATCTCCCGCTCTCCCGCTTGAGTTTGAATTTCTCCTGCCCTAGCTGTGTTTCTCCTTTTTTCTCCCACTCAACTACCTTTTTGAAGAAAATTAATCTGAATCATTGGATTTTACTTCATTTAGTGTTGTCATATGTTAAAAAATAAGCCTAAGATAGCATCAGAGAGCTTCTATAACCCGAAAAGTGGCGTTCGGCCGCAAGGAATTTTGTGCTTTGCGATGGTGATGTGGGCTACGCGCACATTCAGTCAGAGTCTCCCGTTTGCAAGGGGGTCTCGGTGGGAGAATCTCCCGCTTAAGAGGTGCTTGAGTTTGGAGTCTCTGAAACTGATATTGGATACTCAGGGGGAAAAAAATGAATGGTAAAAGATGAGCTAGCAGCAAGAAGTAGGAAATTGAAATCAGAGGTTCAACAGACCAAAAAAAGAAAACCACAATAGAAACAAGACAGATGTAGAGAGAAACTTATCTAAACCACATTCAACTCCAAAAATAGAAGAAAAATGGAAAAGAAAAGTCGCATACAGTAATTCGAAGTAAGACCACGAATCTTTGATGGATTTAGAGTAAGTAGAGCAAAACACATTGAGGTGAAATGTATGGTGTCAAGGAATGAACAAATTTGAGTACACATTGGATGTTCTTTCCTCATACTGATTTTGGTTTTGTCATGGATACTTGAGAGAAGGATGTGGTAAAGGAAATTCCTTTCAAAATCAAATCTGTTTGTGCCCCCCCCCCCCTTGATCGCAAGAAATGTTGTTGTGTAAAAGTCCATGTCCATATCCTGCTCTATATCTTTGAGAGTTTTAGATGGAGCTAAAAATGACATTTTTATTTGACTCATACTGGGTTTTCCACGACGGCTTTTAACATGTGACGCCTGGCATTTGGCCCGACATGCTTGAAAATTGCCGGCAGGTTTAAAATCATGAGTGACAGGTTACAAATTTTTCAGAGATTTGCGTGAAAATTCCCACAATCAACACTACTGAACCTTTTGAACATGCATTAATACATACAATGAGGTTACGGTCACTTTATGAAAGGTAGAACTGATGAAACACAAGTTTTATTTGCTCCACGATTATTTTGATTCAAAATACATCTGCCAAATGCAAAGCAAAATGCCACTGGCTTGTGTACCCGATTGAGCCCGGTGCTGGCCTGGAGAACATGACAGCCAGCCTATGCACATTAGCAGTGCTAAAAACAAATGCAACATGAATAGATCTATTGATAAGTGTTCCATATCATGAATACTCATACGGAACACTCCTCATTGTTCATGAGCTCTCCAGTGTGACGGACTAACTTGTCATCAGTAACTTTAGCGTCGAAAATTAGTACATATAATGCATTTTCTGATATAATCTGGTATTACATTAGGATGAAATTATTATTAATGCCTTTTTTAGCTGTAAAATGAGTTTATAAACTACAGAAGCAGACCTCTGTATACTCAGTAGTGTACGTGTAGTCCCACGTGTGCATTTTTTGTATGTTTTGATATATGCCAACAGTCTTGTATAATGCTGAGTTCCCTGTATTTAACAAATAAATCTATTGCATCACATTCCAAACTAAATTAATGAATTGGAAAAATTATTCTCACAAATCTTGATTCTTAATCTAACATGAAATGCTCAAAAATATGGTTAGATTGCACTAGAGAGCATCTAGAAACCTCAGAGTTTCCAGGGCCCTTAAGCGGGCCCTGGGCCCCGGCCGCAAGGGACATTGCGCTTTGCGCGCATGGTGTGCGCTCTATGCACACTTGGTCATGATCACTTTACATGTTTAAATTTTCCGTTGTGGGAAACCCTGGACTCATATATCCATAAGGTTCTGTTCCAAGTTCTCTCTGGCTTTAAAGATATACTGGAGTTGTGGTCATGTGATCAGGATGTGAAAGAAACTGTTCCAAAGCAACTGGGAGAGTTAGATTAGTTGTATATAAAACACAGGTGTCTAGTGTGAGATGGCAGATTATCGAATTGATAAGAAATTCACTTACTTTCCCCAAAATGTACTTGCACTGCACAAAGAAATGAGTATATGGGATCACACACAAATCTGGCATGAATGTTACCCCCAAACTTTTCAGCTTTTTCTTGTTATACATGTATTTGAAATATGAGGGCATTTGAAGAGCAATCCTTTCTAGAGGACATTTTTACTGTGATATTCTTCCAAACTGACATGAAAAGAATGAGAAAACTCACAAATTATTTTTTCCCTTTCCCACAAGTCAAGCATCTCCTAAAAAAACAAGTATTGGGATCTAAGGATTGGTTTTGATAGTGATCAACTTGAGATAGGAAAAGTCATGTTTTTGTCATACCTGTAATGTCAGGGAAAGAAGTGGAATGTTTATATTTCACTCAAGTTGCCGTAGGCAGGAAGTTTGTATAGTGGTAAGGACTATCCGTTTGCCAGCTGTAAAAGTCATCACAACGCAAAAGAAAATGAGTCATCTGGAAGTGGCATGGCATGTTTCTTTAATCAAATTGTTGAAAAACCTGGAAATGTTTCTGTTATTGGTCAGCCACATATGTTAAATTTTTTTTTACTAATTGTATTCTTGGTAAGTGATTACTTGATTTCCAGTGCCTTGTATTTTTAATCTTTCAGGATTGTTTTCAGAATGGTGGATATGGCAGTTGTTCAAAATTAACAGGTGTTAGGGACTTACAGATGCTCACAATCTACATGTAGGTCCCTACCCCTCAAAGTTGAATATTTCAAAACAAAGCTCACTGTGTTCACAGACCCGAAAATTTGAATCAAGACCCCTGGTGACAAAATTTAGTATAGAGCCCTGAGATATGGATCCAGATGGTGAACTTTTTTCAGTGAAACTAATTCTGATCTATTGTTCTCCGTATCACCACATTACAGGTAGCGCATTCAGTGACAGCCCACACAGCAGCATCTCAACGACAGGAGGTGGGGGCTTCCTCATGGGTTCACCACCCCTCCTGAGCCCCAACAACAGCCACCAATCCCTGGGTGTGCCGTCACCGTTAGGCATGGGGGGCCACCAGACCAACCTCAGCCCGACCATGGTTCCTCAGCCTCACCAGGGCACATCGCCCAATGCCCACATGCATCGGGTTATCCACCAGCAGGGGGTGCTGCCGAGACGTGCCCCTGATTTCCCTGATGACGAGATTGAAGACAACTTTCCGTGGGATACCATCGCGTAGCTGTTGCTTCTCACTTGGCTAATGACTTAAAGAAAGATTGGAACTCTCCCATTCCCCTAGGTGTTCTGTGCCTGGGATGGGGTTGTTAGGTAAGAGCGTGGCAGATTCCCAGATGCTACGTACCTGATGCATCCACAGTGCTCTGTGCCAGTTGTGTAGGCTATGCAAGTGCTGCTGTTAGGGAACTGTGAGGGAACCTGAAGGGTACTCCAGAGGAGCAGGCTGCAGCACCATGTAAGGAAGAGGTTCTCTAGAAAAGCAGGGTGGAAAATCCATCACTCTTCCAGGAAAATGGATGACAGCATCTACAGATTGCAGGGAGTGTGGAGGAACACTATGCAATAGCTTTTTGTGCAGAATGTTGTTACCAGAATGCAGTTGTGTCTTGCTATAGAAGGCAGGTGAAGGGGGATGTGGACAATGGCATCTACCGACTGGATGGGATGTCAAAGGAACACTTACTGCAATGGCTTCAACTGCGAGATAGGTAGTCACCAAAATGCAGTTCCTTCGGTAGGAAGAATGTGAATGTCAGGAGTGAAAGAATCAGGTTGACTCTGAAAGACTACTGAATATTTCAGTTGAACCATATATGGAAGACAAGTGTCACCAGAGTAAAAGCAGTCTGGTAACCTCAGAAATACTGCTGAGGAATTGCTTTTGTTAGAAGTTGACAAAAGATGAGCATATACTCCTAGAATTGAAGATCTTTTGGATGATGGAGTTGGGATTGTAACAGATCCTCATTTAAATTGTTTTAGCAAAAGGATGCCTTTGAACATCAGTTCCTTGATTTCAAGATGAAGAAGCATTTTGGAGATGAGGATAAAATGTCATTATTATTGCTGCATGATAAGAGAACTAGAATATCCCAATTCTTGATGCAAGTTTGTAAAAATGAAGGTATAATGTCCCCTTTACATAATTCATAATACTGCACCTTCCTCATGGTTTTACACCATAATGGATGTATGTTTATGTAGATGAAAAGAAAAAGCAATAGTTAATTACCTGGGGGAATCTTTATTTTTGTGTTTCTTAGAATATTTTTTATGGTAAATATATACTATCTCGCCAATGATGTTGTACAGCATGTGCATATGTACATAGATGAACAGCTATATATTTTGTGATGTTTGGGTGTCTGTGTGTGAGTGTGAATGGCAATACACCCTAGAACTATGCTGGCTTTATCCATTCTCTATCTCATTCTCGAGGCTTGTTCACACACAATCTAATAAACCATGACAGAAAGAAAAAGGGCAGTTTCTGTCTCGCCTGCGAAGCGGAGCGAGACTCTTGGCGTCACTATTTCCGTCGTCGGAGTCATCAGCAGTCATGCTGTAATCACAATAATTATCTATGGAATTGAGATAGAATCACCAAATTCATACCACGGGTACATCTCTTAAAGCTGCAGGTCAAGTTCGAAAATGAGTTCCAAGTTCAAAGGTCAAAAGGTCAATGAACTTTATGCAAAAAGCACTGTAATCACAATAACTTTTTATGGATTTGAGGTAGAATCACAACATCCTTACCAGAGGTACATCTCTTAGAGGTGCAGGTCAAGTTACAATGCACTTAACCCCAGCATTTTTTTTTTTTTTTTTTTTTTAGGGGTTACCAAATCATATGTGAACAACCCTTAACTCTTCTCTATTTCAAATACTTACAAACCCCAGCATTTTTTTTCAGGGTTTACCATACCATATGTGAACAACCCTTAACTCTTCTCTATCCCAAATACTTACAAACCACAGATTTTTTTCAGGGTTTATGAAACCATATGTGAACAAGCCTTATTTCTTTTCTCTGTTTTAAATACTTTCGATGTATCATTATTCTATTTTTTAGTAGTCTTGGTTGACTTTCTAGCCACAGTGGCAGCATGTATAGTACTGATTGTGCCTGGGTTCTGTTTGTTTACCTCTCTTAGTGATATTTTTTCTATTTGGAGAAAACTGGAAAGTGAGTGCATGAGCTAATAGCATTGGTTTGGGTTATAAATAAACTTCTAATTTTGTAGGAGTCGATGCATGCCCCTATTTTTTGCAATACATCTGTCATCAATATTTGTGATACTTGAAGATATTTATTTCAATTTTTTTCTCTCTAAAATTGTGAAATTTTTAATTGATTTGAATTTTGATTGAAATTTGATACAGAATATTTTTACGTTAAGGAGTAGCTTTTTAAATTAATTTTGTTTTAAATGAATTGTACTAAAATTTGTTTTAAATCATGTTTCAAGTTTGCTGTTGCATGTGCATTTTCAGAATGCTAAGCCTTAAATGGAGTACCTGTATGTTTAGATTGTTTTTCTGCACAAGATAGCTTCACAAATATTGAATGTTCTTTTTCTGTTTTACAGGGTTATTTCAACTACGGGATATTATGCCAGTTAAAAATAATTCATTTTTCTCCAGTTTGACATTTTTCGTTACAAATAATCCTGTGGATAATTTTATTTCCCATCATGTATCTACCTTGTCTGTGGCAAGGAGAAAGCTGAAAACAGAATATGCATGAAAATAATTATGACTCTTAAAAGATATTGTATAGTTTTGGAAAATCTAAAGAAAATAACACTATTTGAATTCATTTCCAGATGATATGAAATATTGTATCCTAGAGCTATTATGATGTGAAGGATATTACATAAAAACTCATTTAAGTGGGGGTATTATACAATCAAAATGTCAAACATGTCAAAATGTCACATTCAAAATGTGAATACTATTGTGCGACAAGCACAACGAAACGCAGTGAATGTTGTGCAGGGAGCCGTGGGCGTTCAGGCGTCATAGCATAGGGCAGAGTGTCCTCATTCTATTGCATTCCTTACGGACATTTACACTAAAATTCACTGGAAATCATGAATGGAATGTCTCACAAACGTGAGTTTCTTATTGTGCAAGGCGGACAATGTATGTGGGACTATACTTCATCAGTTTCGTGCCAATTCTCATTTTGCTACCAAAACTGTACATGGCTTTCAAGTGTTGATGGGACTTCACACACAATTACTCATACATGTATATGCAGTTGCCTTGGGCTCTGCAGTAATTTTCTTTTGGATTTTTTTTTTTCATTGGGAACAAATAACCCCTGTGAGCACTTTCATCAGCAGTAATATCACAAACTGCAATAATTTTCTCTTGAATTTTAGTCTCGTCATGCAGTACAAGCATAAGTGACCTTTCAATGAGAGAAATCGGGTGATTTCTTACTTCTCTTTCATCTTTCCAAATTTTTAGTATTGATAAAGGAGAATATTAGACCAAGGCTTGTTGTAATTGTACATACTTTCACAAGGCTTCGTTTCTATCAATTGTAAGAAATCATCTATACTTGTTACTACTTTTCCAGTGAATGCTAACCGACCGTATTTGTACCTTGCCTGTATGAAAATTGATGAAGAAATCAGTATAATTGCCTGGCACACAATTCTATGCAACTGAGAGCTATTATAGAGAAGATATGTTTTATTGCTGAATTCTTCTTCTTGTAATCAAAGACTCTATGACGGAAGTTCACAAAACAGGAATGATGGAGTCGCATCGAGTGTAATAGGGCTTATATCTATAGATTGAGTGTGTTGTATTTGTTGTGTTGTAGATGTACCTGTATGTGGTTTTGTAGAATTCTTGTAAAGTCCTCACATTGTACGATCTTTCCATGATCCACTATCGACAAGGAGCAATATTATCATTCAAAAATTTTGATTAAAAGAAAATCCTTATTTCCTTTATGAATGTAAAAGCTGAAATGAAGCTTTCGGGGTATTGCATACCTTTAAGCTGAAGAGAAGACCAGATTTAGAACAGTCTGCTTTTACTCTTAAATGAGGGTACAATTTGCAATTTTAGGCCTTTTTTTTTTTTTATTGAGCAAAAAACATCTTATTACTGATGATGTGGCAGCTAGGTGCTACAGTATAGTTGTGGATTGGCTTTATGTGTCACTACACTTCACAAAATTATAAATTACTTAATAGTAATCATTCCGTTAGTCAATTTTTGTTGATTTCTTTTATAAACATAACCACATCACCAGTTAAAATCGTTGAAGAAAAAGTTGATACGAAGCAGCTTAAAGGTCCAGTTTAGTATTTGCATGTTATGTTATCAATAGAATTATTATTATTTAGAAGTAGTTACAGCTTACAATACATCAACAAATCATTGAAGACAACTTTCAAGCAGATCTATAAATCCAAATGGGAATTTGTTGGGAAAAGCACCAAGTAGGAAATAATGCAGTTATGCAGCTGTCACGTATGATATTGCACTGGGACCAATAGTGAAATACTGTGCTATCTTTTCTGCTGAACATGAATTAAATTTTGGAGCAAGAAGGGTTTGGGATCAGAATGATTGAGTCATAATGTGATGGCCTTTTTGTGATCTTTTCAATGTTGCCAGTGATTGTAGAACACTTAATTTTGAGGGAAAGTTTTTGTAAAGACCAATACCCCAGACAACATCAAACTGACCTGCAACAGACAAAATCTAAGCCCATGCAGTGTAAAGGCTTGTTCAGATATGACGCAACAGACCCCCATGTGTTTTTTTTTTTTTAGCATTCAGATATGGCGCGGCAAACCACGGCACTTCTTATGTTAATGAACACACATTAATGTGTCAACTTTCTAAAGAGATTTTTGTCAATACAGTCCGACCTTGCTTATCCGGCTGCATCGAGACCGGCGCCCATCTGTATAAGTGAAATGGCTGGATATTAGAGTAATGTAGTGGGACACCCTCTCTATGAAATTTATAGGGTAGAGCAATCTATTTGCTGTAAAATATCTATTTCTTTGGTGTTGTGGATGATTGTAAATGATCAATAATATCTTCCTGTTTGTACAAGATGAAAATAAAATAAAATATAACAGAAGATTGCCCACGATCTTTCCGTCTCCCAGGCTTTTGGGTGAATTGGTTGAAGAATAAAAAAGGGAAGCTGGCCGGGAGACGCGGCGGGTTAATAGAGGAGTCCGGATAAGTGAGGTCGGACTGTAGTTGTGCAGACAAACTCGTGGCATCATATTTTGCGCTAACTTTTTAAGAATTTGATTGGTCCACAGCTTTTTGCTGCCAGAAGGCAGAAAATATGCCTCTTGCCTTGGCAGTATTTTGTATTTAATTTTTTTTGCTGCCTTCACTTACTACACAGAAAACAAAACAAAGCAACAACAACAAAAAATGTGGGGTTTCGCCATTTCATATCTTGACAACCCTTCATACAATATTTCTTTCAGTATGTTGTTGGTCTGATGAGGGTCTTGTCTATGTGACAGGGGTATTAGGGTATCTTTAAAGATTTTTTTCCTGGGTAGTGGTGTTTGGATGTTTGACATGGACAAGGAATCATAGCTGCATCTTAACAACAGTGTACTCTTGTCTTATTATAAACTCATTTCATGCCAAAGGTCAGAGTTTTATTAAGAACAATTATATTGGAAGAAATTTTAACAATATGTGGAGGGATGTATAAATGAGTGCTGTGGGGGAGAGTTTTATTTTAAATAAAATATGAAAGATTTGGTTTGAAATATGGAATTTCATTTTATAGAGAAAAGCTTTTATTTTCATTTGTGTACAAAAAGAAAGTTCACTTTGAAGCCTGCTTATGCCATTATAAAAATTTGTTTAATCTAAGAATTGATATCCTTTCTTTATTATAAAACACTAAATGTCATTGTTCCAAAAGAAAAAAAAAATTGTTTCGTTCAAGTGGCCATATGGTTATCGTGTAGTATTGTCATTGTAGTTACTGAAGCGATTAATTTGTTGTGACATTTTTTGTTTGCACAATTTTAGAAGAGATGGAGTTCAGGGGTGGTATTCTGAGGCTGTTTTAACTCTGTTTTAAGTCTGTTGTAGCAAATCGGTATTCTGAAAACTGTTTAATCTGTGTTGTAACTTTTGTTGTAACTTTTGTTTTATCTTTCTGACCGTGCCTTTAACTTTGCATGCCTGGCACAAATCGCGCGTAAAACTACCATTTGTAACAACACAGTATTCTGAAGACCGTTTTATCTTGTGTTTTAGCTCTTTCCACTGGACAATTCATGCTCATGAGATAAAACAGGGTGGGAGGTATTTTAACTTTGTATGTGGTATGTCATGGTGGCAATTTTTTGGTTGCTGTGAGAGGGATAAAGAGACCAAATAAACCTTGCTGATTTCCCAAAATAACATTTCACAAGGATTGTCGCCTAGGGGTTGAGAAATTTGGCAACATCTGCGATGAGATCAGAGACAATGTGCACTACAAATTCTTTCTCATCATCGCATCAATTAAATTAAAGCAAGAAATTAAGCGCAAATTAATGCGCTCATTAAAATGCGATTATAAGTTCATGCATTTCCCGCGCTTCCCCAGAAAGCAATCTTATTGGCTGAACTGTCTTAGACTCAAACTGTAACAACTTTCCCTGTTGGATATTATTTCTGTGGTGGGTGTGGCTTTGATGACTTACAACACCATTAAAACAGTTCTCAGAATACCGATTTAAAACTGTTTTAGTGGTGTTGTAAGTCGGTGACTTACAACAGAAGTTAAAACAGAACTTACAACACAATTAAAGCGGTGTTCAGAATACCACCCCTGGGTTTCGTGAAACAGCTCTCTCCCCTCTGCATCTCTGCCTAAACACACACAGATGAAAATTGCACATTATGAAGCTGTTGTAAAGGGGGTGTCATATTAACATACAAAGATGTCATGGTCTTTGCCTCAGATGCTGACTTCTGAGAGCCACAAGGATGTTAGCACTAGTTTAAGTTTACGGATTAACATCCTTCTGGCTCTCATTTTATGAATACTGTATCAATCTTTCATACTGATATGTAAATAGAATGACAGCAATTGCAATAAGGTCACTTCATTTTTAACACATTTTCAGGGATGTTCTTACCCCCCTACTTAAACTATTTTTGTATAAATTATTTTGAACTCTTGTTACGAAAGCTAGAGAGATATATATGAAGAAATCAAGTATATGTACATAATCATATAGTAATCTTCCCAATCTGTTATATATTATTATCCAAAGTGTAAAGTAGACTCAACTTTGCCTGTTAAATGTAAATACAAACCAATATATATGATATCTTCTTTCATCTGTGAAATATGAATGTATCATACTCAATGGAACTCTTATGAATGCTGTGTATTTGTTTAACATTTTTTGCCTAGAAGTAATAAATTGAGCTTGACTTGAAATTGTGGTATTCTTGCCCAGACTTTTTTTCCCCCCGCGTAGATAATCATTGTGAAACAGAGTTAGAAGTAAATCCTTGGGCTCATATTCTGCTGATTCTGTGGAACCAGGGCCCCGTGTCATAGAACTTGTTAACAGTAACAACTGCCACATTTCTATGACAAATTTGCTCTCAGCCAATCAGATGCAAGGATTTCAGTAGCTTATAACAGTTATCGCAATCTGTTATTGATCACAAGTTTTATGAAACACAGCCCAGAGGCAGCAGAAGGTCAGGCTCGAACAAGGGAAGTGGAGGGGCACCTTTTGTCTGATCTGCCAAACAATAGGTGCCCCTCCACTTTCATTGTCTGAGCCAGACTTTCTGCTGCCTCTGAGTGAGATCAAGTCCATTGAACTATTAAAGACATTGGTTAACATTGTTATGATTTTTTTTTTAAATCTTGTTTTGTTACTTGAAAATGGGATAAACATAAGGGTTATAGTGTAAAAATACGAGTCTGAAAGTTTCAAAGTATAATATCCACAGGAAGTATTTTTAAATCATGTATTGTAATTCTGTATGGGCATTGAAGCATCCTTCCAAGTTAAATAAATTACACAGACTTCAAAAAAGGGCATTAAGGCTTTGCTCTAATTCGAACTACTTAGCACCCTCACAACCATTATTCAAAAGATTTAATACTTTACATATTTATGACATCAATAAATTACAAATTGCTCAGTTGATGCACCGGTATTTTTCTGATACTTTGCCTCCCAACCTTCAACAATTATTTTCGTTTGATGGAAATAAATGAAATTGAATTGAATATCAAAAATGTGAACCAATGTTTGAAAAATATACGAGGGTCGGTTGCACAGAATAGACATAAAGAGTGCGCATGCGCGTATGACTCACCTTACCGTACTGTGTGTATTGGCGTATCACGCGGCGGGAGGCACATAACGGCATTTTCAAATTCAAGCAAAGTGGTCCTCTTAGTGATTGTCTCGTGAGACGAAGGATAATAAAATCGCCATTTGTGTCTAACTTCCACTTTTTCATTCCAAATTATGGTTGGTTTCAGGGTTTTTGAGTACAAATACAAGTACTCATACACATGTTTCATCTTAGTTTGAGAATTTTTTAAATCGGCTACTCACAAAGTTAGCCAATGCCTTTAAGCTAAAAATGTAGACTACCGAGTCTCCAGTTTAGAATTGTAGTACAATATGGGATTATGACAATACAGAAAAAAAATAAACTGTGCATTGAATGAATGATTATGGTGATGATAGGGAGGAGGAGGGGGTGGGGCATGTGATGATTGTAATGCTGATGTTGGGATCATGATGCTTGATGATGATAAGGAGATGGTGAGGATGGGGATGAGGAGAGATGGATGATGATGGTGGTGACGGTGATGATCATGGTGATGATGATGATGGCGATGATGATGATGATAATTATAATAATGGCATGGTCAGGGAGATTGGAGTTTCTACTAAAACTGCCTTTTTCCCGGTATGACTGAAGTGATTCTGGTAAAGGTTTACAATGATGATGATGGTATGGTTGCATGATTCTAGAATTTCAGTTGGTTGGATTTTTGCCAATGGAAAGACACCATAATCGTTCTGTAACGTAAATTTTGCAGTCTGCTGACTTCATAATTGACTCGTAAGTACATTTTTGTTTAGTTACAATAACAGTTAGGTATTTTTGTCTTTAAATTATTGTTTAAATTTATATTTGCTATCATTTTAGTAACTGTAAAATATGGAAATTACCATTCTCGTCAATTTCTGCTAAATGAACGAGATTTGTTCGAGTCGATTTGTTTGTTCAGTCCCGGTTGTACAAAATTATGTGTGCTCATTACCCGGGGCTCATCCCCCAAAATCTCTTTCTCACGCCTACATCAAAGCCTATCCCCATATATATTATACACACGCCTGGCAATATCATGCATTGCCTGCCTAAAACCTCCCACATTAATGGTCTTTGACCTTGGCATCTCTGGGTCATTGACTGTTACTATGGTAACTGTCAGTGGCTGACAACTTTTCAGTGACAGTGCTGACAACTTTCATGAAATGGTGCCCTGGGGCGCGTTTCATGAAACCAACTCCATGACAGTCATATCTCTTGTCGATGATCTACGGAGATGTCATGAACCTGACAAAGTGTTTCACGAAAGCCTGACATCTCACAAATCCAAGATATCGATACTATCGGCTGAAAAAGATGGCCTTGATCACAATCCACTGGATTGCCGTTATTAACTGTCGTAGTCTACGAGGAAAAACTGCCATGATCAACCTATTCATCGAAACTGAAAACCCTGATATTCTCATCGGGACTGAATCTTGGTTTGATCCTTCCATCAAATCAACTGAAATCTTCCCTCCCCATCTTCAGATCTTTAGAAAAGATAGAAATTCTCATGGAGGTGGTGTTTTCATCGGTATAAATAACACCATACCCTGTTTTGAAAGGACTGACTTAGTTTTCGATTCTGAACAGATTTGGTGCCAAGCGAATCTACAAGGTCAGACGTTATTGATAGGTAGTTTTTATCGGCCACCTGATTCAAAAGTGACTTCCCTTTTAGACATTGAGGCATGTATCTCTAAAATCAACGAGTCATCCCGTTCACCACACATCATTCTTGGGGGTGACTTCAATGTTCCAGGAATTAACTGGTTGGATGGCACTCAGAGTGAGCCTAAAGGTGCTCTCCAGGAGGCCTTGGCAAATCTTCTCTCAAGTAGTCATCTTACTCAGAAGGTCACTTTCCCTACTAGGCGTAATGATGCAACTGGCACTGAAAACACGTTGGATTTACTGTTAACTACCCATCCAGACTTAATTACCGAGGTTTCACCCCTTGCTGGGATTAGTGATCACTCTATTATTCAAGCAAAGTATTACACAAAGATTAGTATTCCTCCAAAACCTCCACGTAAAATTCCCCTTTGGAAAAAGGTGAACTGTGAAGGGCTTAAGGATCTAGCCAAAGAGTTAAGGAAGGATTTCTTTGACCTACAACCTGATAAGAGGAACGTCGAGGAAAACTGGGTATGGCTGAGAGACTCATTAAATGATCTTGTTGCAAGCCATGTTCCCCATAAACTTATTAAGGGCCGTGCACGTCCCCCCTGGTTCTCTAATAAACTGAAACATTTGTGTAGTAAAAAAGAGAAGTCTTATATTCATGCTAAGAAAAGTGGCACAAAGGCTGATTGGGACAAATTTACTGGGGTGCGGAAATTGGTCGACAGTGCAGTTAGACGGGCACATAGGCAACACGTCTCTCAAATTCTGGAAGAAGAGAATTCCAAGGCTTTTTGGAGATATGTGAAATCTAGACGGACAGACAATTTAGGGGTTCAGACACTTAAGGTAGATGACAACCTCATTACTGGAGACTTTGAGAAAGCAGAAACCCTGGCAAATCAATTTCAGAACACCTTTTCCCAGGAAGATACTCATCCTCTTTCGTTTCCTGTTTTGCCACATAGTCCATATCCTGATATGCCACCTATTACAGTTAAGCTTGAAGGTGTTAAGAAGTTACTTCTTAGCATTAACACAGCAAAGGCAATTGGGCCAGATCTGATTCAAAACAAGGTTCTCAAGATCACAGCTGAGGAGTTGGCTCCAATTTTGCAGTTCATCTTCCAGCAGTCACTTGATACAGGTGATCTTCCACTTGACTGGAGAAAGGCTAATATTACTCCTTTGTTCAAGAAGGGCTCAACTACTGACCCAGCGAATTATCGCCCCATCTCCTTGACGAGTACCTGTTGTAAACTGTTAGAGCATATAATTGACAGTAATCTCATGAGGCATCTTAGTAAACATAACATTCTTGCAGATAATCAGCATGCTTTTCGGAGACACAGGTCATGCGAGTCCCAACTTGTCTTGACAGTAAATGATCTGGCGAAAATCTTGATGGTAATACCATGACTGACCTCGTGGCATTAGATTTCTCGAAAGCATTTGATGTCATTCCTCACCAAAGACTGCTACACAAACTTGATTTTTATGGTATTCGACATGGTACCAAACGATGGATCTCTACCTTCCTGACCAAACGTCTTCAGCGTGTATGTGTGAATGGAAAGTGCTCGGACTGGCGCCCGGTACTAAGCGGTACCCCGCAAGGGACAGTCCTCGGCCCTCATCTCTTCCTTTTGTACATAAATGACATCCATGAAAATGTGAAGAGCAGCACGAGGTTATTTGCAGACGACTGCCTATTGTACCGCTCAGTTACATCAGATGCTGACGAGCGTATCCTTCAGGATGACATTAACAAAATGGTGGAATGGTCACAACGTTGGGGCATGGTATTCAATCCTACTAAATGTGAATCTATGCGGGTCACCAGGAAGAGAGACCCAGGAAATATTTCATACAATATCCTCGGTGTCACCCTTAAAGAATCTAAACAGATCAAGTACCTTGGTATTAGAATTGAGAACAACCTGCGTTGGAACAGTCAGACTTATCAAGCAACAACAAAAGCAACTGGTGTTCTAAACTTTCTCAGACGTAATTTCCATCATTGTTCGACCTCTGTTAAGGAAAGGCTGTGTCTTACCCTTGTTCGACCTCATCTAGATTATGCTATTGCCGCTTGGGATCCCTATACAAATAAAAACATTTCCTCCATTGAACAAGTCCAAAGGCAGGCAGCTCGCTTCGTTACAAACACATATGAGAGAGAAGCGAGTGTTACACAGCTTTTACGCTCCCTGAAATGGATTTCACTTAAAGATAGACGAGAAGCACATCGCTTATCCTGTTTTTATAAAATGTTACATAATGAACTTAACATAAATCACTCCAGTTACATCAGGCCTAAACCAGAAAGAAATAGACGTGGTCATTCAATGCAGTTTGAGGTACCAACAACTAAACTGGATGTATATAGGAACTCGTTTTTTCCTCGCACTGTCAGCGCTTGGAATAACCTTCCCCCAAGCATAGTTTTCCAGTCTGACTCAACTAAATTTAGGACGGCTGTCCTTAACCATTGTTCCACAACTTAAGTCCACCCTCCGCCGTCACCTCCAGTTTAAACTCCATCTGGGGTATTTTGGAGGTTACCTACCAAGTACCAAATCATTCCAACACAATTTAGACTCAACTTTGCTCTAATTGTTGGAAAAGTATAGAAAACATTAATGGGATTTGATAAACATCATACAAACGTTGCATTCACATGAAAAACTATATTAATTGTGACATCTGAGAATTTCTAAAATTAATAAACGAAAAGCTGCTGTTGCGCTTTGCTAATTTAGATTTGTAATTAAGAGGACACCGTAATTGACAAATTGTTGAAAGCAGACCCATTTAATTTTTGAAAAATACTGAATTGCTATATTCTGCGATCGAAATTTTGACATTAATTCATTAAAGAATAAATTTTATATGATTTCAATGAACATTGTAGTCGCAAAAAAGGGAAATATGGAAGAAGTTCATATGTGTTGGATTGTCATCCTACTTACGGGCCTGTAAATACAGACTGCTTCGTTTTCTATGGGAAACTGATGGGAGGATAATCAATATTAATCACAATTACTTGCTAGAGGGTTAAAACGTCGCTAAGACATATAGGTTATTTCACTTATACTTTTATGTCAACATCAGTAATAGCTGGTTATGGAATGAGAGTCTGTAACTCAAGAAATATTTGTATTTAATAAATAAACATTTCTTATTTTTTGCTGCCCGCGAGCTGCCCATAGCCGACGAAAAGGTGACCTGTGATGGCATGCTAAAAAGATATGACATGATCGGAGGAGCGACAAGTCATTTGTCAGGGAAGTTGTCGCTGGTCTTGGCAAAGACGGCTTTGTGAAACACTTAGCAGACAAGATGACCAACAACTCCGAGATATCGTTGATCTTGTAGTTATGACGGTTTCATGAAATGCGCCCCAGGACTCTCCAGGCTAATCCAGGGCTGTATTGATCTAGCTTAGGAAGCTTTGCGTGTCTTTATTCTGATATTTCACGTAGAGCTTAAGTCATCTGCCATAATTTGCCCTTATGGAGAGTGGAGACCCATGTCAACAAAGAGATATTATGCCTCCAAATCACACTTTCCCATGCCCAGTTAGCCCTGCAAACTACCTTCGAAGTTCGCCAGTGGACCAGTAATTTTTATGCCTCCGCCCACCGTAGGTGGTTGCCGGAGGCATTATGTTTTCGGGTCGTCCGTCCGTCCGTCCGTCCGTCCGTCCGTCCGTCCCGTTTTCGTTCTCGTGATAACTTAAGAACCGCTTGACAGATCAACTTCAAACTTGGCTCGTGTCTGCATATGGGAGGGACAATGATCTGATTAGATTTTGGAGTCTCAAGGTCAAAGGTCAAGGTCATAGAGGTAATAATACACATAAAAATGGCTCGTTCTCGCGATAACTTAAGAACCATTTGACAGATTGGCTTGAAACTTGGCTCATGTATGCACATGGAAGAGACAATGATCTGATTAGATTTTGGGGTCACAAGGTCAAAGGTCAAAGGTCATAGAGGTCATAATGTACATAGAAATGGTTTGTTTTCACCATAACTCAACAACCATTTGCCCGATCAACCTCAAACTTGGCACAGGTATGCATATGGGAGGGACAATAATCTGACTAGATTTTGGAGTCTCAAGGTCAAAAGTCAAGGTCATAAAGGTAATAATACACATAAAAATGGCTCGTTCTCGCAATAACTTAAGAACCATTTGACAGAGTGGCTTCAAACTTGGCTCATGTATGCACATGGAAGAGACAATGATCTGATTAGATTTGGGGGTCACAAGGTCAAAGGTCAAAGGTTATAGAGGTCATTATGTACATAGAAATGGTTCGTTTTCACCATAACTCAATAACCATGTGACCGATCAGCCTCAAACTTGGCACAGGTATGCATATGGGGGGGACAATGATCTGATTAGATTTTGGGGTCTCATGGTCAAAGGTCAAAGGTCACAGA
The DNA here is from genome assembly GCA_029962745.1 of Echinometra lucunter. Lineage (NCBI taxonomy): Eukaryota > Metazoa > Echinodermata > Echinoidea > Camarodonta > Echinometridae > Echinometra > Echinometra lucunter. Next base: position 16,897,437 of record CM057166.1, read on the forward strand.
GGTCATTATGTACATAGAAATGGTTCGTTCTTGTGATAACTCAGTAACCATTTGACGGTTCAACAAACTTGGCTCATGAATGCATATGGAAAGGGCAATGCTCTCATTAGATTTTGGGGTCACAAGGTCAAAGGTCAAGGTCAAAGATGTCATTGTATAAATGAAAATAAATCAACATGAAGTGCCATTTATTTCTGATTTGGTAATGGCGGAGGCATAAAGTTCGACCACACGTGGTCGAAGATTCATCTAGTTCAAACTCAAAATATTGACTTTTGATTGATACGTGACCCAACTGTCTTGGCAATTTCGCTGCGTGATTAATTTCCATTTCAATAGCGAGACCCCCGATATCGTGAATTCACCTACACCCGTTAGTCTCGGGCAAAGGCGAAGAGCGGTATACAGCTTTGCACTCTCACTCGTATCGGTGAACGCAGAGTATGTGCGAGAGTGCAACAGTGCAACACTGTACCGCTCTTTGCCTGTGGCCGAGACCAGCAGGTGTAGGTGAACTCAGACGTCAGAGATCGCGCTATTGAAATGAAAATCAATCACGTGGCGAAATCACTAAGAAAGTTGGGTCTCGTATCAATCAAAAGTCAATATTTTGAGTTTGAAAAATAAAGTTTAGGTTCTAATATCACAGTTAGATCTATTGGTCCACTGGCGAACTTCGAAGGTAGTTTGCAGGGCTAACTGGGCATGGGAAAGTGTGATTTGGAGGCATAATATTTCTTTGTTGACATGGGTCTCCACAGGGGCAAATGGCAAATAACTTAAGGCTGCCGCACACGACACGCTTTTCTTGCGCTGCACTCAGCTTACGCTTGAAAATGACGTCATCAACCAACGAATTCAAGCGCAAGCTAGTCTGAAGCTAGTCGCAAGGACAAGCGCAGGAATTCAGCATGTTGAATTCCTGCGCTTGGATCGCACGCCTCAACTCAGACGTATCAGGCGCAAGAGATGCATCGCAAGAAAAGCGTGTCGTGTGTGGCGGCCTTTAAGCTCTGCATGAAATATCAGAATATAAAATATCAGAGCGTCCTTAAGCTAGTATTGATCACACCCATTGGCAAAAGCAATATAAAGGAGAATATGAATTGTCACTCTTGTCAAGCCCTTGGCTTTTAGTGACTCCCCACAATATTTCCAGCTATTTGAATATTATGTATCATGTATTATTTTATGTGAAAATAAATAAATGAAAATGAAATGAAAAAGTAAATTAAAAAGAAGAGAAGAGAATAAAATGGCTATTGATATGAATGCAAACATTTGTATTACAAGTCTCTAATATAATGACAGTTCCATTTCCTCTTTTTCTTTGCTAGATTTGTGCTTTCGTTAGTGAGTTGTAACTGAAACGGGCTGATTTGCTGACAAACTTTTTTTTCCAACTGAATTAAGATGCTACAAGACGTGATGAACAGCAATTTCTTGTTGGTGAATAAATTAAATATGGTAAGTATGCTTCTTGCATAGTAAAAATGTTAGAATCTGTTGGTGATTGTTGCTTAATTAAAAAACAACAACAACAGACAGTGCAGTTTATGATAAAATCATGAAATATTCTTGTATCAGTTCCCCTGTCATGAAATTTAGAAACAGGAAAATTGTGAAATCGGTGTGATACACAGTCGGACATGTTACTGCAACAAGGGGGCAGGGGGCGGCTATTATCCCAGAGGAGGAAACTGATGGGAAAAAAAGAAGAAAATATTCCATTTTCCATACAGCAAATGATAATTGTACTTTCTTAATTTTCAATTGTTTTTTTTTCTAATTAATTGTTGAGGGGCTAAAGCACATTTCCTTCAAGTGACTTTCTTAGTAGTTTATGAGAAATTTATCTTGAACATGTTTCTGTTTTATCTTGAACATGCAATACCGTCGAACTGTGATGTAATGAAAATGCTAGTATGCTACCATTAATATTTTAATATTCTACTTTGTAAACGCCTAATTATGTAACATGGAAACAAAAAGGTGTAGTTATTGTAACACCTTCTGATGTTCTTTAATAATAATAATGATAAAATGCCATTCTTGTATAGCATATATCACATTATGATACATATAATGTCTTTATGTGCTTCCATGACTTTGGATACTGTTACCCAGGCTTTAGCTCAAGCATTGCTTAGTGCATTCAAGGAATAAATCCTTCCAGGTTCCCAGTTAAAAAGCATACATGTAGGTCAAGTGTAGCAAATGTAGGGTAATGTCTTGCCAAAGAAAGTAGAGCTGTGGCAAGGATTGAAACCCTCTTCCTTGTGGTTAACAGTCCAGAGACTTATCCACTGGACCACAACACCTCCACATCATGTGGATCGAGGCAAAGAGGTGTTGATTTTGTAGCACCTTGTATTGTTTCTTCTTTAGGTCCTCTGTACATGTACCTGGATGTTGAATCTGCTTGTCATAGCAGTCGATGCAGCTACCCTTCCCGGAACACCTACCCCAACACTACAACCTGAAGCAGGTTCTGCATCAGCTCCACAGTCTCTAATAGAAAGCAGTGATCAGCCAACTTATGCACCAGTAGTCCGCCCTACTCCTCAAAGTACAGGTTTGTAAAGCTGCCACCAGTGTAGAAAAAGAAAGAAAGTTTGAAAAATTAATAAAATAAGTGAGATGATCATCTGCAAATCAGTTTGATGTACTGTACTGCAGAAAAGAAAGATTTTTGGGGGAGTAGTGATTCATGTATTTTTTTGTTGTTGTTGTTTGATTTTTGTTTTGTTTCCCCTTTGGTTCGTCCAAAGTGGGAACGTTTTACAATGTGCAAAGGGATAGTAAGGCCATATGTTCACTGAATATTTAAATGGAAAGCAAAGCATACACTTGCTTTATCAGCAGCTCGTCAAAATAGGGTAAACCTTATGCATGATCAACATCAAGATGTGCATCCAAAGATTTAAGAACAAAAGGTTAGGGAAACTTTAAATACAGTCCAACCTCGCTTATCCAGCCTTCATATATCCGGACTCCTCTATTAACCGGCCATGTCTCCCGGCCAGCTTCCCTCCTTTATTCTTCATCCAATTCACCTGAAAGCCTGGGAGACGGAAACATTGAGGGAAATTATCCACAACACCAAGGAAATAGATATTTTACAGCAAGTAGACCACTCTGCCCTATAAATTTTCATAGAAAAGGTGTCCCTCTACATTACCCTCATATCCGGCCATTTCACTTATACGAATGGGTGCCGGTCCCGATGCGGCCGGATAAGTGAGGTCGGACTGTAAACTCTTTCATTCACATATCCAGTGGTAAAATCCCGCTGAACAAACTCAGCGTTATATCTCACCCCTTGAAGAAGACACTTTCTTCAAATAGAGTACCTCTCTCTCTCTGTCTTCTTTATATGAAATGTTGTAGCAGTATCGAAACAATTATAGAGAGGTTTATTTCATTATATACAGGTAATTAAAATCTATTCATATTCTTTCCACAGGACGACTAGGAACAAATGACTATCTGGCTGGTTTCATCATCTGCCTAACAATGAATATTGCCATCATAGCCATTGCTTTTTTCTTTCTTTGTTACCTTGGAAAGCTGTCATCACGTTCAGGTAAGAACATAACTCCTGAAAGATGGGGTTCATGTCTGCTTGGCTTTGTTGCAATGTAGCAAAATGCTAATAATGATGATAATAATGATAATACTATATTACATTTATACCGGTTGTCCCAGAAAAACGGAACGGTGGATTTTCAGTACTTTCCCTTCAGAAAGTAGATAATCTTTTACTTTAGTAGGTAAAGCATCTCTTACCAAAGAGAATGATACCAAGATAATTAAATTTTGATTCTGTGCCCGTTTCTTAAAATACTGTCATTTTCGAATTTCCCATGTTTTTGTGACAGTGGAGAGCAGAATTGTGTCGGGAATGGCCTTTCATATGGCATGTGTATGGCACGTTTTGTTGCTGACATGCATCAATGGACCTTCCTCAAACATTGTGTTATGAAAGGCCATCCCGACACAAAGCTACTCTCATCAGTCGCCAAAATTTTGAAAATGACTGTATTTTAGGAAAGCAGCATAGAATACAAATTACTTCACCAAATTCAATGATCTTGGTATCATTTTCTTTGGTAGATGATGCTTTACTCACTGATGTAAAAAGATTATCTACTTTTTGAAGGTAAAGTACTGAAAATCCAGCGTTCCGCTTTTTCTGGGACACCCGGTATAGCACATGATGTGAATACTTCAGTGTGCTTTGCTATTCAATTACCCCTGATCACTGGATTTCTAGCCAGCACACAACTGTGCACCATCTCCACTCCTTAGGGAGCACTCCTACCATTTTTCACATGCGTACATGCAGGGCAATGGCAAAGGCAGTCACATTGGCTTTCGGCACTCGTCAGAGGTAGCCATTTGCTCCTGGGTGGAGAGTGGCAAATGTAGATTCATATCTTGCCAAAGGACATTAGCGCCATGGCGGGACTTGCACTTGGACCACGTGATCCACAGTCCGGTGACATATCCACTAGACCACGAAAGTGGCACTTTGAAATGTCAATACAACAATAAGATGGTACTGGACTTATGAGGGGATGGGGGGGGGGGTGTATGTGCAATTGTGAACAATAGTCACTTTGGGTATCAACAGATAACTGTTGATGGCTGGCCATATACCAGCAGTCCATGTAAGGAGAGTCTCAAACAGGCAATTCAAAATGGTTTGCTGCAGATCAGATAATAATAAGAACCACATATCTATTACTCGCAACAAAAAACATTTCCAACAATTAAGAATTTTTTAGAGCACATATTATGTGTGACCCTCCACTTCAGAACAACCATAAAGTCCGAAATTTTGCATTTTTACATTTTAACAAGATATTCATTTAAATTTTTATATACTTTTAAAGGTTTTTGAATCATAGGTTGCCTCAATCAAGACCATGTAAACCCTTTGAAATTACAACGAGAATGAGAGCTTGTCAGACAGGCTAATCACCAGAATAAATAGAGGAAACAGGATGTAAAGAGGAATGGCCATTCAAGGGTGCCCTGTTGGTGTTCCATTGTCTGTCTCACTAAAAAGTTGAATGAAAACTCCCTATTGTTGAGTATGAAGGGATTATATGAAGGGATTAGGCTCAAACTTGGACTAGTTTCAAAGGAGATGTACTTCTCTCCATTAGATTTTTAAAGCCAAAGAATGAATAACTTGTGAGTTAGGCACACATTTTATTGTGAGGTTTTTCCCAGTAGGCTGGCCTGCTTTTATTTCAAAATTACCCTTAAATGGTAATTTTGAATTTTAAAAAAATGAAAAACAAAATTTCTACTTTGCAAACGGTCCCCAAATTTGGTCAGATTGTAGATCTGTTGTATCTACTCCCAAACGCAGACGTAAAGAAAAGAAACTGAGAGACAGAAATACATGAGCATACTTTATTCAGATGCCATGTTTGCAACTCTACGATCAGGAGCTCACTGCTCGGCACATGTTTGTAACATAGTCTCAATTCAGACCCTTAATACTTATTTGTAAAGTAGCACAGACACAACATATATCCCCTCTGCTTAAAAGAAGGAATTCTTGCCTTTCAATTAAACTGAATGTATACCAAAAATCTCAAATATTTTGTATCTTCAAGCATACATGTATGTAAGGAACTACGAGTATCATGTTCATATTAAAAAAATCTGTACCTTGAAATGAACCAATATGCTAAGTGAATTTAGAGGAATGCAAATACATACACTCTACGATTACATGCAGTATAATATAAGCTTCTGTACTTGTACTGATATATCATGAAATTAAGCACTATGATAATTGGTATCCAGAATTCCAAATGAATTAACAATCCTGACTTGAGAAGATGTGTGATAATAAAATCTGTGTAAACAACTACATTTATTTAAGCTGCAGTGTTCAATTAAAATGGCAACATCATCAGCATATGACTTTGAATTTTCTTGTGTCTTTATTTCTTTAAGTGCTAGTCATATACTTCAAAACTGCTAAACTTGACCCTATGCCACTTGCATAAAGTACCAGTAATCGTATCCTTATATCAAACATGACTTTATAAACAATTATTACACAAATACCAGTATATCAACAATATCTGTTTGTCTGACATATTTTCTTTTCTTTTCTTTTCAACAACTTTAACTCCATAACTTTTTTTTTTTTTCTTCAAGCAACACATTTGTTATCAATCCAAAGATGCCCTTTAGTACATATGTATGAACATGTAAAAATGGTGTATGCATGTACCACATAACATACTCAATACAATACATGATCACGTGTCCAGACTGGTGCCTTCTTTCGACGTTTTGGTCTTTGGCCTCCAATCTGCACACAAGTGTCATTTGACTGCTTTGATGAGTCACTCTTTTCACATTCCTTGTACAAAGACAATTTTGAGGCATTCCACACACGCCCATCATCCAAAATGAATGTGTATGGTCCTTTTTGTCCAACAATCTTTTGGGGAGCCTCAAACCTTGAACTATGGAGTTTTTTCATTCTTTTCACCCTCACCATGTCCCCTTGTTTGAACTTTGGGATGGAAGCACCCCTCACTTTGTCTGTGTATTGGCGTGCTTTTTCTTGCTGCGCGCTAACACGCTTGCGCACTTCCTTGTCATTCTATGCACGCCCTTTACCATCATTGGCATTTCGAATGTGTAATGGCGTGATCATAGGCCGACCATGAAGCATTTCTGCTGGTGTTTTACCAGTAGTTTGATGTGGGGTAGCACGGTATGCCATTAACAACTCAAGGGTTGCTTCCTTCCATGGTTTGTTTGATTAGTGGCAATTTGCAATGTTTGTTTCAGAACTCTGTTCCACCTTTCAACTTCCCCATTTGCACGAGGATAGTACAAAGAGGACTTACAATGTGAAATTCTTAAGTTCTTCAGGAAGTTTTCAAACTCACTTGACACAAACTGAACTCCATTGTCTGTGACAATTTCTGAAGGAAGACCTTCCCTAGCAAACAATTGTGTGAGAAATGTAATTACTGAACTAGAAGTAATATCAGACACAAATGCTACTTCAGGCCATTTTGAGTAGTAATCTATGGCCACAATGGCATATTTGTATGAAGGTTTGCCTGTATCAAATGGACCTGTGATGTCTATGCCAAGTTTCTGCCAAGGTCCATCAGGAAGTGGCACACTCTGTAGTGGAGTATTACGAGTACGTGTAGCCTTATCACTGGACTGACATGCACTACAGTGACGAATAGCATCTTCTACCATGCTATCCATACCTGGCCATCAATAAAGATCGCGAAGGCGTTGCTTAGTACGGACAATTCCTTGGTGTGCGGAATGGGCAGTAGAAATCAGCGCTGGCTGACATGACGATGGAATGACGATCCGGTCACCGCGAAAAACACACTCATCAATGACAGCTAGCTCATCTCACACCATGTAGTACGCTTTCAGTGATTCATCTTTGCTCGCGTCCTTTGACCAACCACGCGAAATTTTTGCTTTGACCTTTTGCAGAACCGGATCAGACGTAGTCGCGCTTTGAAGTTGCTCTTTGCTGATGGTCGCGTCCGCGAAAATACTCTGGATAACAACTTCCTGGTCATCGTCCTCAATGATGTCATCAGATGACTGTGGCAATCGAGATAGCGCATCTGCTGCATAGTTGTGAAGACCTGGAACATACTCGACTGTATAATGAAATCTCAGCAAACGAGTAGCCCATCTTGCAATACGCACTGATTGACGTTTTGACCCCTTAGCAGAAAGCAATGTAGTGAGGGCCTGGTGATCTGTGCGAAGAATGAAATGCCGCCCCCACACATATTGAAACCATTTTTCACAAGCCCAGACACACGATAGGGCTTCCTTCTCACCCACGGAATAGTTCCGTTCCGCTTGAGTGAGTGTGCGTGAAGCGAAGGCTACCGGAACCTCCTCACCTTCCTTCACCTGTAGGAGAATGGCTCCTAACCCGAAGTCTGAAGCATCTGTCGAGATGATGACTGGAAGATCTGGGTCAAACAAGTGCAGTGTATCACAATGCAAAATCAATTCCTTGATTGATGTGAATGCCTGGTTTGCAGCAGCATTCCACACGAAGGGGGTATCCTTCTTGGTCAAGTCACGTAGTGGTGCTGTGACTGTAGAGAAATTGGGCAAGAACTTCGCGTAGTACGATGCAAAGCCCAGAAAAGAGCGTAAGGTAGCTGAATCGCTCGGAATGGGAGCATCGCGAATTGCTTTGACATGACTTTCATTAGGCTGCAGTCCTTTTGAAGAGATGACATGCCCCAGGTAGGAAATTTCTTGCAGGTTGAAGTGGCATTTCTGTAGGTTGAGCTTTAAGCCGACACTCTGCAAACGATGAAGAACTGCGCGAAGATTCGCGTCATGGCTTTCCTGTGTATCGCCATGAATGATGATGTCATCCAGGTAGCATTGTACGCCTTTCAACCCAGCCAGTACTGATACCATCAGTTTCTGAAATGCTGACGGTGCAGATGACAATCCGAAACACACGCTCTTGAAACGGAAGAGTCCTTCATGCGTGATGAAAGTAGTGAGGTGTCGTGAATCCTCATGAAGAAGTAGCTGGTGGTAGGCACTTGCAAGATCTAACGTGGTGAAAACAGTAGATCCCCTCAGTTCTGAAAGAAGTTCTTCAATATGTGGCAGTGGGTACTTGTCCTGCACAACTGCCTCATTGACGCTACGTAAGTCCACACATAGGCGTATGTCACCGTTCCTCTTGTGAATGACGACCAGTGGTGAAATCCACTCACTTGCGTCTACTGGTTCTATGATATCTGCCTTGACCATGCGTTCCAACTCAGCAGATACTTTCTCACGTAATGAGAATGGTAAGCGACGCAATTTTTGTTGCACAGGTTGAATGTCCGATTTTACCTTTATGCGGTGCACATAACCTTTGGCAAGTCCAACTCCATCCTGAAAAAGTTCAGGAAACTCGCTTTCCAAAGACAGCGAAATGTTCATGACACAATTGTCCTTAAGAGTCAGCCGCAAAGCAGAAATGAGGTCACGGCCAAGAATGCAAGAACCGCGTTCAACCACATACAGTAATGTATCATGTGTACTGGAGTCATGGGATACTCTGGCAGGAAACATCCCCACGACTGGAATTGGTTCATGTAAATATGTTGTAAGCTGTACTCCAGAACGTGGTGGGAGTAAAAGATTCACGTAGAAAATGTTTGTCAAAGACTTCAACTGGAAGGATAGAAACTGGAGATCCAGTGTCGAATATCATGTCAACATGCACATCATTCACTGACACAGTACATGTAATACTTTCTTTTGTAGCAATGTTCAAAACTTGAACTGGTTCACTGTCAGAAGAAGCATCATTCTGGTCATCACTTTCAGACACCAAATTCACTTTATTGGACTGGCAAACTCGAGCAAAGTGTCCAATTTTCTTGCATGAAGTGCAGCGTGCATCTTTTGCTTTACAGCGTTTGTCATTGGCTTTATGCCCACCATCACCACAACGGAAACAAACAGGTTTCTTGTTCATTGTATTGTCAGCTTGAGCGTTCTTACCTTTATTTTTCCGTGAAGGATGTGTGTCCGATCGCTTCTGGTGATGTGATTTGTATTTTAGAGCATTTACTGGATCAGAGGAAGCATGTAAAGCTCGGTTTTCGCGAGCAGCAGACTCCATTTGACGTGCGATGGTAATCGCTGATTGCAACGTCAACTTCGGCTCTGAGAGTAGCCTCTCTCGAATGCGTCCGGAATTTGTCTTTTCGACAAGTTGGTCGCGAATGAACTCGTCACGCATACTCTCAAATTCGCAGTTAATTGATAACGCGCGAAGAGAACTGATGTAGTCGTCCACGGACTCATCGTGACGTTGTCCCCGTTGACGGAAACGATAGCGTTCCGCAACAACGTTGACAGCTGGAATGAAATGTCTATCCAAACGTTGGAGTGCTTCAGTGTATGAACACGGTGTCTCAGCAGATGGAATGTCGGTGCCCGATTCGGCACTAGCAGCATCAGCTTCCCCGGATGTAGAAATCTCACTTGGAGGCAGCGTGTGGAAAACACGTTGACCTTCAGGCCCCAAGCAATGAAGAAGCATAGCTCGACGGCGATCGTCGTTGAACTTAGTGGCCCCACTAGCAAGAAGAAAGTTCTCAAAAAGTGCTTTCCATTGTTTCCAGGGTATCGCTGGAGAACCGGGAGTAGGCAAAAATGATGGCGGGGGTTGTAAAGTAGCCATCCTCGTCGCCAAATATGTTGTATCTACTCCCAAACGCAGACGGAAAGAAAAGAAACTGAGAGACAGAAATACATGAGCATACTTTATTCAGATGCCATGTTTGCAACTCTACGATCAGGAGCTCACTGCTCGGCACATGTTTGTAACATAGTCTCAATTCAGACCCCTAATACTTATTTGTAAAATAGCACAGACACAACAAGATCATTTATTGAACTACATGTGTAGTATCAGAAAATATCCAAAATCTATCACCTTCTCAACCCTAAGCTTTCTACTTGAACTGTTTTCTTAGATCTCCTATTGTGAATTATTGGTTGTTTTGGGCTGGAGGGTCACTTTTAAGGGTTTATTACTTGTGCCAGAAGGTGACATTTTATGACTAAAAGTGACTTATTTAGATCACAATTCTAAAAGAATGACAAAGAAACATCGCTTTACTGAATGAGATAAAGGGCCCAAAATATAACATCCAACCATAATGCCAAGGTATTGCCAGATATTATTAGGAATGAAATAATATTACCCGTGTATAGTATGTAATTTAAACATGAGAAAAAAAAGTGGCAAAGTGATCGTTTCTGCCTATTTCAACTTTCCATTTTGTTCGCATTTCTCATTTAGTGGGTTTATGACTTAGTGGTGATATGACTTTTAATGGTGGCTAGAAGTATTTAATTCTTCTTTGTAATATTACAAGACTGAAATATTTTCAGTGGTGGAGGCACATATTTTCATCCCATAAATACAAACTTAATTAAGGAGAGAACATTGACAATCAGGATCATCTTGTTTTGTCAAACAGGTGATGAAGTAGACTCGGCCGAACCCCGTCAGGCGATACCTTGGAAAGAGGCTCTCCGTCCAGTTGCAGGTAAGTGAGGAACCAAGGTTTTAGTTGCCTCTCAAGGATATACCGTTGCATGTTTCCATGTGTGCACGATGAGACATTACTGGGGGGTACTTCGATTTGGTTTGGACAGGGGTATGCCGCTGAAACCACCATACCCGTACCCATTTTTAAGGGTCATTTTGGCAGGAAAGGGTATCTATTAGAGATTTTGGATCTCGGATGTGTACTTGAGCGACAGCGAGAATATTCTGAACAATAAAGTTACCCTTGCTTTAAAAATTGGGGAGCATGTTCAGGGATTTTACGACATGAAACCATACCTTATGTTTAGGGATTTCTTGCAAAAATGCGACCCATTAGAGCAGCACAAAAATGCTCCATGTTGAATTGTTGACTTTTTAAACCTTTGAAGTGTATCTCTGACAATATTTTCTTATTTGTTGACTTCCTATTGTACAGATAAAGTCTTCAGAAAGAGATAGCATCCTTGTTCATCATCTTCATCAAAGACTCTGAAGCACGCCTGCAGGTATCGTTATAATGAAAAGTTATGTGCAACCTTTGAGTTGCTTGTCAGATCTCAGATAATGATTACAAGATTTTTCATTAAAGTTTACCCGTTTCCTAGTAATAATGATAAATTGAATTTTTGAAGTGAACAAAAGTGCTAAAAAATCATTACAATACTTGATTTAACAGTATAGTTGGATATTTAAGGAAATAAAATAAAAACAGCATTTTTGCAGTTTGGGTGTGATTTTGAGCTGATGGGTCACATTAATATACATCTTTCAACACCTGTGATGATAGTGTGTGATCATTGTAGTTATTGGTGAATTGCATATTTCATATTATGTATCAGGGTTATTTTTTGTTCATTACCCAAATGAGTGGACTTACATTTTATGGTTTTACATGTAGATATTTTAAACTTCCATTTTAAGAAACTGCAGTGATTTTACATTTTGTAGTAATATTTGAATTCTATTTTGAAAAAAAAGTTATATTCTGAAAGATTCAAAATGAAAGATTATAATATTTGCTGTGACAGTCTATTTTGAAAAATTGGAAAGCTATTATCCGTACTTGAGTACTACAAGTACTATTGTTTAATGTAAAGTATAGTTTTTGCCAGCAATTTAATTGATATTATGGGAAATACAATCACACTTTGTTAAAACAAGAGGAAAACTTTTGGCATTCCGTTTAGCTGTTCATAGTTGAGTCGTCTTAGAGTCATGTGTAACTTAACGCACATCTTTGATAATATGACTTTTGTATCAATGGAACCAAAGGAAAATGATTTCGGATTGATTTCCTTTTCAAATTGTTTTCACATTTATGTTAGCATCACTGTACATAGATGAAATGGTTAATAGGAATTTGTTGCTACTTTTTGTTTGTTAATATCAGCATGTGGAATTTTTTTTTTTAAATTATGCACTTAATGAATTGAGTACTAGTATTATTGTTAATACATTTATGCAAGTTTAAGAACAGTTGGCCAGTTTGGCAACTGTTAGTTATGACCACTGCAGGCATGATTGTTGTCAGTTTGTGGCATAAATCCTATAAGCCAGGCAAAGGGCAGGAAGGTTTAATGTCTTGGCAGCACCAGTATATGAATTCAAACGGGTATGCATAAACAGGAAAAGAAAACCCTGGAGATAAGTGAAAATTTAAGGAAAAAAGAGGATGGGGAGAAGCAAGTAAAAAAGAAATAATCAAAATCGATTTTGAAATGAGAAAGTTATTAAGTTTGAAAAGTCTTGATTTACTTTCTATGACGATCCTAAAATTGGCAATGTCGCTTCAAAATGGCAGGTTTTTGTGGACAATTCTCCATAACGGTATGTTTCATATGCAAAATTTCAAATTTTCATCATTATCTCTCAAGGTGCAGCTTGTCTCTTTGTGAACTCAACATACATGTATGTTGTGTTAAATACATTTTCCCATGAGATATCTTGAGCTAAGAGTTTTCAACTTTCTTGGTGTGAATACATGACCAGAATTCAGGGTTTTTTTTAAAAGAGATACATGCAGATTCTCACAATATTTATCATGTTTTTAATATACATATATACTCTTTGTCTATATTGAAATTGTATTGTATGCTCATGCAGAATTGATGCACCTTGTTGGATAGTGTACAAATGATGTACTCATGTTTGTTATATAGTTTTGTGCAATATGCTGCACTTGTCATGAACATTTTTATGTCATGATAGGAGTCATGACATAGATGTTGTGTTTTTTTGCAAATTAATTGGCAATACAAATCATTTTTTTCCATGTTTACATAGCTTGAAAAAAAATAAATATGGATATAACATAAACCAAAATGAAATATAATTGTAAAATTGAATCAGAAATTGCTCACTTGAACAGAGAAATAGTGATTATATATATTATTCACTGCACTGCCAATTTAAAGAGTTTAATGATTAATTACACTTAAACTGCTCTAATTCAAGAACACCACCCCATACAGTGATGGGAATGGGCTCAAATTTGTCAGTGCATTTTTCTCTTTCTGCCCATGTATGATATGTACTGCCCAACATTCTGGACCAACATATACTGCAAAAGCGTCTCCTAAAGGTGACACTGTACCTCTATGGGTTAAGACCCAAGGCCTAAGACCCTAAGACCCTACCAGCTATAAAGGAAAGACCCTGTACAAAGTCCCATAGGCGTGGCAAAAATGATAGTCTCTCTCTTCCAGACACCAATATTCATCTCTTACTAATTGTCCATACAGCTGTCAGCCAACTGGCATTACGTCAAACACTACCAGAGTTTATTCAAGAGTGGCCCACTGACAATTCTTTCCATAAATTTCTTCCAGGTTTAGCACCAAGTTTCAAGAATGTTACATCAGTAATCAAACTTTCACACCTAGTTCATGCTCTAAGATATGCTTGTGTGAATAACTACATGTAAGTCTGTCTTTAACTCCAGGCATCGAAATAATCAAATCTTTGAAGCATACATGACGCTTGATTCTTTTGTTGGATAAGTCCGTATCTCCTTGTTAGAGATAATAATATCGAATGGCTGAATTAGCCTATACCGTGTAAATTCAATTCCACATTGTCAACACTCTTTTGCCTGTAGCTGATCTTTCTGGAAACACACCACAAATGGTTCATTATCATGGTGGATTTCAGTCTGCTTGGTGTGTCCATGATTGATGTGTCATAGAAGGGACATGCCTTGGCGGCCACCAAGGATTTTTGCTCTTCCCTCCTTTTTTACCAGCAGTGGCTTTTTTTGGATTGATTGAGCGGATTGCTCCGTTTATTTTTATTTTTCTTCTTTGAGATGAAGTCCAGGTGCTTAGTTATGATGTCATTTTGCTATCATGATGATCTCTCTACTTGGTGAAACTGTAAAATCTTTGTTTGCAGGCTTTTGATGCGACCAAATATTTCTTGGATTTATTGGAAGTCATTGAAGGCATCTCCCTAATAGCCCTTGGAGCCTTGAGCAGAGCATCTGCTTCTAGATAAAGTGTTTTTGTCATGTCTCTTGACACATTTGCAGCATTTTGCAAATCATCCTTGGAATTTGGTCCAAATAAGACTGTAGGTACGGTATCTTTCTTGAGACTTCGTCTCTGGAAGAAAATGTGGGGCTGGCCCGTCATGAATAAGGGATAGTGCCAAAATTCTCCCACACACAAAGTACTCTCTTCTGTCCAAAGCTGCAAAAAAGAAACATTTAAGTACATATCTTATAAGTTTGTTTGATATCATCATGATGGTTTTATATTCATAAAATATTACTTGATATTCTTAAAAACCAATAGTAAATAATTGCTAGTGAAAATTTCTAAATCCGCTGGCTGGGAGTAGGAGATTAGACTTTCAGCAGGGTCAAACAAGGGGATCCTTAGATCACAAGTGTTGCCTAGTTTGCGTAAATGTGGCAGGGGAAACCATGCTTCCTGGTAGTGTTATAGTTGTTCTGACTGTACCCACCAAGTTTCATGTTCATACAACAAATTTCACTGAATTGATCTCAGATGACCCATGATGACTTTGAACTGACCTTCATTTAATATGCAGGTTGATATTGATCATATTGATAAAGTAAAACACATTAAGAAATTTGCATGAATTATGCAAATAAGCTGCATAATCATCCCTGATGGGTAGTGTATGGTGTAGATTACATGTGTTGGGATGGTTCTGAATTTTTTAGATTTTAGCAGTGTAAATAACCGGAATGATGTTTACGAGGCGGTACAATTCAAGCACACCAATCAATCAATCAAAACATCATAAAACAAGCAAAAACAGATACGGCGATTCAGCACCCCAACTTTTAGCCAGTACGTGATCTCTCAAAATGAATAATCACTTGCAAACAGAATTATTACGGTTGATTAACTTCGATTTATAATTCAGTATTCAACTTGTTTCTTTCCCACATTTGACAAAATAAAAATGTCTGTTACACTGACTCACAGAAGTGCCTGACTTGCTATACCAATTGATCAAAGGCAATATCAAATACTAATATAAGTTGTGACATAAAAATAAGTCCTATCAATTCCTAGAATCTAAGATATTCTGTCTTAAAGAGGTAAAAAAAATAAAGTAATCCCTGATTGAGGAATATGTGTAATATAATGAAATAGAGGATATAAAATCTTCAGTGTCCGTCAAGATGCTGCGAGGATTGAGTGATGATCGTGCGACACGTCAAAAGGTGGAGTTGAAAGTCTATTAATGTTCTACATTGAATTATGAAGATGTTTGTAAGACATTCGAAGACACTTGGATGAACTAGTTGAAAGAAACCCAATCCGGAGATCAACGATAACGGGAAAGATCTCAGCGACGATGAAGATCTCAGTTTGACACGACTACGATCATGCTGCCCTTCGGTTGTGACTAGTTCTCAAACTAGCTTTGTCAAATCAGCGATCTGACTAGTGAGGTAATAATTCCCATCTTGAGTAGAATCTCCGGATGGGGTCGGCCTGACCGTAGTAACTTGTGACCCTGTATCGGTCACAGGCGCGACAGCGTTAATGGCTGGCACGTATGCCTCGATAATCCTATCCGCCAATGCGGCAAGATCTGACAATGAAAGAGAATCACTAGAGGCTAAGATCAATCTTACATTTTGTGGTAAACGCTGTCTCATAATACCACTCTCAAGTTTTTGGTCTCCCATGAGTTGTTCCATTCTTCGTAAGAGTTGAGACGGTTTTCTGTCTCCTAACTCTTCTTCTGTCAAGAGCATTTGTACTTGTCTCTATTCCGATTCTGTTGTTCTTGCGATAAGTTTCTGTTTCAAAGTTGTATACTGATTGACGCGATATAAAAATATCAGTGATTGGTTAAAAGTTACATGTGACATACAAAACATGAATAAACATTGACCTGTCTAGACATGATGGAATTGGCCTTTGGACAAGGCCTCGCGCGCTGCTTGTCTGCGGTGCAGGGTCTGGAAATAGACTAACGCAGTGTGCGTTTACAGCAGTGATTGCTGGACTGAGCCGCGTCAGCGGTGAGACCTTTGCTAACTTGCGGAGCTCATCATATATTTGTATATGCATGAGGGTCTTACATATAAGCAGCTAGTGACGATCGTGGCCAGTGGTAATTGTTTTAACTGCGGTGTTTTACATGGATTTGTTTATCAAATTATGGAGGAATTGGTATTCAAATGTACTAAATAATTAATAATATCTAGTTCAATCTTCAATAAAACATGGATTTATTAAAAACAATAGAGTATTTAATGACTAGAGTATTCATTATTTTGCTACTTAAGTAGGTCTATCGTAAAATTTTGCTCCCTCGTTTTTCATTTTAACCTACGCATAGTGGTTCACGTGATGTCATCGCTGATGTTTCTGGAGCCCTTTACATCACGAATTACATTATGAATAGCCTCCTGAAAGATCTCGCTGGCAGATGAGATCCCAAAGTTTAAGTGTTTGAAGCGGTAGAGGCCCTTGTGAGTGGAAAAGGTGGTGATGTAGCGGGATTCCGGCGATAGCTCAAGTTGGTGATAACCAGCTCTAAGATCGATTTTGCTGAACATCACGGCACCATTCAGATCATTAATCAGCTCGTCGACTGTGGGCATAGCGTCTCGTTCTCGTCTGATTGCTTTATTTGGTTCTCGCATTCCACACAGAGTCTGATAGATCCATCCTTCTTAGGTGGTGTGACGATCAGAGACACCCAAGGGGTTGCTTCGCCAACCACTTTCTCAATGATGTCCTGAGAGAGGAGTTTCGCAAGCTCTTCTTCGACTTTCACACAAAGATGAAATGGGGTACGGCGATTGGTGATAGCTACTGGGGGTGATGTGTAGCTTGAACTGCTGACCAGCGAGCTTGCCAATACCTCGGGAAAGATGTGGGAACTGATCTTTCAAGGTGTTGGTGCTGTTAAGGATGCACACAAGGTTAAGATGTCTTGATGTGTCATAGTTCAGAAGACAACCATTATTGCCTGCAACAACATCAAAGCTGGCAATAGGTCTGTCCTGAGTAGTCTTCGAAGATGTCTGTAGGTCACATACCCCGAGCACTGGGAGTGGAGCCTCTGCACCATAAGCAAACACAGAGGTGGGACGGGCTTATCGTTAAATGGCGGCTTTCCCAAATACACGAATGTTGCCTCGTCTAGGACGTTAACTGATGTGCCAGTGTCTATCAGGAAACTAACCGGTTTGTCCTTGAGCATGAAAGTAGCTCTGGGTGTTGTAGCTGACACAGAGTCCGATCGAAGCACAAAACAATAGTCGTCATCAGAAGTCTCATCAGGCGAGCGTGATCAAGCTTTGCAGGTGCTTGTGGTGTCGACTGCGTCTCGAGCGAATGAACCCGCTGTGCTTTGGCCTTTTTCGACAACATTTTTCGAAATGGTTGAGTATCTTACAATAATTGCAAGTACGTCCTTTTGCCGGGCACATGTCACGGTGAGGGATTTCACCACCGCAATTTCTACATGATGAACTTGCTGGTTGGCCTTGTTTGCGACTATGTTGTTTGGGCTGCCGCGACTGTCGTCGGTTTTGCTTGGGGGCATGTGGGCGTTGGTCATGCTGAACTGCATTGACTGATGGCATGTTGCTTTTCTCCATTTCTCTGGCTTGCACTTCAGATTGTTCAAGTAGCCTGCCCATAGTGACATTGTCTCTCAATGTCTTGTCTGGCTCGCGGAGAGCTCTGCGTCGCAGCCGTTGAGATGAGCAGTGTTGAATTAGCTGTGACAAGACTTCCTGCTCAGGGTCATGGAACGAGCATGACTTTGCTAGGCGACGTAGTTCGGTGACATACGCTTCTAGTGACTGACCCTGTGCTTGAATACAGGAGTGGAAGATGTATCGCTCCATCTGAAGATTCCGCTTTGGTGAGAAATATGTAGTTAAGATACCCAGTGTCCCAGTGTATGTGGTAGGATCATGTGCACTGCTTGACGTGGTACCAGATCCACTGGCTTGGCTTGGCTTCTCTGCGTCAAATATGTTGTGTACCCTTTCTCCAGCGTAGTGAAGAAGGAGGGCACGCTTACGCCCATCGTCAGTAATATTGAGGGCTACAAACAAGTTTTCAAGACCAGCAAGCCATTTCGACCACCTAGCTGCAACATCTGCACAGTCCAGCTCTGGATCAAATGCAGGAAATACTGGTTTACAATGCTCCATGGCGATCACAGAGGGGAAAAACAGCAAACGGGACTACACAGCAATGGGCTATCACCACTCAGTCACTCACAGTTTATATCACGTTATGAGCCGTAAATACGCTGAAAGTTCATATTTACCTCGTCGCCAAATGTAGTGTCTTGTTTCTGATAAGGGGCTGTTACAGTACCATACTAAGACACAAGTGGTTCACAAATTAGAAGAGTTTACACTGTCTTTACGTGCAATCTTGGTATCTGACTTTAATCGTCTTATTTTCGTATTCATGCACATTTCTAATGCCACCAGAGGGCAGCAAACAACAATAGCAATAGAACACTTACAGGATACTACAGTCTCCATTGACTTGCATGATAAGGCAGCCATGTTTTTCAGCTCTCCTGACATGCCTGAACATTTGTCATTTTTTTAGATACGACTAGTACGAGGTCTTGTCACTAGGTACCTATGCGACTATTATTTTAGTAAAATTATGTATTGAGTAGAAAACTTGCAATCATTTCTTTATGAAATAAGGCCATGGTCTTGTCCTGTTCACAACAATTACGATTAAATTATTACATACCTGATCCTTCATTAAAGAAATGAGAGGTGAAATGATAACTTCAGTGGACAGTGCAGTGCGAGTAGTCCCTCCTGCCAATTTTCATGGCAGTTTCAGTAGGAGATGCCGATGTGGATGGTGTGCTGGCAGCGACTGTGGCCGTGCGCACGAAGAAGTCCTTGCACAGTGGAATGGCTTGAAAAATTGCAGATTTGCCATAACCGGTTGGAAGATTAACAAATACCATCTTCCCCTTTCAATGCTGATCTTATAGCTTTTGATTGTAACTCCTTAAAAGATGAAAATTTCAACCTTTCAGCAGCATATTCAAGGCTCTTTGATAGGAGATCTTCTTCGCTGCTCGCCATGTTCGTCGGGCAGAGATATGATCGCTCAAAAATTTATTTATGAATATGTATGTCAATGAATATTCATAAAATTCTCCTGAATTGTCTACTCTGATTGGTGCATCAGATTGGAAGGGGTGGTTTGGCCGGCTTTCTGGGTAAGCTACTAGGGCATCTAATTATCTATGGATTTGGGAGTGGAAATATAATACAAAACAAAAGAAATAAACTACAACAACCACTCAGGTTAGTAAAGGCCTCGGTGCTGACCCACCTCGGGCCACGGATCACAGTTGTTGTTTTTAGATTTTGCATTTCTGTATCTCCAATTATTTTCCCTAGAATAACCTTGTAAACATGTCTATAAGCTTGTATTTTTGGAATTTCATTCTCAGTTTTAGCTTGGGCCCATAAGGGAGGGGGGGAGGCAAAAGTTAAGGGGGTACCAGGGAGGGAGGGGGGTCGTGTTTTCATCTTCTGCAGAACTGGTGCATGGAGTTCTTCAACCCACTCTCAGGCAAATCATATTCTACTGTTCCTTGTGTTGATGATGGTCCATCTGTAAGTGCCTTGAACAGGACAGGGGACAGAAAATGTGGGGCTGGCCCGTCGTGAACAAGGGATGGTGCCAAAATCCTCCCACACACAAAGTACTCTCTTCTTTTCAAAGCTGCAAAAAAAGAAACATTTAAGTACACATCTTATAAGTTTGTTTAATATCATCATGATGGTTTTATATTAATAAGATATTCCTTGATATTCTTAGAAACCAAGAGTAAATATCTGCTAGTCATAATTTCCAATAACTCTTTTGGCAGTATCAATTAATTTTTCAGTATTCACCTCATGTTGGTGTGGCATGCAATCACAATTGAAATTGCCTAAAATAATACAGCTCATATCTTCCGAGAGAGCAGAGTCCAGATTTCTGTCTAATTCTTTAAAAAATCTACATGAGAATTTGGAGGCCTGTAAAACTCCCCAACCAGGATGGGGGACTTGTTTGGATAATGCAATTCAAACCAAAGGCATTCTAAAGTAGATGAAATTAAATCATCCCTTCTTTTATAGTTGAACCTCTTAGATGCATGTACATGTATATATACAGCCACACCACCACCATGTCTCGTATGGTCTCTACATAATAAAATATAATCATCTATGTGCAATTCAGAATCATCAATCATGGAGTCGCAAAACGTCTCATTTAAACCAATAACATCAAATGACGCATTTTTCAGAAGTATTCTAGGCTCATCAATTTTAGCAACTAAGCTATGAAAATTCAAATGAGCAAATTTCAAACCCCTCTTTCTCAGGGGAGGAAGTGAACCACTTATCAATTGTTCAGTTTTACTTGTAATCACTTCATAAAGAGAAGTGTTTTTATCTGTGAGGTTAGGTATTATACATGATCTTGCTTTCGCTTGATTTTCATGAGTTTTTCTGTCATTTGTATTGTTTTCATGTAGTCTATCCTAGATTTGGTTTACTTTTCCTTGGCAATCATTTGCAAATAACGAATCACAAAAAATTGGCAGACTACATGATAAACAATTCCAGTTTTCGTCAGGACATTCATATAACCTGCGATATACTGGTAAACTTATAGCTTGACAAGCAATATAAAACCATCTTTTACATGTAGAACACAAAAGGCCGTATTGATTAGATTTTACAGACTTTTCACAGTTCCCTCACGAGTACTTATACTTCCGACCTTCACCTAATTTTGGGTCATCCATCAGACAATTACTTAATTTGTTACCTTTCTTAAAAGTTGAAGGTAATCCTCCCAATCTTTGATGTCCATCTTGGGTGGCCTGAAGGCTGGTTTCAGACGTGTCCTCAGATTGATTGCACTGAAATCCGGAGATCTCCTAGAAACGGCTTCGGCTTAGGATCTTACGTAGCCCCTGTTCTGATCTTCAGAAGGAAGCCTCTGGTTCTCTCGGTGGAGTGGTTGATGCCGCCTCGCTTCATGTTGACTGGTTGAGTCTCGATCAGATGACTGCTTAGTCAAGACAGGACCTTGTGTTGCATATAGATCTGCTCGGTTGAGGTGATGTTTCAAGTTGCCTGCCAAGATCCGTTGCCCAACTCTGTTAAGGTGAAATCCGTCACGCCTGAGATACTGCTCGGTGATGTCGTTGATAACATAGCCCCATCTATCTTCTATCTGCTCGTGGTATGTTGAGGTATCAGGCGATGTTTCTTCAACAGCAAGAACGTCAAAGGGGTTCCACGTCGGCACGGTAGGCAAAATCATCTCCTCCTGTCTTCTGTCGTATTCAGGATTCTCAAAACTGTCATCTTGCACACTATAGCTGTTGAAAATGCTCTCGTCTGCAGTGCTTGTTGATACCTCCCGGACTTCCCTCTTCATTTCTAGAAGTTTGAGACATTCATCAAATACTTCTGACAAATACCAGGATTTCCATAAGAATCTGATTGCCGTGAAGTCGACGGCCTTCATCAAGCCCCTCTGTTTCAATGTCGGCATTTTGTCCTTAGATTTCTTGATTCAGGGCTCTTTCAACTCTACTGCACCTTCTGCCTCTTCCCTGTTTTCCAATGAAGGGCGGAAAAACGTTCAAGGGAGCATGGATGTTAAATTTTTTCCAACCAAAGCCCAAAGGAGCAGTCGATGATACCACGGGGGAATTGGTTGCGTTAATGGTGCTCGGTCCTGTTTGTGTATCTTCTTCTCGTGAGCTTGTACCATCTCCTGAATGGTATTGCGATACTCGCATTATCGACAACGATAGGACAATGGTCATCTATGTACATCCTATAGTCTCCAGATGTGGCAATTCATGTGTAGAAATGAGTTTTTGGTGTTCAATGCCATATTAAGTTATCATGTTGAATATACTTCTTTAATTATTATTGTGTTTGCGCATGCCATATTACGAACTTTGAACAGGGAACAATATAAAATCAATAAAAGGAATTGGGAGAGTGACAACTTCTCCTTGGTTAGCGACTGCCGCCTTCATCCATTCTACTGGGGCTCTCCACATCATTTTGTTCATCTTGCCTCTCATATCATTCATCAGCATCATGTGCCTAGTCCCAGTCACTCAGCTCGGGCCTTTCATATTTCTTCTTCGTTGCGAGAGGTCCTCAGCAACAAAGACCTTATGATCTTTAGTAACTTAAGCTTCTTAATGCAGTCTTTTCGGGCCTTCTCTTTCGCCATGTAGGAGCCAAAACCTAAGTGGATCCTCCTGGGATATTGTTTCCTTTACCTTGGCCGAAATGATGGTGTTCAGTGACATCGTTGAATATCTTTGATGGCATTCTCAGGCACCTCTGCAAAATGCAGAAAATCTTGGATCACCTTCCTGCAGTCCTCCTTGTCATTAGACTCCTGGATCCCAAAGACTACAAGATTATTTCTTCTGGAACAATTCTCAAGATTGTCCAATTTTCTTTCCAGTTTTCAATTCTCTAGTTGCAAGGCCTGTACACAATCTTTCATTTTCGGACTAACGAACCTTTGGAATATCGAACCTTTTTTAATTTTCGGAATAACGAACCTTCAGAATAAAGGAACCCTCAGAATAACAAACCTTTGGAATAACAAACTGTAACCATATGGGAGTGATGTCCTCATTGATATACACCCCATCAAAATTGCTGTCCCCTTTCAGATTGAATCTACCGGAAAACACCCCATCTCGCTTCCTCCTCATGGTAAAGCGTACCATGATTTGCCTTGGTTTCCCTGTTTTTTTCCGACACGATAGCATGCCGAGATGTCCTCCCTGGACAGGGCGATGCCATGATTTGCCTTGGTTTCCCTCCTTTTTTCCGACACGATAGCATGCCGAGATGTCCTCCCTGGACAGGGCGATGCCATAATTTGCCTTGGTTTCCCTGTTTTTTTCCGACACGATAGCATGCCGAGATGTCCTCCCTGGACAGGGCGATGCCAGACTTTTCCGCCACTTTTATGACTTTTCCGTACAGCATGTCATCGGTTTCCTCCTCCTTCTTCTGAAGGCATGGGGCATGGTAGGCCCCAGATATGTCATTGTCGATTTCATGGTAGCTAGCATTTTTTTCCCGATACGCGAACTTTCTGCAGATGAAGTGTAAACGGAAATACTGCCAGCCAGCTCCTCAATTATCTTGATCTGTCATTGTTGATTTCATGATAGCTAGCATTTCTTTTCTGATACACAAACCTCTCTGCAGATGAAGTGTCAATGGAAATACTGTCAGCCAGCTCCTCAGTTCTCTCAGTAAAAGCCCCGAACACAGCAGTGGTATCACCTGCTGCTATCTCCCTTAATGCCATTGTGCTTAAGCTGCCGTCTGGGAGGGTTGCCTGAAAGTTCTCATGTTTGCAGTGGAACTTGGTCATTCCATCACCATGGATACCAATTACCTATTGCATCCTCGGGGCAGCATGCATGAATAGCTCTGGCCACTGCAATATCAGCGAGATGTCGAGCCTCAACCAATATTCTGGACTTGGTTCCATGCTTGGAAGACGTTCGATCTCACTGCCTGCTAGGTTTTTCAGTTTTGATCACCTCATCCACCTTGCTGAGATACACATTGCATACCATGTCCAAAAAAACAAAAAACAAAACAAACTAAAAAGGGGATGGATTTAACTTCAACATTTTTTAAAAGATGGAAAAAGTGACAAATATCTCTGCAGTTTGTCTTGTGTCTGTTCCTGCCTTCTGGCTTGATTTTTTTATCTATTCTTTGCATCTGATTATTAGTTGTTTCATCTTTTGAATTCTGGGAGTGTGTGCAAAACTATGAAATATATTTGCGACAAAAATATGATTGATAAAACTCAAAAAGCGCAGTTTTCAAATCAAAATATATTTCCAGATTCAAAAATTCATCAGTTGCGGCATATGTTTTCACAGGGAGATTAGCCTAGCAAAGTGTCTCGCATACATGTAGTCTATACTTGCAGCAATCTTGCTGTAAATAGACAGTTTTTACGACAACATATTACTATTTTACCCCAAAATGTAGCATATTCATATTAGATGATTACGTTATTGATAGTTGTCCGCATTGCGAAGTCACGTGACTGAAGTGCCTACTACGGGACTTTGTACAGGGTCTTTGTTTTACAGCTGGTAGGGTCTTGGGGTTTCTCAACTCGACTGAGTGAGAGATGAATACTGGGTCTGGAAGAGAGAGAGACTAACACATTTTTCCCCCAACGCCCATGGGACTTTGTGCAGGATTTTTCTTTTATAGCTGGTAGGGTCTTGGGTTTCTCATTGGGGCTACGTGAGAGATGAATATTGTGGTCTGGGAGAGAAAGACTACCATTTCCACATGCCTATTTTGTAGATCCTTTTTATTTGGGGTTGACTACTAGTATGTAAGAGATGAAAAGTGGGTCTAGAAGAAAAAGACTAACAGTTTTTCCCCACTCCTATGGGACTTTGACTTGTACAGGGTCTTTCTTTTATAATTGATAAGGTCTTAGGGTCTTAGTTCTTAGGTTTTTTTTTTTTTTTATAGACACCCACCTTAATGGTTTAGACTATTTAAAATGCAATCTTTGATTGGTGATGTGAATGTGAAATGTCAAAGATGTACTATATAATCTTTCAGAAAGTGAATATTGTAAACTGGTGTATTTTCAAATTTATATTTTATTACACGTACAATCATGAATTGCTTTATACCATGAAATCATGTGCCATACTGTACTTACCATATGTTTACTATGATTAGTTCAATATACTTGTACTTAAATCCCGGACTTAAATTGTATGTACTGTGTAATGATATAGATTTGTTGAATATCATGCTTTAGTGGAAATGAATATGAATTTAAGATTTCTAAAATTGCACTTGTTTTATGTGCAAAAAAAATTCAAAAAACAAATACTTCTTGAATGAATTGATCACATTGTTTTTAACTCTTTATAAGTATTATTATCATTATCATACTGAAGTAAATAACCTCAAAACCAGCAACTTGTATATTTGTGTGAAAAGGATGTAGAATGAATGAATAGTTTAAAGGATCATAGAGGAAGAGAGAGAGAGAGAGAGAGAGCTAGGGGGATGGAGAAGGAGAGAGGCAGGGGGAAGTGAGCCACGGAGAGAGAAATATAGCTGCAAAGTTGATGAGAGACTGGGAGAGCTTTAGAGAGCTAGACAGGAATGTAATAAGGAGTTTAAATGCAAAAACTGATATGTTTGTTTGTTTGTTTGTCTTTATTCCAGAATCAATAAAAGGAACATATACAAAGAACAAATTATACATAAAGATTATGAATACAAAATATACAAATCAAAAGATAACAAATCTGAGGAAAGCCCAATTTCAGTGATGTTTATACATCACTGTTCTTCCTTGGGGTCCTTCAAAATAAAATTACTAAATTGAAAACTCAAAATAACATAAAACAACAACAAAGCAGAAACAAAACAAAAACAAAACAGAACATAACAAAAAGATACACAAAAACATGAAAGGAAATGGTTATGTGCAGGTAATTAACTATCGGAAATTGTATTAACAAAATGATCATTTAGTAGGGTATGGAAGGGTCCTAATGAAGATGAATTCCGGATGTCAACAGGTAATTTGTTATATAGCGTCACCCCCCTATAGAAAAATGCTCTTTTTCAGTAATTTGATATATCTCTCTTTGTCAAATATATCTCTCTTTGTCAAATTGAGATATTTGCAATTAAAGATCAAGAAAAATAAAGAAACAAATAAAAATATTTGCTACTTTTGACCCTAACTTGAACAATATACCTTTATATGACAATGAGCCATATATCATTTTTTTGATGTAAATATTATTTTGTATTATACGATGGCAACCTTACTTTTAAAAAAAAGGCGTTTATCTGTTTTGCATGAACTCTTCATAATAGAAAAAGAGAGAGACAGAGAGAGGGGGAGGGGAAGGAGCAGGTTAGAAAGCAAGTGATTTTTGTCGGTATGATAAAAAGAAAGGTGAAACATCTATGTGTGCAGAGAGAGGGAGGGGTGTATTATCCTCAAATACACTTGAATTTTAAAATACAAGAATATAGTTATGGCTAGCACGTTCTTTGCAAATTATAAGTTAGTAATTTTCCGGGTAATTTTCAGTTCGCATGACGATAAGATACACTTGAAATTAATTCAACAATACAATGATATAGTTGTGAATATTGTATACTCCTGACGAAGACGGAGGAAGCTGTCGAAAATTTGAGTAGAGAAAATAAAATTGGCCACAATGCATTAATTCAAACAAACGCTTCTAGCAGTTTTCTGTCCATTTGTTGGAGTGAGTAACCGAATACCGTACGTGGAATACACCTTAGTGTACTTTTAGTTGTGAATAAATATATACAGGTAATTCTCGGTAGAATATTATAAGCTAGTAATTTTCAATCTGCATGACGAATAAGAATTTGCAAGCAAAATACTAAAATACTAAAATACTAAAATAAGCTTTCCCATGACGTTCATGTGTATTCCAGATCGAGCTTTTATATTTGCATGACGACATCAATGACGTCAAAAAGTGAACCTTACTAATACTATACTGGTTCTATATTTCCCGCGATGGTCGAAATAAAGCGCGCGCCGCAATATTTGTACACAAGTACATACCGCCGTACCGTACCACTATATATACGTTTCAACTTGTGCGACACACTGAGCCGACGGTCGAAGGAGACATTTCTCACGCAGGATCTCCAACAAAATATGAGATTTCACCCATCCTACAGTCATTAGCACAAATCTTAGTAAGTATCTGTCAGTTTTAACTTTCTAATTATTTCAGGAAGCACTTTAAATGCCATTATTGTCGAAATTATGTGTTTGTTCACGACACCAGCTCTCTGGACAGAATGATTGGAACGCTGTGCCCTGTAGCTGCATTCAACTTTAGCCTGGTCCCACGTGCCTTTTTCCATGTTTGAATATGTTTTTGTTTTTCTTCTTTCTTCCTTTTCTTCCCCCCCCCCCCCCCCCTAATTTATGATGAGAAGACCAAAGTCCGGTACATGTTAAAGTCAATTGGGCGCTAATGCACTTTCATATCCATGCGCATACTTCCTGTTTTAATTGTCGGATCTCCGCCAAAAAATTTGCAGAGAATGATTGGCAATATGTTATGCAATCTGTCGCCTGAATTTGAATGAAATCGTACAAAGGGAACCTTCGATTACGGCTTCGATGTCCAATGTCGTCGCTCAGTATATTTCAGTGCTTCCTCCGTTGCGTGTGTGCTTACCTTTTCTCGTAAATTGAAGCTAGAAATCAAAAAAATTATGCCAATTTTCCTGTATGGTATCCTACATACACGTAATGCGGAGCTAATAATCGCACGCAGTGATAAGATTCATGCCTCGCTAAAGATATGATTATTATTATCATTATAATTCTTGTTATTTTTATCATTATTGTTATGATTATTTTCATTATTATTATTATCATCATCATAATCATAATCATGATCATTATATTGTTGGCATTACTTCTACAACAATCATGACAATTATCATTTGTATTATAGTTTTCATCATTATTGTTATGACTATTCTTCTTCTTCTTCTTCTTCTTCTTTCTGATCTCATTATCATTATTATCATTATTCTTATTTTATTATTGAATATTTATTATTGTTATAATCATGATCATTACTGTTATGATTTTTACAATAATTATTATAGGAGGACCTTCTGCCTGCACGATTCTCTCTCTCTCACTCTGTCTCTCTATCTCTCTCTCTCTCTCTCTCTCTCTCTCTCGCTCTCTGTCAGCCCTTTAGTTTGTCAGCCATTGTGTCTAAAGTTAAGGAAACACTTTTCATAGGGTCAGTATCTTTGTTATATCTGCTTCATATTTGACTGCCTCAATTAACTATCCACTGGAAATGCCCAAGTGCAGGTTAAAGACCATACTGACTGAAATGAAAGAAAATAAAAAAAACTAATTAAGAAGTTGAAAAAGAAGGGGAAAATGATGATAGAAGATGACGATATTAAATGAAGAAGAATTTCATTTTGATAGGTGGGCAAGATGACCCACAGGTGAATTTATTGCTTTAAATGAACAAATAGAGGTAGTTGCAAGCTCCAGGCCTCTCTTTTCCTACCCTTTCCTTCCTTTCTTCTTCCTCTTTCTTTCCTTTTCTCCTATTTTTCCCTCTTTTTTTTTTTTTTTTGATCACTTGAAAAGTCATATGGGGCATTCGCCCCCCGTAGCGCAGCCTCTGGAGGTTGAGGATTAGGAAGCAGCAGGGGACCATGTCTTGAGAAGACAAAACGAAAAAAATTCAAGAAGATTTTTTTTTAAAAGCAAAGAGAAGAAGAAGATGCTAATGATGAATGACCAGAAATTTAACATTTTGGATGAGGAAAATATCCTTGTTATCAGCAGTATACTCATGAACTAAGCCATAACTGAGATTTCCTGGTTTCATCTTTTATGAACATTTAGATGATGACAAAGGACTTTCACTGGTTTAACCCATAGAGGTACAGTGTCACCTTTAGGAGACGCTTTTGCCGTATCTGTTGGTCCAGAATGTTGGGCAGTACATATTACACATGAGCAGAAAGAGAAAAATGCAATGAAAAATTTGAGCCCATTCCCATCGCTGTATGATGTGGCGTTCTCGAATTAGAGCAGTTTAAGTGTAACTAATCACTGAACTCTTTAAATTGGCAACGCAGTGAATAATATATAATCACTATTTCTGTGTTCAAATTGGCATATTTCTGATTCAATTTTACAATTATATTTCATTTTAGTTTATGTTATATCCATATTTATTTTTTTCAAGCTATGTAAACATGGAAAAAATAATTTGTATTGCCAATTTGAGGATTGAATATGACAAATTTAGACCTCAAGAAAGCTCTGTACTGCTATGGGTTAAAATGTGAAATTCTAATCATTTTTTGACATCGAGATGTGGCCATTTTCAGCTCGTTCCCACAATGCCTCAGTTGACATTTCTTTCTGTTTATTCAAGGATTTTATAGCCGAAAACAAGTTATAAAGTATGTATCTCTTATTTTGAAAGCCATATTATTTTTGTTCAAATAAAAATTTGGGGTAGAGAATGAACTTTGACAAAGTTGAAAATATAAAACAATTTTTGAAACCCCACGAAAAATTCAGTACAGTCCCACATGTACAAATAATTGTTGTAGATGAAGTTAGTCCAATGTCCAGATCATCATGGCATTCAAAACTCTGTCTTTCTGATCAAGAAGGAACCGCTAATTTCTCTATATTAGTTTACAACTAAATTAAACCACTTCTACGGAAATCTGGACATGGGAAGAACATTTCATAGGTGTGAGATGAGAATTCAGGCAATATTTGAGCAGTTGTGGGGAAGGCATCTTCTTTTCTTTCTTGAAAATGGTTAACCATTTTACAAAACAGTAAACTTTTTACATTCTGGCGGTCGATTAAATGTTGGTTAAATGTTTTAACTCAGCCTTAGTAGGAATGCTAGCAATGCAGTGTGTTCTTGTTTGATACCTATTCATCACTAAACAGTACCACGTCGTCTTCTCTCTACAGACATCAACATGAACGGAGAGCTGAATCACTTGAGCGCCAATGGAGCATGCGGGGAGAGGGTTGCCATCTTGGATGCTGGTGCCCAGTATGGCAAGGTGAGTTTGTCCATACATAGATAACAAAGGGGCAATTACTAAGACAAAGATTTGGTATACCAACTCACAGGCCCATGCCTGTGTGAGACTGTGCTAAACAATCGCTGTTGCAGTAGTCAAAAACGAGACCAAAAAAAATTGCTCTAAGCAAGCTTTAATTTACTTCAATTAACTTAAATAACCTAATTCAGGGACTCTTCAACCCTTACTATGCTACAAATTTGGGGTTTCAGAGTTGAAAGTGCAATTTCAAATAAGTATTTTCATCTCATGTATGAATGATCTAAACTGGACCAGTTCCCACTAATACACACAAAAGCTATTGAAGCCTATTCACCCGTAAAAGCTATTGTACGGTGCAAGTTTATCTACAGATAAGCTTTTACATGTATATGTGGGTCCCAATTTTTGTTCTTGTTCATTTTTTTTTTTACATTTAATGCAAACCTTTCGTAAACTGTACGTATAGAAATTGTTGCTGTACTGTAAACTCGCGTAAAAGTTCTCTTATTCTTTAAGATTCAGTGCATATGATGCGGTTGATTGTTTTTTAGGTTATCTCCTCATTTCTTCCTTTCTTCTCCTGTAGGTGATTGACCGGAAAGTGCGAGAACTTTGTGTGAATTCTGAGATTCTGCCCCTGGAGACTCCTGCTTTTATTCTAAAAGAAAAACAGTACAAGTAAGTACCGATACTTAACTGGTTTTATCAATTTTCTTGAAAGTAAGCAAACAAACAAAAACAATACAAACAAACAAAATGTGATTGGCTCGATTGCTAATAATTCTTTGAGTTGTTAAAAGCCCAAAATCGTTTAGGTAGGTAGGAAATATTAGATCCATGTGTCTTATGAAACATTTGGCTCTTAATTTGTGCTTTAGAATTATCATCTCACCCGGTTACTCCAGTGTTGTTTATGTGTTCATTCCGAGTCATTATTATCTCAGGTGGACCTAAAAGAACCTCTGCTGAAGACACTTCAAGCTTTTACCCATTTAGCAACAGTCAGGATTAGGGAATGATAAGTTCATATTTGACAGTATCAACAAATGACCTCACTTTCTGTTAAAGAGAAGCTTGAGTTTTGGGAAAGGTGAAAAATGATTTGTGATCTTTTTCATTCTTTCCATGTCATTTAGGAAGAATATCATAGTAAATTTGTTCCCTAGAAAGGATTACTCTTAAAATGTCTTCATAGTGGAAATATGACAAGAAAAAGCTGAAAAGTTCAGGTGTAACATTCATGCCAGATTTGTGTGTGTTCCCATATACTAGTACTCATTTCTTTGTGCAGTGCAAGTACCTTTTGGGGAAAATAAGTGAATTTCTTATCAATTCGATAAT
Organism: Echinometra lucunter; assembly: GCA_029962745.1. Classification (NCBI taxonomy): domain Eukaryota; kingdom Metazoa; phylum Echinodermata; class Echinoidea; order Camarodonta; family Echinometridae; genus Echinometra; species Echinometra lucunter. The sequence continues at coordinate 16,929,095 of CM057166.1, forward strand.
CTCCAAATCCCAAGCTAGAAACCTGTGTTATATGCAACTAATCTAACTCTCCCTGTTGCTTTGGAACAGTTTCTTTCATGTTGTGATCGCATGACCAGAACTCCAGTTTATCTTTAAACATAAATCCTGTTTCTTGTGTTCCTCAGAGCCATTATTATCTCAGGGGGACCAAACAGCGTCTATGCTGAAGACGCTCCAACCTATGACCCAGCTATCTTCCATTGTGGGCTTCCCGTTCTAGGTATCTGCTATGGCATGCAGGTGAGAAGTAAAAAGAAAAAATCAGTATTAAAGACCAAGGCTAAGGCTGATATTCATCATAGCTATTTTAGTCTATGTTTAAGTAGGTAGTTGTAGTTTGTAATTTGTGCAGAATAAAGAGGTTGACACTTAGTGCACCATAACTAGGTGAACTGAGCTAAACCAGGGATAACTTAATCCTCTAAGTTGTTAATACAAGCCTGTTCTAATAGTGGGTTCTTGTATAGCGCTCATGTCTGTCAGAATTGACACTCCTGGCGCTCCATTGTTATTACCCCGGCTTTAGCAAGGCGGCCATTTTAATGAGCTCTTGCATTTCAAGGAAATTTTTCCTACCGGGTACCCATTTTCTACACCTGGGTTGAGAGTGGCAATTATAGATTAACGTCTGGCCAAAGACATTGGTGCCACGGCGGGACTCGAACCACTAACCCTGTGATCTACAGTCCGGCGAAGTATCCACTCAACCACGACACCTCTACTGATGTGATGATATTTACATTAATGTATTATGATAATTATGCCCGGTCTGTTGTACCCTCCTGGTTCATTTTATTGGATATGACACATCTAAAAGTCAGATTATCTTTGGTAATTATGGGAAACTTGACTCTTTGGATTCAAAGGATAATTAGATATAGATGATAACTATTCAACATTCTGGCAGTGTTTCCTCGTTTCGTATAATGTTTGAGAATTTTAAAATTTTGAAGATTTAGTTCGAGAAAGTTTCAGAGGAATTCTATTGGATACAAATTTGATACAATTCCCAAATGGCTCGTGTGAGGAATAAACACGTTTTTTGTTGTTTATTTTTCTTTTTGTGTATTTATCATGTCCGTGTATCCTTATCACATTTTACCAGATGATGAATAAAGAGTTTGGAGGAAGTGTTCACAAGAAGGACACCAGGGAGGATGGCCAGTTTACCATCACAGTCGATCCTGCAGTCTCCCTCTATAGGTGAGCAATATATGATTTTGAGGCAAAAGCCAATTGTATTGTCCTTTTGTGGTTCTACGACACATATTTCAGTGATAATTTCTCCATGTTCGATTGTTGGAAAGTTTCTAGCATTTCTTTTATTTTAAGGTTACATGTAGTTCAACAAATTCCTTTTATCATTTTAAATTCCTATTATCAGCTTACAAAGGTACCATGCGCTACTAGCAGTATTGCTATCTAGTGGTGTCCTATAACCAAAGAACTGTATTTCCAGTGTGTTCTGTATTATCGAATTTCGGTAATAAAGTTTCTTTCATTATTTCATTCATTTTTTAAAAATATTATGAACATGTTTCATATCCAAAGTGGACCAGAACAGTACAGCTTGTTTTCTCTTCTTTAACCCATTCTCGACAGGAATTATTTAAAGCCTAATTTGATCAGCTCTTATTCTTCAAATTGGCAACACCAACATTTTTCTTTTATTGCTACATTTTACTTATAAAATATAAAATATCATGTATCTGAAATAAATATAAATTGACAGAAGGTATAATGAGAAGTCATAAAGTTGTCAATTTGCAGGGGAAAACAGTAATTTTAACATTTTCATTGCATTGCCAATTTAAGGACTTTAATGCTTATTTTTCTTTTTAAAAAATTCAGCATCAAACAACAAATATTGATGCAACAAAAATGGGCACAGTAAGTGTATAATTTTTTGCTCTTTCTGCTCATGTATTTGGTATGATTTTTAGGGCTTAGCATCAAAAGATATTAAACCAAACCACATAATGTGGACCCTCTGTCACGAATGGGTTAATTCTGTTGATGTTATATATTTTTGTTGGCTGTTCCCTTTATTTCAGAGGTCTTGACAAGCAACAGAATGTACTGCTAACACATGGAGATAGCATAGACAAAGTGGCCAAGGGCTTTGTGGTAGCTGCCAAATCAGGGAACATTGTTGCATGTAAGTAAAAGTTAATCATTTAGTTCACATATTGTTAGATATTTTTTCCTTGTTATGTTTTTAGCAGGAATAATTGAGATATGTTTCTTTTGACTTTTCTTTGCAAGATCTGTAAGATAAAAGTTTTCTTTAAGAAACATCTACCCTCATTACATAAGATATAGCTATTTAAACTAATTTCTTAACCCCCTTAAAAAAGCTTGCTTTTCAAAGAGGAATAGTTGTTATGGTAATCTATCACTTTTATAACTAAATTAGATGATATGGTCGTTGACCAGGGCTGGTATTCTGAAAATTGTTGTATCTTTTCTCTTATCTTCTCTCTTTCAATTGTCATAACAAATTTCGAAGGCGGACTTGTGATGATTGGTTTGAAGAGCGCAAAATTGCGCCCATGGACCAGCAACACGCAAGTCAGAAGTGTATCTAAGCCAATGGCGTACCCTATTTCTGATTGCTATGACAATTAATTAATATAGGATGAAAGATAAAACAATTTTTAGAATACCGGTCCAGTGCTGAACGTTGTCAGAAGAATTATCAGTGCTGAACTACATGTCAGATTAATCACCAGTGAAAGTATTGAAATATTTTTTTCGTGTAGCAATTGCAAATGAGAAGAAGCGGTTGTATGGTGTGCAGTTCCATCCGGAGGTAGACCTCAGTGAGAACGGTAAACAGATGCTGCAAAACTTTTTATTTGAGGTTGCGAGCTGCGCTGGATCTTACACGATGCTTAGCCGAGAAGAATCTTGTATACAGGAGATCAGGAAGAGTGTCGGCAACAATAAAGTACTGGTGAGTAGGAGAGTTGGACCTTGCTACAAGTCCTCAAGCTCCAACACTGCAACAAAATCACTCCTAACTTTGTAATCCTCGCTATCGCACATAGCTCTTTGAATCGAATGGATGCGGCTCTCTTATTTTTGTGCATGAAATTGTTGGGAAGTAAGGTTCCAGTACTAGCGTTGTTGACTCTGTGTTGGTAGACGTGGTCGGCCTAGGTTCTAGTGAAAACTTTCCCTTTTCTCTTAATCAAGCGAATAACCATGTTTTCATACAAATTGATATTTAAATGGGATTCTTCTGTGAAGCCGCCAACGATGCAAAACGTAGAAATTATGCAAAATATTCGTGGATAGAGATGTAATATGGCTAATAATGCAAATACACAAGCCTAATGTCAAACACTCGCTACATCTAAACTGAAAATGGAAGCTTGTATCCAAACATCGTTGTCCGTGATACTGGTTTCAGGAGGTGATATTGGTTTCGGGAGGTGATATCATTTAATATTGGCTATATGCGATAGGAAGAATCACATCAATGCAAATTTAAAGCAACAGTGAACTGACCCTTATTATGATGTATTTACAACAGCGCCAACTTACGGCTACTCAAAACCAGAGACTCTTAGAAACATTATATCCTTTGTGGCTTCTCGTGAATTTCCTTAGTATGAATACAAATACATTTAAACAGATGTTACTCAAAAAATAAAGCTCTCATTGATCAGAATAGAGCATGCTGGGAGCAAAAAGGGGACAAAATCAGTAGTTTACGACTGAGAGGGCGCTATTTCAAGATCCCATACAAGGGTGCCAGTTCGTTCTGGCTTTAAACAAGGCATTTACCTAGTGATGTTTTGAGGACAAAAGAGAAGTCAGTTACTAAACTTTCTCGCTGGTCAGCATCCATATTCTGTAAGAGTTATCATTTCTTCCCTTAAAAAGAACAAAATAAGTGCTAAACTAATCTTTTCATTTCATTGTTTCATTTTTCTGTTTGTACCTTCCAATTCCTTTATCTCATGGTGTCTTTGGATTTTTGAAGTTTTCAGCGACTTAAAGTACCTTTTTGGGGAAAGTAAGTTAATTTCTTATCAATTTCGATAATCTCCAAATCTCACACCAGACACCGGTGGTTATATACAACTAAATATATCTCTCCCAGTTACTTTGGAACAGTTTCTTTCACATTATGATCACATGAACAGAACTCCAGTTTATCTTTAATATTGTACTTGAATGTTTTTTTTTTCTTGTCTTGATCCAAGGTTCTTGTGAGTGGTGGTGTTGATTCAACAGTATGTGCTGCTCTACTCAGGAAGGTAAAATCTCAACTCTCATTTACATTTTTTTGCTTAATATCTCTCCTTTTCTCTCCTTTTGCCTTTTCTCAAGAATTTTCTTCCTCTCGCTTTCTCTTTTTTTCTTTTTCTTTTTCCTCTTCCTCTTCTGGTTTAACCTTTTCTTTTTATTTCTCTTCCGGTTCAACCTTTTCTTTTTATTTCTATTCTCTTCCCCTCTCCCTTCCTTCATTCTTTTCTCTCCTTTTTTCTTTCACATCCTCTTTCTCCCATCATGCTTTGCCTTTTCTTTGTTACCTACTGCATCTCTCCTATAAAACCTCTTCACAAACACTTTTTAAGATGCTCTTAGGGCCTGTTCAAATATGTAGTAGTAAGCCCCTATGGCAAACCCTACTTTGGAACAGTTTCTTTCACATTATGATGGTTTGGTTTTTTTCTGCTCATAAATGAGTGATATTTAAGGAAGTGACAAAACAAAAATTACCCTGCGGTGGCCCCCTGGCAGTGAAAAGGTGTTGTCCAGTCATACAGTAATGCTCATGCAAAGTTAATGCAAAATATGACATTACAAGTATAGTCAGCTTTTGGTAAATCCTGTTGTGCGTGACCTAATATCGCCCATCTCGTAAGTGACGCACCCCCAAATTGTAGGAGTTTGCCACTGGGTTTGGTATAGGATATGTGAATGAGCCTTTAGATGTTCAGATGAGTGGTAGAAGTACAGCATTTTCTCTTGCGGAACCATTCTTTTATACATGCTGAAGGTATCGATCATTTTTTAAATTCTCAATTTGAAGAATGTGTACTTCTGCTGCACATCGAAAGTACATGTACCGATAGGACACATCAATGATTAATGAGGCGATCTCTATGGGCGATTCCCGCTCTTCAAATTGGCTTTGAAAGCTCTGCTCATGGTGCTTTTGCGGAATGTACGTACTTTTGTGTTGGCTGGCGATCGCGAGCCAATATTCTAATTTAGAATTGATAAGCGCCTCTAAACTAAAAAACCAACACGTGCAGGACGCGCGCAGCGGAGGCGACGCGACTTGTTTGCTCTTTTCCCACGTTTCGAATGAATGTTTACAATTTGGCGTGGCAGCACGCTTTAATTTGATAACAAACAAATCAAGTGCGCGTTAGTGTATCGCTTGCGAAATACAGTACGGAGGTGCTGCATCACCCGTTTACCGGATGGAAAAACGTTTGACTATAGCACTACTTTCAAACCTCTCTTAGTGACCACCTCTCAATAAAGGCCACATGTCTCTAGTTACCACTTGTATTGTCTCCCTTAGAGAAAATGATAGAGAATCCACCTTTAACAGCCACCCTGTCTGCAGTGGCCACTTTTTCTGTGTCCCTTGGGTGGCCTTTATAGACAGGTTTGAATGTATTTAGCACATTCTCACCCAATCTTGTATCCTTCCAGGCATTAAGAGCAGACCAAGTGGTGGCGCTACACATAGACAACGGTTTCATGAGGAGAAACGAGAGTCAACTGGTAGAGGAATCCCTGAACAGGCTAGGCCTCAAACTTAAAGGTGTGATGGCTATAATTCTTAAGCTTTGTTCAGATATGATGCATGAACCCTCCGCGCTTTTTTGTGTGCAATAAGTGAATGTGTTATGAGACGGCAAAAATAAAAAAAACGCTGAAGCAAGAGGTATATTGTTTGCCTCCCGGTGGCAAAAAGCTGTGGACCAATCAAATTCTTCAAAAGTTAGTGCAAAATGTGATGTCATGAGTTTGTCTGCACAACTTTTGACAAAAAAATCTTTTATTTGAGCGTTGACTCGTTAATGCGCATTCATGAACATAGGTGGCGTGGTTTGCCGTGCCATATCTGAAGAAGAACCGTGGGAAATGTTGCGTCATATCTGAACAAGCCTTGTAAAGAGAAAATTAACCACCGGAAATGCTAAAACTCTTCTGTCTGTGTTGTTCTTTCTCTCTCTCTCTCTCTCTCTCTCTCTCTGTAATTAATGAATTATTGACATGCTAAGAACAGTGAGTTATACTTTGGAAATGTATTATTCCACATGAATGTGATTGCAATATTTCTTACAATATCTTTAAGTTTAATTCACCGCTCATGTATTTATAGTAGCGTTTATGCGATCTCAATGCGATCTCAGGAAGATTTCACAATGTGTCAGATTTTGCTTGTGTTAATTTGCTCTTGTAAGCATCTCTGTAATGTGGAAAAACTTGTTTTCAGTATAGCTACATATTTATATTGATCATTTTATTACCAAATTTCACATGCATAGAACAGACAGAAATAGAGTGTAAAGTTGGTAAAAGGAACTGAAATAGCATAATGTGAATAGTCCCTTAGACAATAATTACATCAAAAAAGTATTTATGATTTATAATTTTAATAAGTGATTACAATTGTCAATATATTTTACAGAAAAGGAACTAACAGTAATTGATCTGATAGAAAAATTTTTTCAAAGCAAACTACTAACTTTGAAACATTATTATTAGATTTAGACTGTCCATCTGTAAATAATGTGAAGTAAATGAAATCAGCATTAGTTTCCATTGCTGTCAATCAATACCATCTTTGGTGAATTTTTTTTGCATATTAACTAGATTTTATTGGTTGGTTTTTTTTTTCTTTTTTTGGTTGTTGTTGGTTATATTTTTCAGTTGTGAATGCTTCCCAGTCTTTCTATAATGGTACCACCGCCGTCCCAGTCGACAAGAGCGACCCAAAGTCCCCCAAACGCATCACCAAGACTCTGAACCTGACGATAAACCCGGAAGAGAAGCGTAAGATCATTGGTGACACCTTCATGCACATCGCGGACGAAGTTTGCATGGAGCTCAATCTCAAACCAGAAGATACCATTCTTGCTCAGGGTAGGTCATGTCTTTTGAATTAATTTTTATACCCCCACCAAATGAAGTTTGAAGGGCGTATATAGGAATCCGCATACGGGCGGTCGGTCTGTCGGTCCGTTGCAAATCTTGCGGCTTGAACTTCCTCCTCAGTTTGTGAGCAGTGCTCATGAAATTTGCCATGCACATTGAACTTGGGATGAAGATATGCAAGACATATTTTTTTAATGTGTCGACAACTACATTGCCATGGTAATGGCATGTTATGGCAGTATATCAAGGAAATATTGCGGTTCAAACTGTTTCCTCATTTTTCGAGCAATACTCATGAAATTTGGCACATTCATTGGCCTTGTGGTGAAGATGTGCAAGATGTCTAGTCGGAAACTGTGTTGCCATGGTTACAGCATATGGCAATAAATCAGAGGAAATATTTCGGATCAAACTACTTCCTCATTATTTTTTCGAGCAGTGTTCAGGAAATTTTAGCGCACACATTGGTTCAGGGTATAAATCACCTTCAGTGATATTTCTATTTTTCTCTCCATGAAGAAGAGATAAGGAGACCTACTGATATAAGCTGAAAACTGGCTTCTTCTTTGAGCATTTTCAAAATTGAAAAAAACAAAGAGTTCCCACATGACATAGTAGGTATACCCCAGGCCCCTAAAGCTCCGCCATTTTGTCCAGATTCATTGGAAGGCCGACCTAAGCATCCATCAATATTCATGATCAAAAATGAATAATTCATTTTGTTGGATGCTTCCCACAAGTAGCGTGCGTTTGTGCATGTTTTAAAACATCACACCTATCAGCTAGAAACATGTGCAATAAATGCACAATAAATGCGCAACAAATGCGCATTGAATCAAAGTGTCACAATAAAATTGATATGCACAATAAATATGAATAATGCAACAGTGTTCGCTATATGCTGATAAGGGGTGCTTATCAGCCCCTTCAAATGATCCAAAAGAGGCGGGGCCTAATGCCATTTGTGTAATGATATCTGCACATGCTGCTTTTCGTCAGGTAAATTTATTATATGTCTGTAGTATACCCTATATACATTGTAGTACTACTCTGTGCATTTGAAAGCCACTGTTAACACTCCCTGGAAATTTTGCTAGAAGCAGTTGTTTTGTGTTGGTAATTTCCTGCAAGATTTTTGGATCTTCAAGTATTGGGAAACTACCCTTCTGGGTAAAATGTCAGTTCTAGAAGTTGTGTTCAACATTTTCTGGATGTGGGTTAACCCATTCGTGACAGAGGTCCACATTTTGTGGTTTGGCCTAATATCTTTTGATGCAAAGCCCTAAAAATCATACCAAATACATGAGCACAAAGAGCAAAAAATTCTACACAAACCATGCCCATTTTGGTTGCGTCAATATTCGTTGTTTGATGCTGAATTTTTTTTAAAGGAAAATAAGCATTAAAATCCTTAAATTGGCAATGTGATAGAAAGTTTAAAATCACCATTTCCCCCTGCAAATTGGCAACTTTTTGACTTCCATCATAATATCTGTCAATTTATATTCATTTCAGATACATGACGTTTTAAAAGAAAAATGTAGTAATAAAATAAAAATGTTGGTGTTGCCAATTTGAAGAATAAAAGCTGATCAAATTAGGCTTTAAATAATTCCTGTCGTGAATGGGTTAAGTAGCAAAGTAAATGCTTTCAAGCTTTATTTCCTTCAAATCAAATTCGTCTATTTCTATTGCAGGGACTTTAAGGCCTGATTTGATAGAAAGTGCTTCAGCGCTTGCAAGCTCCAATGCAGACGCCATCAAAACCCACCACAACGACACTGAACTTGTGCGGCAGCTCAGGGCTAAAGGTCGCGTCGTCGAACCTTTGAAAGACTTCCACAAAGACGAGGTGCGAGCTTTAGGCAGAGATCTGGGTCTTCCAATGGACGTAGTACAAAGACATCCCTTTCCAGGTGAGTATGAAAACTGGACATGAATATCAGTATATGGGACTGTGCTCATTAATATTGCTGGTGTTGGGTAATTCTGAAAGACTTTGTGAAAATTCGACATGAATATCAGTATATGAGTAAATGGGACTGTGCTCAGTCATTTAACTTGAATATCAGTATATGGGACTGCACTGTCATTCCAGTGCCTTGGCTTATATGCCAGCCATAATGATTAAGACATTTTATGAAAAATATCTTCGAATTAGTAGAACTGGAGCCTGTTGTCAATTCAGTTCAATTCAATAATGCTTTTATTTTCAAAATGCATACATGTAGCAGCGGGAGGCTGAAATTCTGCATGCTTACATAAATTTCTCTATCATATTAATTCACTGTAACATATCTTTGGCATATGAAAAAATAACAAAGATGTTGCTACATTATGGATGTATGGGATTGACTTGGAAACTACAGTTACTGGGAGTACATGGTATTTGTAAATAATGTTTACAATGAATTTATTGATGTCCCCAGACTAGAGATTGTCGTAAAAATGGCTCCTTGCTTCTATTTCTGTTTTGTTTTTTAGGTCCAGGACTAGCAATTAGAGTTTTATGTGCAGAGGAGCCGTACATCGGCAAAGACTTTTCAGAGACAACCATCTTATTAAGATTATTAGTCAATTATGCAGAGTCAATGGATAAGGTAAGTGAGACCATATTTTTTGCAGTGTATCTGTGGATACAGGATCTGAGCTGCTATTGACCAAAAATAATACTTCTCTCAATATTTGGAGTTCCATTATACACATAGCATACAGTTGTGAGTGCATTGGTTAAAATGAGCAAATGCAATAAACTTTAGAATTGTCTGAAGCCATGATGCGTAGCGGAATGGCTTTATACAATTCTGAAGTTATCAAGTGCGCTAATTTTAACAATTAAAAAACTTGAGCCGGGTGTTATTTGTTATTTAGCGATTACATTGATGCACACGCGTGCAATCTCCTTTACTAATGCATGCTTGTTAGTAAGAAAAGTGCACGGTTGACTTGACAGGAAAACTGATGTATGTCATGTGACCGGCTCTCAGCCATTCATTTGATTAGGATCCATATATCCATTTTAAAAACAGATATTATCTCTCCTTTTCTCTCTTCCTTTAGCCCCATGCACTAGCAAGTAAGATCAGTTCAGCGATGACATCCGAAGAGATAGACCAGCTCATCACTATCACGAGTAAGGTCCGGTTAGCATCGACCCTTCTTCCAGTCAAATCTGTTGGTGTTCAGGTAAACCACCATTCCTTTTTACCACAAGTAACTTGTTGTGGTCATGTTGGGTTCTGATAATTAAAAATTCATCGGAGAAGAACTTAATAAATAAACTTTTACTCACCTAAATATTAATGAAAGCAGAAGCAGCTGTATATTATTTTCAGATTTAGCATATATTTTAATGATTAGATAAATACTTGAAAAAAAAATACTTGGCTATGTTTTAAAGTTGAAATTAATGTGTTTTTTCAATGCAATAAGCACTTAGTTTTCAACGTCTTATTACCCATTATATTTCTTTTATATACTCAACTGCTTATTAGTAAAATTGGGGAAAACTATGATGCCAATTTGAAGAACTAATCCTTAATAAAAAAAAAACCTTTCCTGGATGGAATAAAAGATGGATCCTTTTCACAAAGATATGTTCTTTTATTTCTCTCTTTGATCTTCAAGGACCGATGTCTTTAGACTCATTTTTTTTGGGGGGGGGGGGGGTGGTGAGGGATGGGAGGGATTGTTTCCCATATAAATATGAAATTAATTTCTGGTCATGCAGCTACAATTTGAAAAAAAGACTGTCTCCAAGCAACTTGGAAAGGAAGATTAGTTGTCCATCAGCACAAGTGTCTATTGTTCGATTTTGGAATCACCAGATCGATAAGAAAGTAACACTTTCCCTCAAACGCGCTTAGATGCACTCCAAAATCACATACCACACAAAAATGTGGTATGAATGTTCAGCCTAAATATTTCACCTGTTTCAAATATGGGTGCATTTGAAGAGCAACTGTTTTCAGGGAACCTTATACTATGTGAAATAATGAGAAAGCTCACAAATTTTATATAACTTTACCCAGAACTTAAACTTCTCTTTAACTCTTTGTGCACTGGGTTAATTTTGAGGGGAAAATAATGACAATTGTTCTTTTGATATGTTTTTCTAATTCTGCTTTCCGTAGTGCACTATTGATGTTGGCAATGATGTTGGTAATTCTTCTGTAGATACCACTAGTACACTAGCTGTTTGTTTTTTTTTTACATTGTCTGGTACAGTGGTGAAGGAGAAAACTAATTATCACGATTGTTCAATTTCATTGTACAAATGTGCAGTGATGTGAAAAGAACGCACAAAGAGTTGACTTTGTTAATTCATTCCCCTACACATTTCTCTTTCTTTCTTTCTTTCAGGGTGATGGTAGGACGTACTCTTATGTCGCAGGTCTTTCTTCAGATGAGGAGTCACCAGACTGGGAAGCTATCATGCAGCTGTCTAAACTCATCCCTAAGATATGCCACAGTGTAAACCGGTAAGTGAAAACTGGGCCATTCATACTGTTGAATTGGGTTTTTACAGACGTGTACCAATCACATATGATTATTTACGTCTGGGACCGCACTTTTATATCACCATCCGAGAAACGTGACTCAGACGAGACTCGAACCCGGGTCCGCTGAATCAGAAATAACTTCCACTGTTAGCTGGATTACAGGTGCATGCCACAATGCCTGTATGGATAGGGGAAGCTATCATGCAGCTGTCTAAACTCATACTTAAGATATGCCACAGTGTAAATCGGCAAGTGAAAACTGGGCCATTCATATGAATAGGGGCAGCTGTCATGCAGCTGTCTAAGGTCATCCCTAAGATATGCCACAGTGTAAACAGTGAAAACTGGGCCATTCACATGGATAGGTGCAGAGTTGAGCGTTTTAGATTGAATGTGAAGCATATACCTTTCCAGCTTGTGAACTCATTGTGATATATGTCAATACATGTACCCATTGCCCAACTAGAATAACTATACTATATGCCTAACTTTATGATATGAAGATGCCATCTATTGGTAGATCAGTGCCTATCTGATAAGTGATAATGAAGACCACTCCTCAGCCATATGCCGACCAAGTCAGAATGCGTCCTTTATTCTCTCTGCGTCTTGGAGTAATCTCATTGTAGAGATATCACATGGTGTCAGGGGTGGGATATGCCACAATAATAACAGATTGGTGAAAACTGGGCCATTCCTGTAAATGGATGTTTTGATGTGGGCAGGTTTCACAAAATTTAAAAGATTTAAGTGTAGGGACACATCATGCAGCTTTCTGAACTTATCCTAAGTGTCCTATTCAAATGTGTGAGGAGGCATTGTTAAGAGGTAACTTAATGGGAAAATGTTTCAGGTTTCAAGAACCAGTTCAGGAATGAACTCAACTCTTGGTGACCAGTTTCTATTCACATTAGGGATGAACTGATTTGATAAATCAAAAATTTGATCAAAGGTGGCTCAAATTATTTCACTCAACCTCTCTATCCCCATATAAAAGTTGCTTTTCCCCAACATTATATTCGATGCCTCATTTTTTATGACATGAGGGGTAGCAAAGGTGATAAGCCATTGATTTAAACATCTAGGTAGATACAGAACTCAAAACTCCAGGATTTGATTTTGACATATTAGTCATTTCTTTCTCCCTTATATTTTGTTTTAATAGGATCGTGTATATCTTTGGGGAGCCAGTGATAGAGACGATTCAAGATGTTACTCCTACGTTCCTCACTCCCAACGTCCTAGCAACGCTGAGACAAGCTGATTACTATGCTAGGGAAGAGCTCATGAACAGTGGTTAGTATGATGAGTTGGGAAGAAGAGGAGGATGAGAATGATGGTGATGACTGTGGTAATAGTGGAAGTGTTGGTGATGGTGGTGGTGGTGATGGGGGTGATGGTGGTGACTGTGGTGGTGGGGATGATGGCGGAGATGGTGGTAGTGGTGGTGATGGCGGTAGTAGGGATGGTGGTGGTGGTGGTGGTGATAATGACGGTGGTAGTGGTGGTGACGGTGGTGGTGGTGGTTATGGTGGTGGTGGGGATGATGGTCGTGGTGAAAATGGTGGTGGTGATAGTGGTAGTGGTGGTGACGGCAGTGGTGAGGATTGTGGTGGTGGTAGTGAGGATAATGATGGTGGTGGTAATGATGAAGATTATGATGATGACAAAGAAGATGACAGAAAATACTAGTATTACTATTATTATAAATAATGGATAATGACAAATCTTTATTAACAATAAGTGATAATTGTAAGTAATTAATTGTAAATCAGTTGTTAATATGATGACTAGTGAGTCTCCCTGGAGGGGTGTAAAATTTTCCAAGCTGGATCATTATGCATGATCATATGTTCACAGTTAAGATTTGATTTGACTTATTTTCTTCTGCATTCATATATAAGTACAACATTTTTTTGGTAACATATTTAAAGTAAATATAAAATTATTACTTCTTGACAATGAATCATGAATAAGCAAGTATATGTAAAAATCATTTTTATCAAAAACTAACACGAAATGATAAATTGTCATATTATTGTAATTCATCAAACATAAAATCATTTTGAAGGACTGCCATGTGTTCACAAGTTAGTCCTTACATCCCTCCGATCACTCAGGATACTACAAGAAGATCAGTCAAATGCCCATCATCCTTGTGCCTGTCCACTTCGATCGGGATCCCATGATGCATCTGCCTTCCTGCCAGCGAAGCGTCGCTATCAGAACATTCATTACCAATGATTTCATGACGGGGATTCCAGCACAGCCTGGCAAGCACATACCAGAAGATGTGAGTTACAGAGTTCCCCACTTCCCTTTTTTTTTTCTTTTATAGATTTGCTCTGAATACAAGTTTTAGTAATAGGATGCATGGTCATCCCCGCACATTTGTCAGTTGTCATATTGAAAATCTTGTTAAAGATAAACTGGAGTTCTGGTCATGTGATCAAACTGTGAAAGAAACTGTTCCAAAGCAACTGGGAGAGTTCAATTAGTTGTATACATACTCATGTGACTATTGTGAGATTTGGAGATCATCAAATTTTCCCAAAAAGGTACTTGCACTGCACAAAGAAATGAGTGTATGGGACCACACAAAAATCTGGCATGAATGTTACCCCCAAACTTTTAAGCTTTTTCTTGTCATATTTGCAATATGAGGGCATTTGAAGAGCAACCATTGAAGAGCAATCCTCTCTAGGGGACACGAGTTTGAATATTCTTCCTAACTGACATTAGGGAGCTTTAGATATGCGACGCGAGTCCTGTGACGCGGAATCTTGGCAAAAATGTTGTTATACGCATGCGCGAGACAGATGTTTCCAGGCCATCCTGGGTCCTCCTATTTTTCACGACAGTTCTGGGGGCAGTTTACCTTCCTCTCCATTTCGCGACACGAAAAATTTTTTGACCCTTTTTTATGACGTAACAGTGGTTCACATTTGAGCATGCGCCCTTTGTCTGATTAACTGTGTCTTCCCGAAATCTAAAGCCACTTTGCAACACGACGCGAGGAAAGAGGAGAACGCAAGCCAACCCAGGAAGATTCCGCGTCGTGGGACTCGCATCGTGTATCTAAAACTCGCTATTGAAAGAATGAGAAAGCTCACAGATTATTTTTCACCTTTCCTAGAACTCAAGCCTTCTGTTTAAAAACGATTAAGATATATGTAGGTGTCCAGAACACACATGCCTAAGAATCTTGATGTGTAGTCTGTCATCAAGCCCAAACTTGACCCTAACCCTTACCCTAAACCAAACCAAAACTAAACTCTGATCCTTACCCTAACCTTGTACCTGTGATTAAAAAGAATTTGACAGATGTTGGAAGATGTCAGAACTGGAATTCCCTAGGGCAGTGCTTCTCAACCTTTTTTACCTCAAGGCCCACTTTGGCTCTTAGAAATTGTTTGAGGCCCACCTCATAGAATCTTAATGAGAAAAAAAGATGATAGAACATGACAACAGAAAATAAAACCTGATTATCTGGACCACTACATTACCTACCTCCACCCCTCCCGAATTTTGTACAAAAATCTCTGAAAAAATTTCAACACATCACATTGCTTCGATGATAATCCTAAATTGTGGATTTTATTTTAATAAGTTCAATTCAGTTAAATTTGATTTAACAGTAAAGCTGGATTCACGCTGTGTCACATAATACCAGACACAATTCGTTTTTTATTCTAATTTTCAAAATATTTTTGGCTGACCTCGCGGCCCACCTGAGAAAGCTCACTAGTGGGCCGCGGACCACCAGTTGAGAAGCTCTGCTCTAGGGGATTTAATAGATTTGTGTACTTATAATGTTAAAAATGTCACAGGACCTTTTTGAAAAGGTAGTTTACAGATAAAATAGGGAAAAAAATTAGATGATTCATTCATGTGTATGGAGTTCATCACTTCATAATCCCTTTTCTTCTTTCCATTTACATTTCTCAGGTTGTCATGAGGATAGTGCAGGCTGTTTACAGTGTACCGGGGATCTCGCGAGTCATGTATGACCTCACAGCCAAGCCCCCGGGGACGACGGAATGGGAATGATGATGACAGCTCTGGAAACCTTTCAAGATCGATGACAAGACTTGAAAGCAGACGTGGAAAGGAACAGTGAAGTCAGAAAGAGTGCCTGAGAACAGGATTGTTATCGTCGTCAACCCTGTGTTGTTGTGAGAAAGGGGAATGACGAGACATGAAGGATAGTATGAACGTGCCCTAGGCTATAAGACCCTGTAGAGAGTATGAAATGAAAAGCTTCATTCACATTTGAAGTGATAAACAGCCTCTAAAATACAGCAGCAGCTGGAAAAAAAAAAAAAAAAAAAACCTGTTTTACTTGTAAATGAGTCACTAGTGGGGTAAAAAATAAGCACTTTTGAGTATTTATTTAATCTGTGTGCTAGGAAATACAGAAATATTAATCACATTACGCTATGTCATTTTATTTTGCTTCAAAAGTTTTAGGCGGTTTTTTTCTGTTGTGTGAATGAGGTTTGATGTAACAGTAGAAGCCAGTCTACTCAATGGCCTGGTAGAAGATACTTGATTAACTTTAGTACAGAATTTTGTTCTAGAAGTCATGGGAAAGTCAATTGTTTGCTTTTTTTAACGAGCAATGTCAAGATGGATTGTTGGATACTTATATCTACAGTATTTGCAAATTTACATACAGGTATATAAGCTTTTTTAAATATACAGAATCATATAATCATAAGTGATGATCCACAGGGTTACCAAAGTCAGGCAAAATGTCCATTTAGCAATGTCAGTATCGTATTACACAGTATACAGAAAAAAGGCAAAATAACAAAAATACAAATAAAGGGTTTGATTGCATAAACCATTAAAGATAAACTGGAGTTCTGGTCATGTGATCATAGAGTCCAACCTCGCTTATCCGGCCTTCATGTATCCGGACTCCTCTATTAACCGGCCGCTTCTCCCTGCCAGCTTCCCTCTTTTATTCTTCATCCAATTCACCTAAAAGCCTGGGAGATAGAAACATCGTGGGCAATTTTCCATTTTATTTTATTTCATTTTCATCTTTACAAACAGAAAGATATTATTGATCATTTACAATCATCCACAACACCAAGGAAATAGATATTTTACCGCAAATAGACCGCTCTACCCTATAAATTTTCATAGAAAAGGTGTCCCACTACATTACTCTCATATCCGGCCATTTCACTTATGCGGATGAGTGCCAGTCCCGACGCAGCCGGATAAGTGAGGTCGGACTGTATTGTGAAAGAAACTGTTCCAAAGCAACTGGGAAAGCAGTTGTATATAAACACAGGTGTCTAGTGTGTGATTTGGAGATTATCGAATAGATAAGAAATTCACTTACTTTCCCCAAAAGGTACTTGCACTGCACAAAGAAATGAGTATATGGGACCACTCACACATCTGGCGTGAATGGTACCCCTGAACTTTCAGCTTTTTCTTGTCATATTTCCAATATTAGGGCATTTGAAGAGCAATCTTTTCTTGGGGACATTTTTACTATGATGTTCTTCCTAACTGACATGGAAAAAAAGAGAAAGCTCACAAGCTATTTTTACCTTTCCCGGAACTCGGCTTCTCTTTAAAGGCCATTTTTTTTTTACATTTTAAAGTAACACCACTGTTGTATGAAAAAAAAAAGCCTTCCATTTGTTACCTCATTCATTATATGTAAAAGAAAAAGTTTTGAATTATGATTTTAAGTATTGAATATTTTCTTGTTATTTTCTTTATATTTTAGCAACTGTAATTGTGAAAATTGAACTCTTTAAATCTGCTTCAGCTAAACACCAAATGTAGCACAGGTTTTACAGTCAACTTTCTTGATAAGACAGAGTTATTCTTTTTCAATTGGATTTCTCAGCCTCTATGTATGAGTGAGAAAATTTGCTGGAAATTGCCCATTTCACAAGTTTTCACATTGAAATTGCTTGCCAGCTGTTGAAATTAATCGTAAATAACTTTGAACAATTCTTAATTCCTCATTCCCTTTTTAACTCATGTATGGGATGTTTGAATAGCAAAGTTATAACCTTTCCCTCATGAATTTATATAGAAAAACCTTCATTTTTTCTTACAATTGATAGTTCATGAACACATAGGTAGTTTATTCAATTTTTTTTCTTTTGTTTCATTTTTATTTTCTTTTTTTCCTTTTTAAGAGTGAAGACTGTTGAAGACAAGAAGGTGCTTGTTCTCCCTCCTTTTCTGTTTTTTGATTAGCTTGGTTTTCAGGAACCATATGGATTATGCATAAAAGTAATTGGAGAAAATGCCTAGGAACTCTTGAAGTCATATTTATATGCAGTGTTTGAAGAGTTTATTTTTTGATAGCATATTGACAGCATTTGAAAAAATTTGTGATAGATGGAAATAGATGAAATTTATTGAATATTACTCGATTTATTTATTTTATGATTTGAAGTTCAATATTAATCTTTCCCCTTAATTTGATGTTTTTGTGATTTTATTGTTTGATTGTGATGCATTGCTTCTCTTTCCTTTAGTCTTGTTCATACATTACAAGGAAAACTGCTCTTAGTGAAATAATTGTAACACTATTTTTTTTGTAAAGTGGGTTCTTGTGTAGTGCTTATATCTGACACATTTACCCCTCCTGTGGGGTTTCATAAAGCTGTTCATAAAGTTACGAATGACTTGACGAATGACTGGAATATGAAGTGCCAAATGGGATGCCCAAAGTTTTCCAGACATTTAAACAAAGTGTGATTGCATTTCCCATAATCTCAATTAAATTGTGGCAAAAAAATATACTTTGAAATAAAAATGTTTAAACAGTGTTAATCTACATTTCCATATTTCACCTTTAGATGATGCAACTTACAGTGATTGAGAATCCCATTTGGCTTGCCATATTGAAGTTGTTTGTAAATCATTTTGTAACTCTATGATTAGCTTTATGAACCCCACCCCCCCCCCCCCCTTAGCCCAGCTTCCATTGCAGTGCTCAAGCATTTTAAGGAATCGATTCCTACCAGGTACCCATTTACCTCCCATGGGTCGATCAAGTATGGCAAATATAGATAACCAACAGTAGAAATTGGCTAGGGATTCAAACCCTATACCTTTTAGTTCGCCAGTGACTTTTGCACAAGACCACATCATTCCTTTTGTAAATAAATGGCAGGAAGATTATAAAATATTAAAAAATGGTTGAGGGTAGCATAGGCTCATGCGCTACATTAACTTGGCATAACTTGGCTGAGTGTGAAAAATTAATTACGCGAAAATTTCCACTTTTACAGTATTACGTACCCTGTCTGTAGCTCCACCAACCATTCGTAGGACCCAAGGAATAAATCCAACAAAATACTAGCTTACTACACTTGAGCTGAGTGCACCAAATATGAATTAGTGCATTGCCCTTATGCTTCCTTTATTTTGCCACAAAAGTTTATTTTGTGCAGTTTTCAATGTTATTTGAGAACAAGGCTAAATGATATCTCAAGGATAGCTTTTTTTGTTGCAGTTTGTTTTCGGCTTGTTAGGTTGCACAGCAAAATTGTAGAGTTACAAGAAAGTAATTATCATTCTGAAGATTTATTGCAAATGTTCAGAATATAATGATATTTGTTCCACTGACATTTTACTAGTCCAGAGTGAAAATAACTATGTGTTTGCACAGACACTGGTATTTGTTCCCACAACATATATTGTCCAGAGTGAAAGTTAATAGTTCGGCATAGACACCCAGTTACATACAGTCAGCCTTTAGGAAGAGGCACTGCATATATTTATAACCTGATAATTTTTTCTATCTATATTCTGCATCACTATTGGTCGATTATTTATGTTGTGAAGTGGCTTTCAGTTTGTAAGCTTGTGTGTATTTAAAATAAAACCTCAATTTTTCTGAGGGATAATTTATCGCATGTTGTGCACAGTTCCTGCCCTGTATGACCCTGAAGATAGTGACCTTTGAAAGGTTAAAGTTCATCATTCATTTAGAACTGGGTAATAATTGCATTGTTTTATATAAATCCCCACTACCTACTTTTTTATGTACTGTTTTGTTAATGCACTCATCATTGTACCTGCTCAAGTTGCGCACAAAATGTCATTTGTTTCTTTGTATCGAATAGGAGAATGAGGGTCAAAGTGGGTCTGTTAAACAGAAACCAGTTGTTCACACTTAAATGAATTATAAAAAGATCTTAATTGATTAAATGGTCGGTTAGTTCATCCTCCAATTGACAGCTAATAAAGCATGTGTATGCTTGTGAGTAAACAACCAGGGGACCTACGGCTTTCAGTCCTCTCAGGGGTGCATAGTAATGAGGCTTTTTTTTTCATCTAACCAAAGAGCACTAGCTCATCCACTTGGGTTGTTGGGGGTTTTTTTAAACATGGGTACTCCCAGGCCATTTTTGTTCAGGATTCAAGGTTTTAAAGTTAAAAAAGCTTACTCTAGATTTCTTTATTTTGCACAAGTACATTGTGGCATAATTGAGGTTAAACTCCCCCTCCCCCTCCCTGAATTGTCCTCAGGTTTATCCTTTTCAGGGTGAACAGGATAATGCATCAAACTTCATTATGTTCGTAACATCATTCATTCAGAATTAAGAGGTCTGTCGAATTGATCGTGATTGGCAAGTAAATGAAATTTATTTTCAGAAAAATCTAAGATGGGTTAACAAATTTTTATTCAACTGGGATTGTTCTTAACAGGGAATTGTTCTTAATTTGAGGGTTATTGATATTCCTACTTTACCTGCAACTGGAGCATCGTCTGTCACTCATTACCTCTTTCGTAGTGTAAGATCATGGTCAGTGAGGGCATTAGTTTAGTCGAAAGTTGTTCTAAAGTGCCTCTATTTGAATAATGAGAACAAGTGTCACTTTTTTTCTGTGTGTCTATTGTTGAGTCGATCATCATTGTGCTTTCCACATTGCACGTCTTTTTTCTCAATGTCAGTGGACCGTTGTATTATATGAGTATATTATAAATGCTTGAAATTATTCATAATAAAACCTTTTTGTGTTTGGCAAACAGTGCATGCTTCTGTTTCATCCATCTGTGTCTACTTTCAAAACAATTTTTTACGAATTTAAGCTAATATACAGTGGGTATCAAAATAAAGGTAATCCAGATTTAGAGGGTTGATATTCAAAGCTTATTTGATTTAATGATTTAAATTTACCTGAGCATGAAAGAGGAACTCCTCAGCTTTTCATTGATACACTATGAACATGACGGACAAAGAAAGCGGACAAAATAAACAACCCCTCATTCTACCCTTCACAATGGTTCTGGTAGTCAAAAGAACATCCCTTCACTGCTATTGTCTGAAATACATGTATGTGGAACAGGTGTCACATGCATATTCACCTGGAACTACATGATTAAACATAATAGCTGTGAAGGGATGTTCTTTTGACTACCAGAACCATTGCGAAGGGTAGAATGAGAGGTTGTTTATTTTGTCCGCTTTCTTTGTCCGCTATGTTCATAGTGATACCTTACTTGTACCTCTGATGCCTCGAATGACCGAATAAATTGATGTGAAAGACAGACAACAGGTACGAATTCCATTTTTTGCTAGTTTTTGCAAGTAAGGCTGAGATAACTCTCACTGATACCTCGGTTGGCTGATTTCTTTGAAAGTGAACATGGCCACATTGAATAGCCCTTTTGTAGGCTTTGTTAATGAATGTAAGGCTGAAAAAGTTACTTTCCCTGACTGACTGACTGACTGACTAACTGTGAGGCATCAGTTACCACCGATTTCACCCATTTTACTAAAACTTGCAAAAAAATGGAATCTGTACCTGTTGTCTTCCAGATCAATTTATTCGGTCATTCGTGGCATCACAGGTACAAGTAAAGTTACAATGAAAAGCTGAGTTCTCCTTTCATATTGCTGAATTAAATAAGCTGTGAATATACGCCCTATAAAAATGGATTACCTTTTTTTGATACGCACTGTATAGCTAGCGTACTTATGAAGTTACACAACACACACCCTCACACATGCAAAATAATTGAGGGGTTATTTTGACTGCTTACAGTTAAAATTCTGTTCAACAAAAACTCTTCTTGATAGTTGAAAGATTAAACAGGAATTCCTTTAGTAAATTGTGTTTTTATTCTATGCTATAAACTGACCGCATCAATTGGAGCCTCGAGCATAAGGACAAAAAAAAAAAACACGAAAGTGGATTTTAAAAAGGGGGACATTATCTTCTACACAAACATTTATTTAATGCAATATCATCATGTTAACGTTTCAAATTCTGTACATAAAATTCAACAAATAAACATTGTGAGCTTACTTTAAGTATTCCAAGATAATATTTCATGTACAAATGAACAGTACAAAAACATATCCATTTTTTACATACATTACAATCCTTTTAACAGCCATCAAAATTGCAAGGAAACTGCATTTCTTGCACTAATGAATAATAATTTAATATGTGCTTCATTGTGTAAATTACATGTAATTCATAGACATTGATATTTTCACTGTTACCCTTTAAAAAAAAATCCTTTCAAAAAGGATCAATACTTTTTAAGGAATAGTGGAGAAACAAGACGTGTCAGTGGAGGTCTTGAAACATTCCCTAGAGAAATGGGCTTGAAAATCTAGCATACTTCAACAATCATTTGTGACCTCTTGTTTGTGGTTCATTTTTACATCGAGGGTATCAATTCATTTCTGTCAAAGATAGCAGCAATGTTTATGTACATAGTAGAATGCATAGAATGGGACGTGATCCATGACCTGTCATGATAAATTTCTCATACATGTACACAGATTCTCAAAACATATTGAAAACAACTCCACTATATCACTTTCTTCTAACATTTTCCTTGATTATAGCAGCAACAATTCAAAATTTGACTATGTTCATCGTGAAACAATCCAAGCTTCCCAGCTATGTACATCCAGCGGTACATTTAGGTTATTTCATTTTGTTTTATCTACAGGCTCTTGCATTGCCAGCCTCTACAGCACACAAGTATTAAGTTAGTAACTTGCGGAAATACATTTGTTTGGTTAGGGTACATGTCATTTAAAGTACAGAAGGACATTTCCAGCCAATTTAAAAACAGAAAAGGTTTAAAAAATACAAAGAGTGTTTCTTGTTTTTCAAATGGCGAATGACAAATGCTTTGGGATGAGCTGCATGGAATTATATTACTGTAAAAAGGGAAGCCCCAACTTTAATTTCTAAACACTTGCAAAGAGACTGAAATGATACGAAAAGCTTTCTAAAAAGTATGTAATTATTTGGTGAAATGGAACAGTTACTTTACTGCAGACAGTATAATGTGATGCACTAATCTGCACAGCCCTTATCAAGATAAATAGTTTTCACAGCAAAACATCTAGTAAAAGCAATTCAATATTTCTGGACAGCAGCGATGAGGTGATGTACGCCTCATCGAGGTGAAAATAAGGACCACTTAATTCACAAATTCTTTCATGGTTATTTGTTACATGAACAATTCTTTTTTACTTCTGTATAAAATGACCTGTGCAGAGAAGTTGGTTGCCCAACACAACCTGTGGCAATATTCATGAAAGCCTGTTTCCTCTTACGGACCAGGGGGTGCATCACAAAGCTGTGCATAAAGTTATGCATGACTTTAAAGGAGAATGGAACCCAGGCATCAGTGTGCTTTTAGTGATTGGAGATGAACAAGAAAGATAGAACAGTGAAAGTTTGAGCAAAATCGGACAATCTGTTCCAGAGTTATGAATTTTGAAAGTTTAAGTAAATCCCTAATATGGGGATCCTTGAGTTGGCAACTTTGCCTGCATCTGCAATGTCATCGTGGACAACTCTCTTTTCATGTTGTGCATAATTTCCCCCAAAAAAAATTATTTCTATGGAATTTCAAGTTAGGAATCAACATAATTCTTCCCAAAATGCTTGCAGAATTGATGTAGCCATATCATGCTCAAACAGTAAATCAAAAGAATTTCTATTTTTCTTGAAAATTAAGAAAATGTGAAATTCTGTTTACAAAATGAATGGAGAATTGTCCATGATGGCATCACAGATGCTGGTGGAGCTGCCAACTTAAAGGATGATTTACTCAAACTTTCAAAATTCACAGCTCTTGAAAAGATTGTCCGATTTTGCTCAAACTTTCACTATCTACTCTTTCTTCTTCTTCATTCACTGAAAGCATGCTAATGTCTGGGTTGCATTCTCCTTTAAGAATGAATTAACTATGAACAGCCAAATGAAATGCCCAAAGCTTTTCCTCTTGTTTTAATAAAGTGTGACTGTATTTCCCATAATCTCAAATAAATTGTTGGCAAAAAATATCCTTCACATTAACAATGATTTGGTAAAAAAAAAAAAATCTAGATAGACATTTCAACTTAAGCCTATGCGATTAAATAATTATGATTGAGAAGCCCAATGCGGCTTTCCATATTCAAGTCATTCTAGTCATGTGTAACTCTGCACACAGCTTTGTGAAACACCCCCCTGCAAATATTACAATAAACCTTCTGTACATCTCAAATTTTTGTTAAATCAAATTTCACTTTTGGCTGGCTAGAAAAAGTGAAGTAACATAATCAATGATCAAACAGCCTATATCAGCCATACGAAAATAACAAGAAATAATGAAGTTTCTTTGACTGCAAGCAGGACTCGTATTTCTATTCTACATCAGCCGCATCTGTGACCACTGATACAGATCTGCTTGAATACACAGTTGAGAACTCGGGGTAATTTTTGTGAGGAAGGTCATCAAAATCGTAAAAGCAGTAAAAAAGTTTTAGATAATGAGTACTGCAACTCTGAAAAAGACTAAGTGTTTCTGTAAGGCTCCACCTATAAATCTTCTCATACATTTAGCCGCTGTCAAGCCACAACGGGAAAATGCTATTAATCATCAAAACCATTTCACAAAGTGCTTTGGGGTACTGTAAAAGTGGATATTTTCACGCGATTAATTTTTCGTACTCAGCTGAGTTAAACACAATCACACATTTTTAATTTGCGGACAGTAAAGATAACTGTATTTTTGTGCAAAATAAACAAAATAATTTGTGTGGTTTTATTTTCGCACACAGGTTGTTGAGCGAAATGCGTGAAGATTTCCACACCGCGAATACTCCACATTTACAGTAGCTCATCAAAATTGTAAATAGACATCTAAAGTTCAAGATACTGTGTACTGCAAAATTAACCAGAACCTGTTTTTAATCTACATCCCCTGTATTAAGGTGCGTTCAGATATGATGCGACTTTACGCCGCCACATTTTTTGTGTACCTGGGCCCCATTTCATAAAAAGTTGTTATGATAGCAACTTTTGCTGGAATGGCAACTTTCATTATAAAAGCCATCAGGATGCAGAGTTCTCACTGTTGCCATGGTAGTTACCTTTCCAGGAGGAGTTGCTATCATAGCAACTTCTTATGAAACAGGGCCCAGGTCTATGGGGTATGGGGCAACAAAAAATGCGCACCAATCAAAGTCCTAAAAAGTTATAGCAAACATTGTTGTCATGAGATTGTGTGCGCAAGTTTCGACAAAATTCTCTTTTATTTGAGAGTTGACTCGTTAATGCGCGTTCATTAGCATAGGTGGCGGCACAAAGTCGCATCATATCTGAACACAAAAAATGTGGCGGCACAAAGTCGCATCATATCTGAACGCACCTTAATATCTATTCATACATGTGAATGGAGATGCACACAACTGTAAAAACAGAAATTTCACAAGATTTTGTAAATTAATCATGACGGCCACCTTTGGAAATTGCAACAGGAAAATTCGGTGTTAAGCCAGCTGCAATCAAATCTCTTCCAGCAAAAAACTTTCATGAATCTCAACTACTCGAGATATTCACAAAAGTTGGTGAAAGTGAAAATTCTGGTCTTACAGTAGCAGTAGAAATGGTAGGAACTAGCTACCGGCAGTATGTTGCATCTATTTGCTTGAGGTGAGGGACAGCTAGCTTAACTTTGTTCCTGTACATCTTATCTTTGTAGATTGGGTTGTGTTCTAGGTAGACTGCCTGGAGGGTGGTGATGGATCTCAGCTGGTCGACGTCTTTCCAGTGGTCCAGGAGATTGTTGTTAAACTGGGATTGGGAAGGGAGAGTGAGAGAGGAAAAAAAGGGGAGAGAGGCAGGGAAGGAGGTAAGGAGGTAAGGAGGGAGGGACGGAGGGAGGGGCGGAGGGACAGACGGAGGGACGGAGGGGGAAGGCAGGGAGGCAGGCAGGGAGGCAGGGAGGGAGGAAGGAAGGGAGGCAGGCAGGCAGGGAGGCAGGCAGGGAGGAAGGAAGGGAAAAAGGAAGGAAGGGGGAGGGAGGCAAGGAGGGAGGGAGGCAGGGGAGGAGGGAAGCAGGGGAGGTAGAGAGAGGAAGGGGAAAGAAGGGCAGAAAATGAGAGGGGTAATGAGAAAACAGAATGATGGGGAGGAAAAATAGAGAAAGGGATAGAAAAAGATATAAAGGTGATTTAGAAAACTCATTATGCTTTTTTGTTTCTGAATTTTTGTACTAAGTCTTTGCATCTCTAGCTTTAGAATTTCTATGAGTCTTTGCACCAAAGCTCAGTTTTGCCTTACCTCATGAACGGCAAAAATCTTCATTTTGCCCTGATATTTTCAGTTGAATCTTTAAGCATCTTCAAATGGTTGAAATTTAACTTTGTATCATGACAAGGAAAAAGCAATATATAGAGTCAAGTTTCACTCACCCAGAACTCCTCTAGGAGCACCAGATGACCAATGTTCTGTATTCTTGCAATCTTGTTTCCAGCTAGATCCAGTGTTGTGAGTTTAGTCTGCATCAGATAAAAATGGACAGAAGTTACAAACTGCCTTAAAGGGGGTACCCAATGCTGAAACAATGTTAGCTCATTTGAAAGAGCATGATTTTGTTAGCAGAAAATCATCTGCCTAAAGTTTTTTTAAAAGTCGTGTTGCCAAGGAAACCCCCAAATGTGGTAAGATTTCAGGATATTTTTGACCCCTCAGCTGTGACCCAGTTTCAACTGGGTACCCACTTTTACGTCAAAATGATGTCAAAGTGGGTACCTTGTCGCGCACTTATAGCAAAATGCGCGCAAGGTATAATACATGTTGTACAGTCTAGCGCGCAGCACAACTGCAATGCGTGAAGCTGGGTACCCACTTTTACGTCATACCTCACCCTCAAATTTTTTGGGTCAGCTCTTGACTTTTTATGATAAAATTAGCCAAAATGCATTGATTTCGATTGAAAATCATCATATTTTTAATGTAATGTTTCTTAGAATTCTATTCTTGATCATATATCAAAATATTTTTTATCATTGTGTAATCACTTTAATGAAAGCCATTCTAAATTCATATAAACTAGAAAAGAAATGCAGCAAAGTCTATAACAGGAGATAGTGCTAATGAAACTGGAGAAACAATAACAAAGTTAAACCATCCTTGAAATTTGAACTCAGTATGCTGATGAAAATTTCAAATTGGTGAACTGATAAGCCACTGTGATGTACTGTCAAGACAATTTTTTTTTTCATTTTTTTCCAAAAAGCAAACAAACAAGCAAATAATAATCAACAAAAACAACTAAAATTTTATTCATAATAAATGTTACACCTGAGTAGGATTCTTTCGGTTCATAAAGTGATATAAAGCAATGAAAATATCTAATCACGTAGCCTTCTCTCCTCGTTGCCTTCCCAACTGGGTTACACTCCTTTTTTAGGACTTCACCCAATCTCAGGAAAGATACTTTCAACTCTCTCTCACTCTATCTTGCCTCTCCATTTCTCCCCTCCCAATTCAACTTTCTCTACTCTTTCTAACTCACAGTCCTTTTCAGGACTTACCACATGGTGAACCGTAAACCTCATCTACGTTATCGGTACCACAATGCAAACCACCATCTTCAAAGAATATCAATCACATCATTATTAAGAGGTACTCTACCCAAAACTTTCCAAACCAGATATAATGGGATATACTTACATTGTTTTCTAGATTTTCAATGACTTCCAGACCATTATGGCTAATGTAGAGTTCTTCTAGGTTTGTCAATGCATCCAGACCTTCCATCTTTGTGATACGATTACTCTGAAATGAAGAAAGTGCACAAATGTGTGATGTAAAGCACTTAAAATTTAAAGACAAGTTCGTTGCACCAGCGCCTTAGCAAAAAGGCCATTACGCGATGCGAACAGCGTTTTCTGGTAAATCGAAGAAAGAGGAAAATTGGCCATAAAACGCTCCATTATTTCTTCAAAATTTATCCAGAAGGAAGGTAACAGTATCTCAATCACTATCTCTTAATCACTGTCACATTATTCATAACAGCTTTTATGAAGAATTTAGGGGCGTTTTTGTGCCGACGTGACAAATTCTGATCATGCCATAGCATAGGAAACTACTGGGATATGGTAGCTACGTGGTAAATACAAACAATTCTGAACTTTAAGGTTGTTTTATTTTCTATCATCAAACTGACTCAGTCTTGTTGAAAATCACACGATGCATGTCGACATAGTGAACTGCTACATAATGTCATTTCAAGGTATTGCGCATGCGTGACGTCGTCTCCCTTGTTCACTACCCAAATCAATAACCCGCACACTTCAATTTGTCCGTCGTCCTAAATCTAGAACGGCTTCACTAGAACCCACACATTTGTGCAGCATTCATGACATCATCACGTTCACTTCCTATTGTCAACGTTTCGTTGACTAATCTAAAAAGTTTCAATCTGAAGTCACCGGTGGTAGACTCCACGTTGACAAGCATGACGCAGTTCTTGTCCACTTAATCTAAAAGTTCCTAATAAGAAGAGATGGAGGACTCACCTGTATACTGAGAACACGCAGCTTTGTGAGCTTGTCCAGATTCTCCAGCTTTGTGATCTTGTTCTTGCCAACAAACAAACTCTCAAGGTTGACCAAAGTATCTAGATTCTCTAATTTCTGTGTTGAAAACAGGAAATGGAAGGAAAGGATCAGATCAAAGAGAGTCATTTCCAACATCATGCATAATAAATAATAGACATGACAAATTCTATCTCAATTATTAAAACGGAACAGTTTCGTGAAAAATAATATCACATTTCACTAGTTATGAATCTGCCATTACTACCTTTGACTTCACAATTTTGCCAAGAGTACATTTTAAACATATTTATGGTCTTTCCAAACATTCCTAGAATCAGAATATCCAAGGTTTAAATGAAAGTAAATGCAATTGTGCCCTTGGGTAAATAATGAATTGTGAATTACTAAGTAACTTGAATACCCTCAAAGTTGTACATTCTTGAACGAAATACCTATACCTGTATATTTACCACTATAACATAAATCAATGGAGCATGAAAATCATGTCTTCCATTACTTTTAAAATTGAGCTTTAATCTCAAATTCACCCAGACATAGCAATTAGGTCATCATAACCTGGCGACTAACTGGAAGAAACTTGTGATGATCTGGACCAGTCACAAAACTTTGCAAGACAGAGGAGCAAGAACATCAAGAAAACGCTTTCTTACTCGTATCCTATTATCACCCAGCTCCAGCATATTAAGGTTGGTGAAATGACTGATGTTAGCAATCTTGGAGATCTTGTTGTTGATAAGGAAGATCCTCTCCACCTTGACTAGTGCTCCCAGGTTCTCTATAGTCCTAATCTTGTTGAAAGACAAATCTAGAATCCTGACCAATAATTGGGAGAGATAAGTAATGACATCAAAATGAGCTTTCATATAAACATGGTAGTTTGTAAAATAGTCTCCAAATGTTTGTTTAATCCAGTGTTAATATCTTATATTCTTCATGATTCAGCCACTGGCTCTGAACCTTCATCCCAGATCAATAATCTCGTATCTTGAATAAGTGGAAACGCAAGAAAACTTAAAGTAACTCCTAGGCATAGTGTACTTATGGAAGTGTCCAATTGGAGAAGTAGAGTTAGAGTAAGAGGAACAGACGAGACATGCTTAAATTGCATCAAGTACAGGATAGGTGGATCAGCTATTTGGAATTCAAAGGGATTTGCCTCTAATACATATTGTTGACACATTTCTTAAAACTGCAAAATGTGCCTTATACAGCTTCCTACAAAAAGTATTTGGTAAAATTAACCAACGGGATAGAACTTTCTGGTAAGACTGTCAGAAATGACCTTTCAGACCCGACTCACCTCATATTCACCAGTGTCTCTAGGCCTTCAATCTTTGTAAGTTTATTATCATACAGATCAAGATCAGTCAAGGTTGTCAGAGTCTCCAAGTTTTCAATCTTCTGGATTTCGTTTTGGCGAAGACATAAAGTCTAGAGGGGGTACAGAGAGGTTATATTTAATAACATCATCCTCCTCCTCCACCTTTTCCCCATCTACTTTCTACTTCTTCCTCTTCTTCTTTCTTCTTCTCAATAATCATCATTTATCATGCAGTAATCATTATTAGGACCAGCAACAAATGTAAACAAACATCACATTCATTGAAGAGAAAAACAAACATTTGGGAATCTTTGAGTTCTGTCATCAGAACTACTATTCAAAAATAAAATATAAATTGAGCATCATATATATCTTGTACCAAACTGAATAAAGAGAAGCTTCACTTCTGGGAAAGGTGAAAAATAATTTGTGAGCTTTCTCATTCTTTCCATGTCAGTTAGGAAGAATATCATCGTAAATGTCCCCAAGAAAAGATTGCTCTTCAAATGCCCTCATATTGGAAATATAACAAGAAAAAGCTGAAAAGTTTGGAGGTAACATTTATACCAGATTTGTGCGTGGTCCCATATATTCATTTCTTTGCACAGTGCAAGTACCTTTGGGGGAAAGTAAGTGAATTTCTTATCAATTTGATAATATCCAAATCTCACACTAGACACCTATGCTTATATACAACTAATCTAACTCTCCCAGTTGCTTTGGAACAGTTTCTTTCATGTTGTGATCGCATGACCAGAACTCCAGTTTATCTTGAAGACAGAATTTGTGCATGTATCAGCTGTCTTGATCATCCAGTGTAGTATCTTTCACCAGTGAGCATTCTATTTCTCCTCATTACCAGAACTCACAACTATCTTCAATTCAGCAATTGTTTTATGCCAAAGGCTGTATTTTCTAAATATTCAATATTGACTATTCAATGTGATTGAATAATTGCACTTACCTCAACCTGTCTCAACACTTCAAAACCAACAATCTGAACCACTCTCTTATGTGTCAGATCTACATCCTGTAAAAGAAACGAAATAGGGGGGGTGTCAAAATAACAATCACAGATCGCCAATAAAAAAAAACTAAAAAAAATCAGAAAATTCACTTTATCTAGGTGACTGAGATCCACTTGAAGGAACGGTATGGAAATACAGTATTTTATCATCCTACAGTGCGAAAAGCATCTATCTAGAAATTTGCTGATTATTGTGGTGATTTCTATCTTCGACTATAGACGATGTCTGCGGCAGAAATTTACACAGCCCAACATACCGATACGAATGCTCCCCTGTGAGCACCAGAGCTTGTATTCTAACCATACTTACATAAGCATTTGGATCAAGATTAATTGGCTCTGCTTCCGGAGGCTCTATCATCTGTACTCCTGGCCCTCCCTCTTCGTCTTCAGACTCGTCAGTCAATGGGATATCTACAAGTAAGAGCAACCAACCATTATAACGGCTTCTTCAGATATGATGCAGGAAAGCCCCGTGGTTTTTGTGCTGTAAGTAAATGGGTTATGAGGTGGCAATAAAAAAATGCTGAGGCAAGAGGCATATTTTTAGCCTCCTGGTGGCAAAACCTGCGGACCAATCAAATTCTTCAAAAGGGCAAATCCACAACATGGAACACAGAGCTCAAAATTTGAAGTCGCACTGTGCCTTGTTAATTCCAAATAAAAATCTAAAATTACTACAGGGTCTTCTTTTCGTTACAAATAAACATTTAAGATAAAAAAATTTGCAATTCGACCTTCTTACGGAGAATAACATAAACGAAAATTTGCAAATTCATGTATGGGTCTATGGTCAGGGAAATGTGTTGTTGTTGTTGTTGTTGTTGTTTTTGGTTTAACGGCGCTTGTCATTCAATATTGAATATTTATGTGCATTAAATGCCTCTTATTCTTATATTTAGTAATTTCTCTCAGATTTTTTTTTCATCTAATTGATTTTAATGGATTACTTTAACCGATTTTGGGTAGTTAATGAGTGAAACACTAATGGAAATGTGCAAAATCTACATTGAATTTAAGTGTAACGTCAATTATGTAACGTCAGTTACCAACATGTCTTCAGTAAATTTTTCATGGCACTAAAACAAATTATTCAAATTGCTCATTATTTTGCACATCTCTTCCCAGGAACCTATTTGCAATGTCAAATGAATTACATAATCCTTACAAGTCTGAGACATGAGATATATGAATTTGATTCTACACTATCATTTTACATTTCCTTTTTGCGTAACATCAATTACCGACACATTTTCGCTTGCTTTGTGATTAGAAATGCAGTTTGGGATAAAAACTGTCCATGTGTTTCTTCCCTATTATCAACTTATTTATCTATAGTAATTAAAAGCCGAAGCAAGTGTCATACACAAAACTACAATATAAACAATACCACTAGTACTCTATCTTGGTAACGTCAGTTACCTTGGAATTGCCCAAAAGTTAGCCTAAAATATGTCATGAGTTTGTCTGCACAACTTTTGACAAAAATCTCTTTTACTTGAGAGCTGACAGATTAATTAACATACGGTAAGTTTTCCCAGGCCATATCTGAACACTACAAAAAAATATTTTTTAAAAAAATGTGGGGGTTTGTCGGATTATATCCGAACAGGCCTTTATGCGCATTCAGAAGATCAAGCAAAGATGAAGCAGTTGAACAAAAAAGGGGGTAATAATCCCTTTATTTTACATTTCCTATCAGCAAATTTTTATGACACTGAGAGCAAAACTCCTTAAAAAAGGAGGGAGGAGAGGTGTTGAAAATTGATTGACATGCCTATCTACAAATTTTGAAATACCACGACCAGTTTTGACCCTTGATGACAAACTTAAAAATCAGAGTACAGGTAAACTCTAGCCCCTTTTCTTTTCTTTTTTTTTTTCAAATGTTCAATTGAAGTATTTAAATATTCAAATGCATGAGCTTGCCCACCTACCTGATTTCAAAGGAAAGGTATGCATGAAAATTCTAACAATCAAATGCAAGAATTTCAGTAGCTTATAACAGTCAGTGCAATTTGTTATTGATAACAAGTTTTACAATGTATGAAAGGGGGCCCTGGTTGAAGAACCTGGGCATGTATTCTCTGTATTACAGAAAAATATGGGAGGTGACATGCTTGAAGTATACAGAAACTGAACTGTCTAGTGGACTCTGATGCTGATTTCTTCTTTACTTCTGCTGTTCTTGATACATAGAGGACACAATCAGAAACTCCTGAAACACAGAAGCAACACAGCCCTAAGAAGCTTCAGTCAAAAAGTGATCGAGACATGCAGGGTGGTCCAAGAGGGGTTTTAGCATGTCGCTGCAACATGCTAAATTTTGCGCAGCATGCTAAAATTTTGCACAACATCCTTTAAAAAATGCTAGCTAAAAACAAGGTTTATGTTAAATGTATGTGATTCACAATTTGTGAAACCACAGAGCATCTAGAACCCTATAGCTTCCAGGGCCCTTAAGCAGGCGGCCGCAAGGCACTTCGCGCTCTGTGCTCGTGATGAACGCTTCGTACACATAGGTAGATAGTTTTATGCAACATGTTGAAATTTCAAGTGGTGGACCACTCTGACATGGAATCGTCTTCCTCCTTGTTGTCTCTGCATCTTTAAATACAGACTGGACAAACACTCGTCCTCCCCACTCCCCATTCTTCCCTTGAATCCACCCACCATGCATGGGTGTTATGATTAGGTTTGGAAGAAGACACAAGTAGGATTTGGGGATGTGTGTCCAGATGCTTACTAAAATGAAGCCTTTTTTTCTGTCTTTGGATTCAACAAAAACTATTCATTAGATAGCACTAGTCATCATCAATATTTGTTCTCTATAATATTGTCTAACACAAGTGTTAGAAAATTTAAGAAATATTGCTTGTAAACTTCTCTAAATGGCTGTTTTAAATCGACTGTCCGGATACACACCCCGTCCGGACACACAATATCTGGGTACACTATCCGAAGGAACAACTTCAGTTTCAACAGGACTACCTCTTAGAACTTACTCCTGTAAACTGATGATGATGAAATATTTCTTTACAACAGAATAAATTCAAGACACAAAGAGATAAAAATGTAGGAATAACACAATTCTGCAAAGTTCATAGACTTGCAGACACTTAAAAATTCCAGCCATCCTGAAGCTACAAATAGGCCTAACAGTACAAGTTAAATACACAATCTGGGAGTGGGAAAAAACATAAAACTTATATGATTGCCAAACATAAAGTCTCAACTTTACAAACACACCATCACATGAGACACATAGCATGTAAACATACTGAGACAACCTTTCTTGTAAAATCAACATTTCTTTAGAAGAAAATTTTGACTTTTCATTGCATCTCCCATTGGCATTATTAGATCTAACTTTTGAATCACTTAGATTTTTTTTTTTCAAAAAAATACAGTTTCTCGTAATCCTTTTCAGTTTTCATGCTTTTTAACATAATCATCCAAAATGATGAACTTAACACTCACATTCTGCAGGAGCGTCACTGAATTCACTCAGTTAGACCATAATTGTATTACTGGTTTAGCTGCATTCATTAGATGTACGGTGCCATGTTGCGCAATTTTATTGTCCATTTCATCAGACATCACTTTTCTCTTCTTTTTTTTTAACTGTTTCAAATCCAACTCTGTCAAAAAATACACTCAAAATCACTGTGGGAACAGTAAAGAGTGTGTTCTCAACTTCTTTAAAACAAGCATGACATATCAGAACCACTTTGAAAATTAAGAAATTACATTTCGTGAAAGCTCGAGCTCTGACTGGAGTTAAAGGGTGCAGAGTGTTCCGTCACCGCGGCCGCCGGAAGCCAAGGCGGAGCTCCAGTCCAGCTCTGCCTATGGCCTCTGCTATGTCTGCTGAAGCCTCAGCTGTTCGATGAAATGTCAACTCGAGCTCAAGTCAAATTTGACAGCACAAATAATTAACTTGAAAATGGTGAAATACCATAAATTTACATATTCCAATAACAAATGCATGCATATCTACAGTATGACAGCTTCATTTTGAAATTAAATGATAAAAATAGGGAATTTACCATTATTTTCCTCTGCCATTCTTGTGCTGCATTCACGGGAATCCAATTATTCAATATGAACGGATGAATAAGGACGACTAACTTTTAGGCTTTGCAAATACATATTATGGTATCCCTAACACATAAGCGCCGCGCCGGGCGATTTCAGCAACCACACCCTGCCTTGTATTTTAATAATAAAAAAAATAGGAGGAAGAAGAGAAAAACGGGAGAACTTAGCTACGGAATAGAAGAAAAGGAGAGAAATCTCAAGAAAGGGTGAGAAAAACTGACTGGACTGGGAGTAGGTTGCTTACCTGCCATTGCGGAAAATGCAAGAAAGTCAAGAGACCCTTCAAGTAGACACCCTCTTACTTTTTAAAATCAAAATGTTTTTGCCTTCTGGTTATTTCATTACAATTCTTAGATGAAAAAAACTGGCGTTCAAATAGAAAAAATGAACATACATAAGTGGGGGGAAACGACTGAAGTTACTCTTTGACGAAAAGAAAAAAAAAACATAAATGATGATGATGATGATGATGATGATGATGATGATGATGATGATGATGATTGTGATGATGATTGTGATGATAAGGGTCGCCACATCAATATTCATACTGCTTACGATTACTCACTCCAACATCGCTGTATTAGGCAAAATACCTTGTCCAAGGATGTATGCACCAAGCGAGGATCGAACCAGAGACCTCTTATTATGAGTATCCTGATAGAGCCTTCATCCATGTACCCCAGTCCTGATAATGTGGATGATGATGATAAATGATTCTACTACGATAGTGTAGGCCTATATACCCGAGGCCTTTGGCGATAAACATATTTGGATTTTTGTCTTTTCTTCTCTTTTTTTTTTTTTCTATTAACCCTTTCACAGGTTTCCTTCATCAATCATCAACGTGATCATTTTCAGAAAAGATCGAAACATGCACTATTCCATCATATTCAAACAATAAGCGCTCACCTCGGTCCCATATATCGGAGGGACATAGTGGCATATGAAACAACAGACTTAACAGAGACATGATAATTTGTAGACCAATTCTATAACGTAGCAACCACGGCAAACAAGCAAACTTAAGGCACTCCAAAACATTTGGTAAAATGAAACAATTTTTTCACGAAATAAGCAGTATTTTCTTTAAGATTATTATTCTTTTTCTGTATTAATCTTTCCATATCATAATTAGTTTTAACAGCTGATATAAGTTTTTCAAACATCGGTATCTGATATGTGCATTTAAATGAAAATATTTCTTTTCTACAGTAATCAAGATTTAATTACAAGCGTTGTTATGACTTCCATTAATTAAAGCAGACTAATTGGTTAATGATTTTGACCTTAATACTGAATTTGTATCTTGCTTATTTTTCAACTTTTCATAACTTAGACAGGTCTATCCGATGTTATGATTATAAATGAATAATGATCCTCCGGCATCTCTCAAATGCAGCTATAGCCTTATGATTCTGACATGAGGGAAAAAAATTGCATGAATAACGGAGAAGCCTAATGTTGAAGAAGTCAAACCTTCGACCGGAGGGGGCGGGGGGGGGGGGGTACTCGAATTTGGTTCGGACGGGGTGTGTCTCTGAAGCCTCTATACCCCTACCCATTTTAAAGGTAAGTGTGGTAGGAAAGTTACCCATTATTTGTTATTTTGCATCTCGGGTGTGTAGTGAAATTATGGGCGAGAATGTCACTCTGAACAAAAAGTTGCCCATTTTTAAAAATACTGGGGCACGTTTAGGGATTTTCCGGCACAAAACCATGCCCATGCATGTTTGGGGACTTCTTATAAAAAAAAAAAGCGACACACTCCCGTATACCATATTGTTTCATGTACGTGGTAGAACCACTTCATGACTTTTTGATGAAAAAGTACAGGTGAAATGGTACACATGACGCAAACCTATTGTTACGTCGCTAACTAATGCGCGTGAGTTGCGCCATTATTATGTGCATGACAATCTTTTGTTTACATATTAATAGAAGTGAGGATCAGTGTTCAATCGAGTCACCTGGGAAGCAGTTTCTTGAACTGATACCTTCATAATCTTATTGCCTTATAAAATGGGTTGCATTCAAAGCAAACTCCTTTATTGTGTGCAGGCTGAAAAGGAGGGCGAAGGTGCCTTCGAAAGGGATGTCGAATCCAAGCTGGACGTCGTTGACGAGATTGAATCAAAGAGCCCCATTGGGGTTGGACTGCTACCTCAGCAGAATGTAACTGACAATGGTAAATCATTGTATTATTTGATGAATTGAATAACAATTTCCTTTCAAACATAACTTGAATATAAATTTCAGATAGACAAGATAGAATAAGATTATAATTATGCAAGTAATTTCATTAGGTTATTTCCCTTCGCAATCCTTTTTCTTTTATATTTCAAATAGCATTAATCAACTTGAGTGCATTTTCAATGGGGATAGGCACCATTAATGCACTTACAAGATACACTCGAGTAATAGAAACAACATGTAATGAATTAATTTAAGAATCTATAAACTACATAAATCATGTCGTCAGTTATACATCATCATCCATTTTCTTTATTATCTACATTTCTAAAATCTTCTTCAGTTCAATTAGCCATGCATGAAAACAGATTTTAATATATCAACAAATCCATCTAAGTCGGATTTTTAAAAATGACTTCAAATATATTGTATCTTGCAAATCAATTTGATCCACCCTTGTTTATTTAAAACTGAAGTAACCATTGCAACCATTGAGGTGGGAGTCGAAGGGGAAGGGCGTGGCATTACCACCAGATTACACAGCACGAAGGACAAAGATGAAGACGAAATGGCGAAGCGGATGCAACTTCTGAGGGTACTTTACTAATTTCCTTTTTTCTCTATCTCTCTTAGCTCTTAGCTCTTTCCCTTTCTCTCTCTCTCTCCCTCTCTCTCTCTCTCTCCTCTCTCTCTCTCTTTCTCTCGTCTCTGTCTGTCTCTTTTTCTCTCTAAACCACTACACTTTCTGCTCTCGTAAATTCGCACATGTCTATACACTCTGCCTGTGTGTCTCTTTCTCTGTCTGTCTGTCTCTGTCTGTCTGTCTGTCTCTCTTTCTCTCTCTCTCTCTCTCTCTCTATCTCTCTATCTCTCTTTCTTCCTCTCTATTGTGTTTATGGGGAAATTTGATTTTGATCTGAAAGATGATCCCCTATTTTACTTTAGCTTATTCCGTCCTCTTCAGTTCTCAAATAAGAATAAAGTCATGAAACGGTGTATAGGAACAAACATATTAATACAAGCAAAATAACAATAAACATGTGGGCATTCAAAAAGACAACACTCTTGAGATTATTTCAAATTTGAATTTTTAGTATTCATTACATCATTTTGACAGGATGTGGCTGATCTTCAGATGCTCAATCTCCGCTTGGCCGGCCGACAGAGTCTTCATCATGCCATTATTTACCGAGATGCAATGATGATTGCTGAGACTCTGAGAAAGATGCCACCAATCTTTGATGGTGATGTGTCTGAAGATAAGAAGTCTAAGAAAATCGCACCTCGTTGCGAATCAGAGGTTAACGTTGCCATTAAAGATGAGCCAAAAGAATCTAATGCTATCCCACCAAGTGGAAAATCAAACGAAGAATTTGTTGACGAAGATAAGGAGCTGGAGGATGTCCAACAGAGTGGAGAATCAACGGATGATCCTGCCCCCGCGGGTAAAGAAAATGTCTCCAAGGAAATCCCAAAATATGGTGAACCAACAAGTAATGATGCCATTGAGGATGAGGATGAGCAGTCTGAGGATATCACACCTAATGGTGAATCAAAAGGTGAAATTGCCACTGAGGATGAGCACAATGACTCAAAGGGTAACCCACCTCGAGGCATTTCAACAGATAATCCTGTCATTTGGTTTGAGAGCAAAGACTCTGAGGATATCACACCTAATGGTGAATCAAAAAATGATATTGCCACTGAGGATGAGCGCAAGGACTCAAAGGATAACCCACCTCGAGGCGTTTCAACAGATGATCTTGTCATTGGGTTTGAAAGCAAGGACTCTGAGGATATCACACCTAATGGTGAATCAAAAAATGATATTGCCACTGAGGATGAGCGCAAGGACTCAAAGGGTAACCCACCTCGAGGCGTTTCAACAGATGATCTTGTCATTGGGTTTGAGAGCAGAGACTCTGAGGATATCCCACAACTTGGCCAATCTGATATTGCTATTGAGCCAGAAATGGAAATGGACCAATCTTCTGCTCAAAGTATGGCAACCTGGCTTATCGATAGCCTTCTAAGTGGCATCGATTTTGACATCCCAACAACCAGTGCAGAAAAAGCTGCTGCTCATGAAGAAGAAGAGGACGAGGTGAAGGAGAAGGAGGGGGACGAGGTGAAGGAGGAGGAGGAGGAGGAGAAGGAGGAGGAGGACAATGACGAAGATACAAAACAGCCCAATTTCAATTATTTCCAGGTTTGCTCTCTTTTAACCTTTTTTTAATTGTTGTCAATCGTTTAGTATACACAAGGAATAAAACCCCGATGACAGCTAATTTTTAGTTTTTTTTTTTTTTTTTGTTTAATTAAGATCATCGCCAGGAACAAAAATTTATAAATGCAGATGAGCTGCTTGATATATAAAGCCTAGTTCATCTTAATATGCTTTTAAAATGTTTTCGAATGGCTATAAACCTAATAAAGGTCGATACAACAGCAGAATAAAAACGAAACCTAGACACATGCCTGCGAATCGATGCCGATTCTTCGGAGCATTTATTTTGTAATCGACACACTATCCTTTCTTATCACTTTTAATTGAATATTATTTACTTAGTGTTATACATTAATTTTAATCAATAATGAACTTATTGATTATTCAATCTTGTTCTTTTTAATCAAAACAGTTCATGAGAAATGATATCAGCCGGAAAACGATCCGCAGACCTGGTAGATTGCTTTCACCGTCCTTGATCTCAACGAAGGCCAGCACAGAGATCGTTGATCACCGGAAGGAAGTGGGCGAAGACAAGCCCAAAGCATCACCATCATCCGAAACAGATTTCGATGACGACTCAGTAATCACAAGCAGTGAAAATGGCCCAACACAGGAAATGGCATCGCCAAAGGAGAACGACCATAACAACCTTAAAACAGAATCACTGGATGACTTGACAAAGGCATCGCTGCAGTCAAATACTTCCGAACTAGCAGTACTTCAAGAAGTTGATGGCTACAACGACAACGAAATCAGCAATGATAATGATGGGAACAACAACAATGGCGATGATAATGCTTTGGACATCAAAAGACTTCAGTGGCTGGCAAATCGAAAGACTACAAACCTCTCTGTCGACGCACAACCAACACAAATCTTGTCCAAACCAGTTGAAGACTCTTTTCCCACAAACGTACAATCGACATTAACAAGAGAGATCGACATAGACGCAGCCATTGCGGGAAAGAGATTTCCCTGGATGCGATGATGGAAACAAAATTGAAGTTAACCCTTTGAACTGCAAAAAACTAAGATCAAACAAAATATTCATTCCGGAAACAACCAAATTTAATAAAAGAACCATGCCTCACCAGCTAACTTCTGTTTTCTTTTGCTCTTTGTTTTCGCACTATCTAGAATGCAGCA
Source organism: Echinometra lucunter (assembly GCA_029962745.1). Classification (NCBI taxonomy): domain Eukaryota; kingdom Metazoa; phylum Echinodermata; class Echinoidea; order Camarodonta; family Echinometridae; genus Echinometra; species Echinometra lucunter. The sequence goes on from CM057166.1 coordinate 16,969,629, forward strand.
TATTCAGCTTTTCAAAACGAAAGAGGTGGAGGGTGGGAGGGAAGTCAGCGAGCCATAATACACCGACTGAAATTCAACCCATATCGCACATGACACATCACAAAGATGGGGAAAAAAAGAAGAAAAAACGAAATAAACACTTTAATGTTGTCTTATTTGGGTTAAGAGTATGCCAACAAAATCCCTCAAGCAAGTATGATGAGATATGATGGGCTTAAATGGCAAAAACATCAGTAGCTCCTTGCTTGTTTGTTTGTTTGTTTGTTTTTGTAAAGTTAAAAAAAAAGTACAATTTTCCTTGTGGCAGAGATGACAAATAACTAATTAACGGGCCAGTTTTAGCAAAAAATTCACATCCGTCTTTTTGAAAATGATACTGAACATTCTGAGGTGTATTTGCCCGTTAAATTTAAACATTTTTCCGGCAATGAAAGTCAGTTCATTTATATACCAAAAACAAATGTGTGTTGATGGTGGTGATAATGATGAAGATGATTATGATGATGATGATGATGATGATGATGACGATGATGATGATGATGATGATGATGATAATGATAATGATGATAATGACGATGATTATAATGACGACGACGTTGAAGATGATGATGATGACGACGATGATGATGATGATGAACTTTTCATAGCTTAGACAGGTCTATCCGATGTTATGATTATAAATGAATAATGCAATGATCCTCCGCATATCTCTCAAACGCAGCTATAGCCTTATGATTCTGACATGAGGGAAAAAAAATTGTATGAATCAAGGAGAAGCCTAATGTTAAAGAAGTCAAACCTTCGACCGGAGGGCGGGGGGGGGGGGGTACTCGGATATGGTTTGGACGGGGTGTGCCGCTGAAGCCTCTATACCCCTACCCATTTTAAGGGTAATTGAGGTAGAAAAGTTACCCATTATTATATAGGGATTTTGCATCTCGGGTGTGTACCTTAGTGAAATTATGGGCGAGAATGTCATTCTGAACAAAAAAAAGTTACCCCTTTTTAAAAATATGGGGGGGCACGTTTAGGGATTTTCTGGCACAAACCCATACCCATGCATGTTTGGGGATTTCTTACAAAAAAGCGACACACCCCTGTATACCATATTAGGCGAGAGTACCCCGGGCTTTCGGTTTCATGTACGTGGTAGTGGTAGTACCACTTCGTGATGAAAAAGTACAGTGCAGGTGAAATGGTAGACGTGAAGCGAATCTATTGTTACGTCGCTAACTAATTAATGCGCGTGAGTTGCGCCATTATTATGTGCATGACAATCTTTTGTTTACATATTAATAGAAGTGAGGATCAGTGTTCAATCGAGTCACCTGCGAAGCAGTTTCTTGAACTGATACCTTCATAATCTTATTGCCTTATAAAATGGGTTGCATTCAAAGCAAACTCTTTTGTTGTGTGCAGGCTGAAAAGGAGGACGAAGGTGCCTTCGAAAGCGATGTCGAATCCAAGCTGAACGTCGTTGACGAGATTGAATCAAAGAGCCCCATTGGGGTTGGACTGCTACCTCAGCAGAATGTAACTGACAATGGTAAATCATTGTATTATTTGATGAATTGAATAACAATTTCCTTTCAAACATAACTTGAATATAAATTTCAGATAGACAAGATAGAATAAGATTATAATTATGCAAGTAATTTCATTAGGTTATTTCCCTTCGCAATCCTTTTTCTTTTATATTTCAAATAGCATTAATCAACTTGAGTGCATTTTCAATGGGGATAGGCACCATTAATGCACTTACAAGATACACTCGAGTAATAGAAACAACATGTAATGAATTAATTTAAGAATCTATAAACTACATAAATCATGTCGTCAGTTATGCATCATCATCCATTTTCTTTATTATCTATATTTCTAAAATCTTCTTCAGTTCAGTTAGCCATGCAGGAAAACAGATTTTAATATATCAACAAATCCATCTAAGTCGGATTTTTAAAAATGACTTCAAATATATTGTATCTTGCAAATCAGTTTGATCCACCCTTGTTTATTTCCAACTGAAGTAACCATTGCAACCATTGAGGTGGGAGTCGAAGGGGAAGGGCGTGGCATTACCACCAGATTACACGGCACGAAGGACAAAGATGAAGACGAAATGGCGAAGCGGATGCAACTTCTGAGGGTACTTTACTAATTTCCTTCTCTCTCTCTCTCTCTCTCTCTCTCTCTCTCTCTCTCTTAGCTCTTAGCTCTTTCCCTTTCTCTCTCTCTCTCTCTCTCTTTCTCTCGTCTCTGTCTCTTTTTCTCTCTAAACCACCACACTTTCTGCTCTCGTAAATTCGCACATGTCTATACACTCTGCCTGTGTGTCTCTTTCTCTGTCTGTCTGTCTCTGTCTGTCTCTCTGTCTCTCTTTCTCTCTCTCTCTCTCTCTCTCTCTCTCTATCTCTATCTCTCTTTCTAGCTTCCTCTCTTTTGTGTTTACGGGGAAATTTGATTTTGATCTGAAAGATGATCCCCTATTTTACTTTAGTTTATTCCGTCCTCTTCAGTTCTCAAATAAGAATAAAGTCATGAAACGGTATATAGGAACAAACATATTAATACAAGCAAAATAACAATAAACATGTGGGCATTCAAAAAGACAACACTCTTGAGATTATTTCAAATTTGAATTTTTAGTATTCATTACATCATTTTGACAGGATGTGGCTGATCTTCAGATGCTCAATCTCCGCTTGGCCGCCCGACAGAGTCTTCATCATGCCATTATTTACCGAGATGCAATGATGATTGCTGAGACTCTGAGAAAGATGCCACCAATCTTTGATGGTGATGTGTCTGAAGATAAGAAGTCTAAGAAAATCGCACCTCGTTGCGAATCAGAGGTTAACGTTGCCATTAAAGATGAGCCAAAAGAATCTAATGCTATCCCACCAAGTGGAAAATCAAACGAAGAATTTGTTGACGAAGATAAGGAGCTGGAGGATGTCCAACAGAGTGGAGAATCAACGGATGATCCTGCCCCCGCGGGTAAAGAAAATGTCTCCAAGGAAATCCCAAAATATGGTGAACCAACAAGTAATGATGCCATTGAGGATGAGGATGAGCAGTCTGAGGATATCACACCTAATGGTGAATCAAAAGATGAAATTGCCACTGAGGATGAGCACAATGACTCAAAGGGTAACCCACCTCGAGGCATTTCAACAGATAATCCTGTCATTTGGTTTGAGAGCAAAGACTCTGAGGATATCACACCTAATGGTGAATCAAAAAATGATATTGCCACTGAGGATGAGCGCAAGGACTCAAAAGATAACCCACCTCGAGGCGTTTCAACAGATGATCTTGTCATTGGGTTTAAGAGCAGAGACTCTGAGGATATCCCACAACTTGGCCAATCCAATATTGCTATTGAGCCAGAAATGGAAATGGACCAATCTTCTGCTCAAAGTATGGCAACCTGGCTTATCGATAGCCTTCTAAGTGGCATCGATTTTGACATCCCAACAACCAGTGCAGAAAAAGCTGCTGCTCATGAAGAAGAGGAGGACGAGGTGAAGGAGAAGGAGGGGGACGAGGTGAAGGAGGAGGAGGAGGAGGAGGAGGAGGAGGAGGAGGAGGAGGAGGAGGAGAAGGAGGAGGAGGAGGACAATGACGAAGATACAAAACAGCCCAATTTCAATTACTTCCAGGTTTGCTCTCTTTTAACCTTTTTTTAAATTGTTGTCAATCGTTTAGTATACACAAGGAATAAAACCCCGATGACAGCTTATTTTTAGTTTCTATTTTGCGATTGTTTAATTAAGATCATCGCCAGGAACAAAATTTATAAATGCAGATGAGCTGCTTGATATAGAAAGCCTAGTTCATCTTAATATGATTTTAAAATGTTTTCGAATGGCTATAAACCTAATAAAGGTCGATACAACAGCAGAATAAAAACGAAACCTAGACACATGCCTGCGAATCGATGCCGATTCTTCGGAGCATTTATTTTGTAATCGACACACTATCCTTCCTTATCACTTTTAATTGAATATTATTTACTTAGTGTTATACATTAATTTTAATCAATAATGAACTTATTGATTATTCAATCTTGTTCTTTTTAATCAAAACAGTTCATGAGAAATATCAGCCGGAAAACGATCCGCAGACCTGGTAGATTGCTTTCACCGTCCTTGATCTCAACGAAGGCCAGCACTGAGATCGTTGATCACCGGAAGGAAGTGGGCGAAGACAAGCCCAAAGCATCACCATCATCCGAAACAGATTTCGATGACGACTCAGTAATCACAAGCAGTGAAAATGGCCCAACACAGGAAATGGCATCGCCAAAGGAGAACGACCATAACAACCTTAAAACAGAATCACTGGAGGACTTGACAAAGGCATCGCTGCAGTCAAATACTTCCGAACTAGCAGTACTTCAAGAAGTTGATGGCTACAACGACAACGAAGTCAGCACTGATAATGATGGGAACAACAACAATGGCGATGATAATGCTTTGGACATCAAAAGACTTCAGTGGCTGGCAAATCGAAAGACTACAAACCTCTCTGTCGAAGCACAACCAACACAAATCTTGTCCAAACCAGTTGAAGACTCTTTTCCCACAAACGTACAATCGACATTAACAAGAGAGATCGACATAGACGCAGCCATTGCGAGAAAGAGATTTCCCTGGATGCGATGACGGAAACAAAATTGAAGTTAACCCTTTGAACTGCAAAAAACTAAGATCAAACAAAATATTCATTCCGGAAACAACCTAATTTAATAAAAGAACCATGCCTCACCAGCTAACTTCTGTTTTCTTTTGCTCTTTGTTTTTCGCACTATCTAGAATGCAGCATATTCAGCTTTTCAAAACGAAAGAGGTGGAGGGTGGGAGGGAAGTGAGCGAGCCATAATACACCGACCGAAATTCAACCCATATCGCACATGACACATCACAAAGATGGGGAAAAAAAGAAGAAGAAAAAACGAAATAAACAATTTAATGTTGTCTTATTTGGGTTAAGAGTATGCCAACAAAATCCCTCAAGCAAGTATGATGAGATATGATGGGCTTAAATGGCAAAAACATCAGTAGCTCCTTGCTTGTTTGTTTGTTTGTTTGTTTTTGTAAAGTAAAAAAAAAAGTACAATTTTCCTTGTGGCAGAGATGACAAATAACTAATTAACGGGCCAGTTTTAGCAAAAAATTCACATCCGTCTTTTTGAAAATGATACTGAACATTTTGAGGTGTATTTGCCCGTTTAGTTTAAACATTTTTCCGGCAATGAAAGTCAGTTCATTTATATACCAAAAACAAATGTGTGTTGATGGTGGTGATAATGATGAAGGTGAGTATGATGATGATGATGATGATGACGATGATGATGATGATGATGATGATGATGATAATGATAATGATGATAATGACGATGATTATGATGACGACGACGTTGAAGATGATGATGATGACGACGATGATGATGATGATGAACTTTTCATAACTTAGACAGGTCTATCCGATGTTATGATTATAAATGAATAATGCAATGATCCTCCGCATATCTCTCAAACGCAGCTATAGCCTTATGATTCTGACATGAGGGGAAAAAAAATTGTATGAATCAAGGAGAAGCCTAATGTTAAAGAAGTCAAACCTTCGAACGGAGGGCGGGGGGGGGGGGGTACTCGGATATGGTTCGGACGGGGTGTGCCGCTAAAGCCTCTATACCCCTACCCATTTTAAGGGTAATTGTGGTAGAAAAGTTACCCATTATTATATAGGAATTTTGCATCTCGGGTGTGTACCTTAGTGAAATTATGGGCGAGAATGTCATTCTGAACAAAAAAAAGTTACCCTTTTTAAAAATATGGGGGCACGTTTAGGGATTTTCCGGCACAAACCCATACCCATGCATGTTTGGGGATTTCTTACAAAAAAGGGACACACCCCTGTATACCATATTAGGCGAGAGTACCCCGGACTTTCGGTTTCATGTACGTGGTAGTGGTAGTACCACTTCGTGATGAAAAAGTACAGTGCAGGTGAAATGGTAGACGTGAAGCGAATCTATTGTTACGTCGCTAACTAATAAATGCGCGTGAGTTGCGCCATTATTATGTGCATGACAATCTTTTGTTTACAAATTAATAGAAGTGAGGATCAGTGTTCAATCGAGTCACCTGCGAAGCAGTTTCTTGAACTGATACCTTCATAATCTTATTGCCTTATAAAATGGGTTGCATTCAAAGCAAACTCCTTTATTGTGTGCAGGCTGAAAAGGAGGACGAAGGTGCCTTCGAAAGCGATGTCGAATCCAAGCTGGACGTCGTTGACGAGATTGAATCAAAGAGCCCCATTGGGGTTGGACTGCTACCTCAGCAGAATATAACTGACAATGGTAAACCATTGTATTATTTGATGAATTGAATAACAATTTCCTTTCAAACATAACTTGAATATAAATTTCAGATAGACAAGATAGAATAAGATCATAATTATACAAGTAATTTCATTAGGTTATTTCCCTTCGCAATCCTTTTTCTTTTATATTTCAAATAGGATTAATCAACTTGAGTGCACTTTCAATTGGGATAGGCACCATTAATGCACTTACAAGATACACTCGAGTAATAGAAACAACATGTAATGAATTAATTTAAGAATCTATAAACTACATAAATCATGTCGTCAGTTATGCATCATCATCCATTTTCTTTATTATCTATATTTCTAAAATCTTCTTCAGTTCAGTTAGCCATGCAGGAAAACAGATTTTAATATATCAACAAATCCATCTAAGTCGGATTTTTAAAAATGACTTCAAATGTATTGTATCTTGCAAATCAGTTTGATCCACCATTTTTTATTTCCAACTGAAGTAACCATTGCAACCATTGAGGTGGGAGTCGAAGGGGAAGGGCGTGGCATTACCACCAGATTACACAGCACGAAGGACAAAGATGAAGACGAAATGGCAAAGCGGATGCAACTTCTGAGGGTACTTTACTAATTTCCTTTTTTTTTCTCTCTCTCTCTTAGCTCTTTCCCTTTCTCTCTCTCTCTCTTTCTCTCTCTCTCTTTCTTTTTTTTTTCTCTCGTCTCTGTCTGTCTGTCTCTTTTTCTCTCTAAACCACCACACTTTCTGCTCTCGTAAATTCGGACATGTCTATACCCTCTCTGCCTGTGTGTCTCTTTCTCTGTCTGTCTTCTGCCTGTGTGTCTCTTTCTCTGTCTGTCTGTCTCTGTCTATCTGTCTGTCTGTCTGGCTCTCTCTCTCTCTATCTCTCTCTCTCTCTCTCTAGCTTCCTCTCTATTGTGTTTATGTGGAAATTTGGTTTTGAACTGAAAGATGATCCCCTATTTTACTTTAGCTTATTCCGTCCTCTTCAGTTCTCAAATAAGAATAAAGTCATGAAACGGTATATAGGAACAAACATATTAATACAAGCAAAATAAAAATAAACGTGTGGCCATTCAAAAAGAGAACACTCTTAAGATTATTTCAAATTCGAATGAAAAGAATTTTTATTATTCATTATATCATTTTGACAGGATGTGGCTGATCTTCAGATGCTCAATCTCCGCTTGGCCGCCCGACAGAGTCTTCATCATGCCATTATTTACCGGGATGCAATGATGGTTGCTGAGACTCTGAGAAAGATGCCACCAATCTTTGATGGTGATGTGTCTGAAGATGAGAAGTCTAAGAACATCGCACTTCGTTGCGAATCAGAGGATAACGTTGCCATTAAAGATGAGCCAAAAGAATCTAATGATATCCCACCAAGTGGCAAATCAAACGAAGATTTTGTTGACGAAGACGAGGATGTCCAACAGAGTGGAGAATCAACGGATGATCCTGCCCCTGAGGATAAAGAAAATGTCTCCAGGGAAATCCCAAAATATGGTGAACCAACAAGTAATGATGCCATTGAGGATGAGGATGAGCAGTCTGAGGATATCACACCTAATGGTGAATCAAAAGATGAAATTGCCACTGAGGATGAGCACAATGACTCAAAGGGTAACCCACCTCGAGGCATTTCAACAGATAATCCTGTCATTTGGTTTGAGAGCAAAGACTCTGAGGATATCACACCTAATGGTGAATCAAAAAATGATATTGCCACTGAGGATGAGCGCAAGGACTCAAAAGATAACCCACCTCGAGGCGTTTCAACAGATGATCTTGTCATTGGGTTTAAGAGCAGAGACTCTGAGGATATCCCACAACTTGGCCAATCCAATATTGCTATTGAGCCAGAAATGGAAATGGACCAATCTTCTGCTCAAAGTATGGCAACCTGGCTTATCGATAGCCTTCTAAGTGGCATCGATTTTGACATCCCAACAACCAGTGCAGAAAAAGCTGCTGCTCATGAAGAAGAGGAGGACGAGGTGAAGGAGAAGGAGGGGGACGAGGTGAAGGAGGAGGAGGAGGAGGAGGAGGAGGAGGAGGAGGAGGAGGAGGAGGAGGAGGAGAAGGAGGAGGAGGAGGACAATGACGAAGATACAAAACAGCCCAATTTCAATTACTTCCAGGTTTGCTCTCTTTTAACCTTTTTTTAAATTGTTGTCAATCGTTTAGTATACACAAGGAATAAAACCCCGATGACAGCTTATTTTTAGTTTCTATTTTGCGATTGTTTAATTAAGATCATCGCCAGGAACAAAATTTATAAATGCAGATGAGCTGCTTGATATAGAAAGCCTAGTTCATCTTAATATGATTTTAAAATGTTTTCGAATGGCTATAAACCTAATAAAGGTCGATACAACAGCAGAATAAAAACGAAACCTAGACACAGGCCTGCGAATCGATGCCGATTCTTCGGAGCATTTATTTTGTAATCGACACACTATCCTTCCTTATCACTTTTAATTGAATATTATTTACTTAGTGTTATACATTAATTTTAATCAATAATGAACTTATTGATTATTCAATCTTGTTCTTTTTAATCAAAACAGTTCATGAGAAATATCAGCCGGAAAACGATCCGCAGACCTGGTAGATTGCTTTCACCGTCCTTGATCTCAACGAAGGCCAGCACTGAGATCGTTGATCACCGGAAGGAAGTGGGCGAAGACAAGCCCAAAGCATCACCATCATCCGAAACAGATTTCGATGACGACTCAGTAATCACAAGCAGTGAAAATGGCCCAACACAGGAAATGGCATCGCCAAAGGAGAACGACCATAACAACCTTAAAACAGAATCACTGGAGGACTTGACAAAGGCATCGCTGCAGTCAAATACTTCCGAACTAGCAGTACTTCAAGAAGTTGATGGCTACAACGACAACGAAGTCAGCACTGATAATGATGGGAACAACAACAATGGCGATGATAATGCTTTGGACATCAAAAGACTTCAGTGGCTGGCAAATCGAAAGACTACAAACCTCTCTGTCGAAGCACAACCAACACAAATCTTGTCCAAACCAGTTGAAGACTCTTTTCCCACAAACGTACAATCGACATTAACAAGAGAGATCGACATAGACGCAGCCATTGCGAGAAAGAGATTTCCCTGGATGCGATGACGGAAACAAAATTGAAGTTAACCCTTTGAACTGCAAAAAACTAAGATCAAACAAAATATTCATTCCGGAAACAACCTAATTTAATAAAAGAACCATGCCTCACCAGCTAACTTCTGTTTTCTTTTGCTCTTTGTTTTTCGCACTATCTAGAATGCAGCATATTCAGCTTTTCAAAACGAAAGAGGTGGAGGGTGGGAGGGAAGTGAGCGAGCCATAATACACCGACCGAAATTCAACCCATATCGCACATGACACATCACAAAGATGGGGAAAAAAAGAAGAAGAAAAAACGAAATAAACAATTTAATGTTGTCTTATTTGGGTTAAGAGTATGCCAACAAAATCCCTCAAGCAAGTATGATGAGATATGATGGGCTTAAATGGCAAAAACATCAGTAGCTCCTTGCTTGTTTGTTTGTTTGTTTGTTTTTGTAAAGTAAAAAAAAAAGTACAATTTTCCTTGTGGCAGAGATGACAAATAACTAATTAACGGGCCAGTTTTAGCAAAAAATTCACATCCGTCTTTTTGAAAATGATACTGAACATTTTGAGGTGTATTTGCCCGTTTAGTTTAAACATTTTTCCGGCAATGAAAGTCAGTTCATTTATATACCAAAAACAAATGTGTGTTGATGGTGGTGATAATGATGAAGGTGAGTATGATGATGATGATGATGATGACGATGATGATGATGATGATGATGATGATGATAATGATAATGATGATAATGACGATGATTATGATGACGACGACGTTGAAGATGATGATGATGACGACGATGATGATGATGATGAACTTTTCATAACTTAGACAGGTCTATCCGATGTTATGATTATAAATGAATAATGCAATGATCCTCCGCATATCTCTCAAACGCAGCTATAGCCTTATGATTCTGACATGAGGGGAAAAAAAATTGTATGAATCAAGGAGAAGCCTAATGTTAAAGAAGTCAAACCTTCGAACGGAGGGCGGGGGGGGGGGGGGTACTCGGATATGGTTCGGACGGGGTGTGCCGCTAAAGCCTCTATACCCCTACCCATTTTAAGGGTAATTGTGGTAGAAAAGTTACCCATTATTATATAGGAATTTTGCATCTCGGGTGTGTACCTTAGTGAAATTATGGGCGAGAATGTCATTCTGAACAAAAAAAAGTTACCCTTTTTTAAAAATATGGGGGCACGTTTAGGGATTTTCCGGCACAAACCCATACCCATGCATGTTTGGGGATTTCTTACAAAAAAGGGACACACCCCTGTATACCATATTAGGCGAGAGTACCCCGGACTTTCGGTTTCATGTACGTGGTAGTGGTAGTACCACTTCGTGATGAAAAAGTACAGTGCAGGTGAAATGGTAGACGTGAAGCGAATCTATTGTTACGTCGCTAACTAATAAATGCGCGTGAGTTGCGCCATTATTATGTGCATGACAATCTTTTGTTTACAAATTAATAGAAGTGAGGATCAGTGTTCAATCGAGTCACCTGCGAAGCAGTTTCTTGAACTGATACCTTCATAATCTTATTGCCTTATAAAATGGGTTGCATTCAAAGCAAACTCCTTTATTGTGTGCAGGCTGAAAAGGAGGACGAAGGTGCCTTCGAAAGCGATGTCGAATCCAAGCTGGACGTCGTTGACGAGATTGAATCAAAGAGCCCCATTGGGGTTGGACTGCTACCTCAGCAGAATATAACTGACAATGGTAAACCATTGTATTATTTGATGAATTGAATAACAATTTCCTTTCAAACATAACTTGAATATAAATTTCAGATAGACAAGATAGAATAAGATCATAATTATACAAGTAATTTCATTAGGTTATTTCCCTTCGCAATCCTTTTTCTTTTATATTTCAAATAGGATTAATCAACTTGAGTGCACTTTCAATTGGGATAGGCACCATTAATGCACTTACAAGATACACTCGAGTAATAGAAACAACATGTAATGAATTAATTTAAGAATCTATAAACTACATAAATCATGTCGTCAGTTATGCATCATCATCCATTTTCTTTATTATCTATATTTCTAAAATCTTCTTCAGTTCAGTTAGCCATGCAGGAAAACAGATTTTAATATATCAACAAATCCATCTAAGTCGGATTTTTAAAAATGACTTCAAATGTATTGTATCTTGCAAATCAGTTTGATCCACCATTTTTTATTTCCAACTGAAGTAACCATTGCAACCATTGAGGTGGGAGTCGAAGGGGAAGGGCGTGGCATTACCACCAGATTACACAGCACGAAGGACAAAGATGAAGACGAAATGGCAAAGCGGATGCAACTTCTGAGGGTACTTTACTAATTTCCTTTTTTTCTCTCTCTCTCTCTTAGCTCTTTCCCTTTCTCTCTCTCTCTCTTTCTCTCTCTCTCTCTTTCTTTTTTTTTTCTCTCGTCTCTGTCTGTCTGTCTCTTTTTCTCTCTAAACCACCACACTTTCTGCTCTCGTAAATTCGGACATGTCTATACCCTCTCTGCCTGTGTGTCTCTTTCTCTGTCTGTCTTCTGCCTGTGTGTCTCTTTCTCTGTCTGTCTGTCTCTGTCTATCTGTCTGTCTGTCTGGCTCTCTCTCTCTATCTCTCTCTCTCTCTCTCTAGCTTCCTCTCTATTGTGTTTATGTGGAAATTTGGTTTTGAACTGAAAGATGATCCCCTATTTTACTTTAGCTTATTCCGTCCTCTTCAGTTCTCAAATAAGAATAAAGTCATGAAACGGTATATAGGAACAAACATATTAATACAAGCAAAATAAAAATAAACGTGTGGCCATTCAAAAAGAGAACACTCTTAAGATTATTTCAAATTCGAATGAAAAGAATTTTTATTATTCATTATATCATTTTGACAGGATGTGGCTGATCTTCAGATGCTCAATCTCCGCTTGGCCGCCCGACAGAGTCTTCATCATGCCATTATTTACCGGGATGCAATGATGGTTGCTGAGACTCTGAGAAAGATGCCACCAATCTTTGATGGTGATGTGTCTGAAGATGAGAAGTCTAAGAACATCGCACTTCGTTGCGAATCAGAGGATAACGTTGCCATTAAAGATGAGCCAAAAGAATCTAATGATATCCCACCAAGTGGCAAATCAAACGAAGATTTGTTGACGAAGACGAGGATGTCCAACAGAGTGGAGAATCAACGGATGATCCTGCCCCTGAGGATAAAGAAAATGTCTCCAGGGAAATCCCAAAATATGGTGAACCAACAAGTAATGATGCCATTGAGGATGAGGATGAGCAGTCTGAGGATATCACACCTAATGGTGAATCAAAAGATGAAATTGCCACTGAGGATGAGCACAATGACTCAAAGGGTAACCCACCTCGAGGCATTTCAACAGATAATCCTGTCATTTGGTTTGAGAGCAAAGACTCTGAGGATATCACACCTAATGGTGAATCAAAAAATGATATTGCCACTGAGGATGAGCGCAAGGACTCAAAGGGTAACCCACCTCGAGGCGTTTCAACAGATGATCTTGTCATTGGGTTTGAGAGCAAGGACTCTGAGGATATCACACCTAATGGTGAATCAAAAAATGATATTGCCACTGAGGATGAGCGAAAGGACTCAAAGGGTAACCCACCTCGAGGCGTTTCAACAGATGATCTTGTCATTGGGTTTAAGAGCAGAAACTCTGAGGATATCCCACAACTTGGCCTATCCGATATTGCTATTGAGCCAGAAATGGAAATGGACCAATCTTCTGCTCAAAGTATGGCAACCTGGCTTATCGATAGCCTTCTAAGTGGCATCGATTTTGACATCCCAACAACCAGTGCAGAAAAAGCTGCTGCTCATGAAGAAGAGGAGGACGAGGTGAAGGAGAAGGAGGGGGACGAGGTGAAGGAGGAGGAGGAGAAGGAGGAGGAGGAGGAGGTGAAGGAGGAGGAGGAGGAGGAGAAGAAGGAGGAGGAGAAGGAGGAGGACAATGACGAAGATACAAAACAGCCTAATTTCAATTATTTCCAGGTTTGCTCTCTTTTACCATTTTTTTTTTTTGTCAATCTTTTAGTATACTAGCAATAAAACCCCGATGATAGCCAATTTTTAGTTTCTATTTTTCGATTGTTTCATTAAGATCATCGCCAGGAACAAAAATTTATAAATGCAGATGAGCTGCTTGATATATAAAGCCTAGTTCATCTTAATATGCTTTTAAAAATGTTTTCGTATGGCTATAAACCTAATAAAGGTCGATACAACAGCAGAATAAAAACGAAACCTAGACACATGCCTGCGAATCAATGCCGATTCTTCGGAGCATTTATTTTATAATCGACAGATTCGACACACTATCCTTTCTTATCACTTTTAATTGAATATTATTTACTTCGTGTTATACATTAATTTTAATCAATAATGAACTTATTGATTGTTCAATCTTGTTCTTTTTAATCAAAACAGTTCATGAGGAATGATATCAGCCGGAAAACGATCCGCAAACCTGGTAGATTGCTTTCACCGTCCTTGATCTCAACGAAGGCCAGCACTGAGATCGTTGATCACCGGAAGGAAGTGGGCGAAGACAAGCCCAAAGCATCACCATCATCCGAAACAGATTTCGATGACGACTCAGTAATCACAAGCAGTGAAAATGGCCCAACACGGAAAATGGCATCGCCAAAGGAGAACGACCACAACAACCTTAAAACAGAATCACTGGAGGACTTGACAAAGGCATCGCTGCAGTCAAATACTTCCGAACTAGCAGTACTTCAAGAAGTTGATGACTACAACGACAACGAAGTCAGCACTGATAATGATGGGAACGACAACAATGGTGATGATAATGATTTGGACATCAAAAGACTTCAGTGGCTGGCAAATCGAAAGACTACAAACCTCTCTGTCGACGCACAACCAACACAAATCTTGTCGAAATCAGTTGAAGACAATTTTCCCACAAACGTACAACCGACATCAGCAAGAGAGATCGACATAGACGCAGCCATTGCGAGAAAGAGATTTCCCTGGATGCGATGATGGAAACAAAATTGAAGTTAACCCTTTGAACTGCAAAAAAAACTAAGATCAAACAAAATATTCATTCCGGAAACAACCAAATTTAATAAAAGAACCATGCCTCACCAGCTAACTTCTGTTTTCTTTTGCTCTTTGTTTTCGCACTATCTAGAATGCAGCATATTCAGCTTTTCAAAACGAAAGAGGTGGAGGGTGGGAGGGAAGTGAGAAAGCCCAAATATACCGACCGAAATTTAACCCATGTCGCACATGACTCATCACAAAGATGGAAAAAAAGAAGAAAAAACGAAATGAACTCCTTAATGTTGTCTTATTTGGGTTAAGACCAGTATGCCAACAAAATCCCTCAAGCAAGTATGATGAGATATGATGGGCTTAAATGGCAAAAACATCAGTAGCTTCTTTGTTTGTTTGTTGATGATGATGACGATGATGACGATGATGACGATGATGATGATGATGATGATGATGATAATGATAATGATGATAATGACGATGATTATGATGACGACGACGTTGAAGATGATGATGATGATGATTACGACGAGATGATGATGATGAACTTTTCATAACTTAGACAGGTCTATCCGATGTTATGATTATAAATGAATAATGCAATGATCCTCCGCGTATCTCTCAAATGCAGCTATAGCCTTATGATTCTGACATGAGGGGAAAAAAATTGTATGAATCAAGGAGAAGCCTAATGTTAAAGAAGTCAAACCTTCGACCGGAGGGGGGGGGGGGGGTACTCGGATTTGGTTCGGACGGGGTGTGCCGCTGAAGCCTCTATACCCTATCCATTTTAAGGGTAATTGTGGTAGAAAAGTTACCCATTATTAGGGATTTTGCATCTCGGGTGTGTACCTTAGTGAAATTATGGGCGAGAATGTCATTCTGAACAAAAAAAATACCCTTTTTAAAAAATATGGGGGCACGTTTAGGGATTTTCCGGCACAAACCCATACCCATGCACGTTTGGGGATTTCTTACAAAAAAAAAGCGACACACCCCTGTATACCATATTAGGCGAGAGTACCCCGGGCTAGCGGTTTCATGTACGTGGTAGAGGTAGTACCACTTCGTGATGAAAAAGTACAGTGCAGGTGAAATGGTACACGTGACGCGAACCTATTGTTACGTCGCTAACTAATAAATGCGCGTGAGTTGCGCCATTATTATGTGCATGACAATCTTTTGTTTACATATTAATAGAAGTGAGGATCAGTGTTCAATCGAGTCACCTGCGGAGCAGTTTCTTGAACTGATACCTTCATAATCTTATTGCCTTATAAAATGGGTTGCATTCAAAGCAAACTCTTTTATTGTGTGCAGGCTGAAAAGGAGGACGAAGGTGCCTTCGAAAGGGATGTCGAATCCAAGCTGGACGTCGTTGACGAGATTGAATCAAAGAGCCCCATTGGGGTTGGACTGCTACCTCAGCAGAATGTAACTGACAATGGTAAATCATTGTATTATTTGATGAATTGAATAACAATTTCGTTTGAAACATAACTTGAATATAAATTTCAGATAGACAAGATAGAATAAGATCATAATTATGCAAGTAATTTCATTAGGTTATTTCCCTTCGCAATCCTTTTTCTTTTATATTTCAAATAGGATTAATCAACTTGAGTGCATTTTCAATTGGGATAGGCACCATTAATGCACTTACAAGATACACTCGAGTAATAGAAACAACATGTAATGAATTAATTTAAGAATCTATAAACTACATAAATCATGTCGTCAGTTATACATCATCATCCATTTTCTTTATTATCTACATTTCTAAAATCTTCTTCAGTTCAATTAGCCATGCATGAAAACAGATTTTAATATATCAACAAATCCATCTAAGTCGGATTTTTAAAAATGACTTCAAATATATTGTATCTTGCAAATCAGTTTGATCCACCCTTGTTTATTTCCAACTGAAGTAACCATTGCAACCATTGAGGTGGGAGTCGAAGGGGAAGGGCGTGGCATTACCACCAGATTACACAGCACGAAGGACAAAGATGAAGACGAAATGGCGAAGCGGATGCAACTTCTGAGGGTACTTTACTAATTTCCTTTTATCTCTCTCTCTCTCTCTTAGCTCTTAGCTCTTTCCCTTTCTCTCTCTCTCTCTCTCTCTCTCTCTTTCTCTCGTCTCTGTCTGTCTCTTTTTCTCTCTAAACCACCACACTTTCTGCTCTCGTAAATTCGCACATGTCTATACACTCTGCCTGTGTGTCTCTTTCTCTGTCTGTCTGTCTCTGTCTGTCTCTCTGTCTCTCTTTCTCTCTGTCTCTCTCTCTCTCTCTATCTCTCTCTCTTTCTAGCTTCCTCTCTATTGTGTTTATGGGGAAATTTGATTTTGATCTGAAAGATGATCCCCTATTTTACTTTAGCTTATTCCGTCCTCTTCAGTTCTCAAATAAGAATAAAGTCATGAAACGGTATATAGGAACAAACATATTAATACAAGCAAAATAACAATAAACATGTGGGCATTCAAAAAGACAACACTCTTGAGATTATTTCAAATTTGAATTTTTAGTATTCATTACATCATTTTGACAGGATGTGGCTGATCTTCAGATGCTCAATCTCCCCTTGGCCGGCCGACAGAGTCTTCATCATGCCATTATTTACCGAGATGCAATGATGATTGCTGAGACTCTGAGAAAGATGCCACCAATCTTTGATGGTGATGTGTCTGAAGATAAGAAGTCTAAGAAAATCGCACCTCGTTGCGAATCAGAGGTTAACGTTGCCATTAACGATGAGCCAAAAGAATCTAATGCTATCCCACCAAGTGGAAAATCAAACGAAGAATTTGTTGACGAAGATAAGGACCTGGAGGATGTCCAACAGAGTGGAGAATCAACGGATGATCCTGCCCCCGCGGGTAAAGAAAATGTCTCCAAGGAAATCCCAAAATATGGTGAACCAACAAGTAATGATGCCATTGAGGATGAGGATGAGCAGTCTGAGGATATCACACCTAATGGTGAATCAAAAGATGAAATTGCCACTGAGGATGAGCACAATGACTCAAAGGGTAACCCACCTCGAGGCATTTCAACAGATAATCCTGTCATTTGGTTTGAGAGCAAAGACTCTGAGGATATCACACCTAATGGTGAATCAAAAAATGATATTGCCACTGAGGATGAGCGCAAGGACTCAAAGGATAACCCACCTCGAGGCGTTTCAACAGATGATCTTGTCATTGGGTTTGAGAGCAAGGACTCTGAGGATATCATACCTAATGGTGAATCAAAAAATGATATTGGCACTGAGGATGAGCGAAAGGACTCAAAGGGTAACCCACCTCGAGGCGTTTCAACAGATGATCTTGTCATTGGGTTTAAGAGCAGAGACTCTGAGGATATCCCACAACTTGGCCAATCCAATATTGCTATTGAGCCAGAAATGGAAATGGACCAATCTTCTGCTCAAAGTATGGCAACCTGGCTTATCGATAGCCTTCTAAGTGGCATCGATTTTGACATCCCAACAACCAGTGCAGAAAAAGCTGCTGCTCATGAAGAAGAGGAGGACGAGGTGAAGGAGAAGGAGGGGGACGAGGTGAAGGAGGAGGAGGAGGAGGAGGAGGAGGAGGAGGAGGAGGAGGAGGAGGAGAAGGAGGAGGAGGACAATGACGAAGATACAAAACAGCCCAATTTCAATTATTTCCAGGTTTGCTCTCTTTTAACCTTTTTTTTAATTGTTGTCAATCGTTCAGTATACACAAGGAATAAAACCCCGATGACAGCTAATTTTTAGTTTCTATTTTTCGATTGTTTAATTAAGATCATCGCCAGGAACAAAAATTTATAAATGCAGATGAGCTGCTTGATATATAAAGCCTAGTTCATCTTAATATGCTTTTAAAATGTTTTCGAATGGCTATAAATCTAATAAAGGTCGATACAACAGCAGAATAAAAACGAAACCTAGACACATGCCTGCGAATCGATGCCGATTCTTCGGAGCATTTATTTTGTAATCGACACACTATCCTTTCTTATCACTTTTAATTGAATATTATTTACTTAGTGTTATACATTAATTTTAATCAATAATGAACTTATTAATTATTCAATCTTGTTCTTTTTAATCAAAACAGTTCATGAGAAATGATATCAGCCGGAAAACGATCCGCAAACCTGGTAGATTGCTTTCACCGTCCTTGATCTCAACGAAGGCCAGCACTGAGATCGTTGATCACCGGAAGGAAGTGGGCGAAAACAAGCCCAAAGCATCACCATCATCCGAAACAGATTTCGATGACGACTCAGTAATCACAAGCAGTGAAAATGGCCCAACACAGGAAATGGCATCGCCAAAGGAGAACGACCATAACAACCTTAAAACAGAATCACTGGAGGACTTGACAAAGGCATCGCTGCAGTCAAATACTTCCGAACTAGCAGTACTTCAAGAAGTTGATGGCTACAACGACAACGAAGTCAGCAATGATAATGATGGGAACGACAACAATGGTGATGATAATGCTTTGGACATCAAAAGACTTCAGTGGCTGGCAAATCGAAAGACTACAAACCTCTCTGTCGACGCACAACTAACACAAATCTTGTCCAAACCAGTTGAGGACTCTTTTCCCTCAAACGTACAATCGACATTAACAAGAGAGATCGACATAGACGCAGCCATTGCGAGAAAGAGATTTCCCTGGATGCGATGATGGAAACAAAATTGAAGTTAACCCTTTGAACTGCAAAAACTAAGATCAAACAAAATATTCATTCCGGAAACAACCAAATTTAATAAAAGAACCATGCCTCACCAGCTAACTTCTGTTTTCTTTTGCTCTTTGTTTTCGCACTATCTAGAATGCAGCATATTCAGCTTTTCAAAACGAAAGAGGTGGAGGGTGGGAGGGAAGTCAGCGAGCCATAATACACCGACCGAAATTCAACCCATGTCGCACATGACACATCACAAAGATGGGAAAAAAAAGAAGAAAAAAACGAAATAAACACTTTAATGTTGTCTTATTTGGGTTAAGAGTATGCCAACAAAATCCCTCAAGCAAGTATGATGAGATATGATGGGCTTAAATGCCAAAAACATCAGTAGTTCCTTTGTTTGTTTGTTTGTTTGTTTGTTTGTTTGTCTTTGTAAAGTTAAAAAAAGTACAATTTTCCTTGTGGCAGAGATGACAAATAACTAATTAACGGGCCAGTTTTAGCAAAAAATTCACCTCCGTCTTTTTGAAAATGATACTGAACATTTTGAGGTGTATTTGCCCGTTAAATTTATCTTTTTGCCGGCAATGAAACTCAATTCGTTTGTACCCAAAACAAATGTGTGTTGATGGTGGTAATAATGATGAAGATCAGTATAATGATGATGATGATGACGAAGATATGACGATAATGATGATGATGATGATGATGATGATGATGATGACGATGATGACTATGATGATGATATCATTATCATCATCATCAGATGATGATAATGATAATGATTATGATAATGACAATGATGATGATGATGATGATTTTGACGACGACGACGATGATCATGATCATGGTGATGGTGATGGTGATGATGATGATGATGAAGAAAGATGATCATGGTGATGGTGATGATGATGAAGAAGATGATCATGGTGATGGTGATGATGAAGACGAAGATGAAGATTATAGTGGTGATGGTGATGATGATAAAGAAGAGGATCATGGTGATGGTGATGATGATATGGTAGCGGTGCACGGTGATGGAAGAAATGATGGTTACAGTTAGTAAACAGAAATGATGTTGATAATGAATGAATTGATCAAATCATTTTTTCCGCACAATATAAATTACCCTATTTGTTTATATACTTATTGATGTATGCCTTATGTACGTACGTATGTAGGCTTTTGTATGTATTATGTATGTTGGGGTGCAAGTATGTTATTCATTTACTTATACTTGTGTATTGATCAACTTTTGTCATTTCACTTATTTCTTATTCATTCATTTATATATTTATTTACTAGTATTTATTTGTTCATTTATTCCTTTATCTATTCATTTTATTCATTTATCTGCTTATTTATTTATTATTTCATTTATTTTGTTATATATTCATTTATTCATTTATTTATTTGTCCTTTTTATATCATATTTGAATCAATTGTTGACACGTCACTGCAAAAAGTTGTGCTCGTAGGCTTTCTGTTGAATAACATGTCGCGGGAGGGTACAATTAAAGAAAATGAACAAAATATACCAAGTTTGCAAGAAAATAGGACTAAAATCCATGTTTATAAAACCTCCAGTCTAAACTAATTTACACTCATTATGGTCAAGATAATATAAAAATAGTAATTTCGCATCATAGAGATTTCGCATAGAGATATACCATAGAGAAATCCCTATGAGATATACAGGCAAATCTCTACACTAACGTACGTTAGTGTAGAGATCAGTGACCAAGGGTGGTTTGTAGTTGCCAGTTTAATACCAAATATTTTAACTGATTATTTTTTATATGCAAATATTATCAAACTCATTTTCATAAGTTGAATTTTTTTAAAGCGTCTTAAAAGGAATTTTTTGAATATCTAATTACATTATTTTTTGATAACATTGTTATAGAAAATTATATTTAAAATGATAGTCAGGTTTATGAATGTTGTAAATTGACATTCCCCCAAAATCTATCTCCTAGTTTCTACCGTTACATTTTGTTGAATCATTGAAAATTTCTTCAGTCCCATCCACCACCGCTTGTGCTGTGAAGTAAAACTTTCATCTTCTCTTCTTGCCGATTTCGTAAAAAGACACAAAATGCCGGACCACTTGGGTGAGGATATGCGAAAAACAAAGACCGAAGATAAGGATGACAAACCAATTCAAGGTAAGAGTATTTTGTCATATTTTGTTTTAGGTAAAGACCCCAAATTGAAATTCAACAATAAAATCGTCTTTTGTCTGTTTGTCCACTTTCTACTGGTGCCAACTACCAAATTGCCGCACCGATAGCCCGGGCCGGCCGCGAGCGCGAGTGACTGGCTCTGTGTAGAATCTAGCTCGTGTTTACAGATCTCTGTTGCTCATGAATTACGAGTCGTGATAACAAATGAATTTTAATCGGTATTTAGGCCTAGACAGTATTATATTGAAAGTAGATCTCGAGTCATGTTCGTATTTATTCCAGAGTAAGTTCGATCATGTCGATGAGATTTGGAATTGGAAAGACAACAAAGACAGACGACTGAAAATGTGAAATTTAGACAACTTTTTACCAATAACAACTTTTATTCAGAAATCTGTCAGTATCAGGATATTTTGCACCTATTCACTTTAAATTTAGGCAGTGTATACAGCCACACGCGTGTGTCTTTACCTTACGGCCACACGCGTGTGGTTGTATCCACAGCATTGATATGAGGATACAGCCACACTTGTCTGAATTCCCATTTGAAGTCTGTGCCGCGACAGCTATCGCTAGTGTGCACTGCACTGCATGCACTGCACAAGCGATGTGTATTCATGCGATGGTATGTGTTGCGACTTGCAAAACTTGGATCGTTACGAAGGTTTTATCTCTCGATTTCACTTATTATACAAACAATATTTTCACTTCATTCTCACCTGGTCAGCAAGCAGGTGACAATATTGTTTGTATTTCAGTGAATTTCAAGAGATAAAACCTTCGTGACGATTCAAGTTTTGGGGTTTGGCAACACACTGTCGCATGAATTTACACATCGCTTGTGCAGTGCATACATACACACTAGCGATAGCTGTAGCGGCGCAGAGTATAAGTGTGTGGCTGTATCCTCATGTCGATGCTGTGGATACAACCACACGCGTGTGGCCGTAAGGTAAAGACACACGTGTGTGGCTGTATACACTGCCTTAAATTTAATTCACTTCAGTTCATTTATTTGAAATTCAATTAATTTAGATCTAGTCTAGAGTACAGGCTCTGGTGTGCGGCCACTTAATTAAAGGAATTTGCTGATTATATTTTTCAATCAAAGACTCACTCATAGTTCAATACCATCAATGCAGAGTCCAAATACTTGCTAATTAAATAGAAGGCAAACTTAAAATTATTGACCAATTATGTGGTCAGTAGTGTCCATTTTTCAAAACGGTGTTAGGGGCCAGGGTTGCCCTTACCCCTGCGGGCGGCCACGGGCCGCCTATCGTTTGACGAGCATTTAGCGCCATATTTGTGACTAAGTGAACAAAATCAATATTAAATTTCATACTTTACACACCAATACTTTATGAAAAGTAATAATATTCTGTAGAAACCCATAAAATTTGTCGATAGTGATATCTTATCAAATGACACGTCAAAAAAATGAAGGCAGAGTACAATCTCCTACAAAAACCTGCCTCTTGTACACGTTTTACATAGGGTGGCCGCTCACCAGACCCATCTAGAAAAATGGGTCTGGTGAGCGGCCACCCCCATGCAACTTTTTCTCTGGTGGTCTAAATAAGAATTTCTGCATCAAAATATGGACCACTGACTTCATTCTCTTAAATAAAAATCAAATCAGTTATCAAATTGAACAAATAAAGCTTATGTATTGGCTTAAGTATGTCAAAGTTTCTTAACTTAAAAGTTAAGAAACTGCCATTTTTCTGTCCTTGACTAGATCTAATCATGGTGTCGATTTCTAATGATTTTGAGTGAGACTCATTTATGCTTACTGCTTTCGCTGAGTATGTTTTTGGTGCACTAGAACCTACCTGAGACTGTCCAAGTTAATTTTTGAAGGGATATCAAAAATATTTTTTCAGTTTTTAGTTTTTATTCACCACCGGCCGGCCGCTCACAGGGGACGGCCGCCCACAGGAGCACATACTCTACTTGAAATGGAATGAATGATAAGCTTTGAAACTTAAAGTTAGAATTTAATAATTTGAAGTTTACTCTCTAAACTAGTACAGTTAGTCATTATTCATTAAATTGTAACTTCGTCTCATCTAGATTCATTTCCCTGATAGGGGGACCAAAAGCTATGCACCTTTTCTTCAGCAGCTAAAAAGTCTCTCATTTCATTGGCTTATGCAAATTTCTTTAATTTTTCTTGGCTTTCCAAATTCTCAAGTTAAATACCGGTAATTGAAAAGATCATGAAGATTACAAAAGGTGAATGCTAACAACTGTTCCAAGTCTGTAATGCTAGTGGGATCCCAAAGCTATGCACATAAAGTAAATCTTGATTTTGAAACTGACCGAAGTGAATTTCATCCTGATTTCTAACTTACAACAATATCACAAAAAAATAAAGGAAAATTGCTGATTTTTGTTGGCAAACCTCAATGATATTCTTGTTGCTAAGTAACATCGGAAGTTTGGCGCACTGAACGTGTTGCATTGCCCATAATTGCAGGGTGCGTAGCTTTGGGACCTGCATAGCTTTAGGACCCGTGATCATATGTATATGCACAATGCAAATTAAAAACTTGTGATACCACATGGTTTAAACATAATTTTCACTTCAATTTTTTATTTCAAGTAGGATGGGGTTGTGTGTCCGGACGCTTAACAAAAATGAAACCTTCTCCTTTGTCTTTAGATTTAACACTATTCATTAAATAGCACCATTCATCATCAACATTTGCTCTTTATGATATTGTCTAACACAAGTGTTAGAAAAATTTTATAAAATATCACTGGATATTGCTTGTAAACTTCTTTTAAATGGCTGTTTTAAATCGACTGTCTGGATACACAACCTGTCTGGATACACAACATCTGGATATAATAATTACCAACCAGGCAATCTAAACAATTGTCTTGGTTGCCACTTTCACCATTGAGGTTTTAATTACCATGATTACAATGAGCTACACAAACCTTCAAATGGAACTAAATTCTTAATGATAACAACAACGTTTTGTAGTTATTACCTTGCAACAAAGGCATGACCTTTAAAGTTTATGTTTATCTTTATCTTACTAATTTGCAGCTTTGGATGAAGGGGACATTGCACTTCTCAAATCATATGTAAGTATTAACCCGTTGACAACTGAATTCTTTAAGTCCCATAGACTGTACAGGGACCACCCAGTTCCAGTAGGCAACTGGTTAAATCCATTTTCATGTATACATGTACTGAAATGAGCTAGTAAATTTTATTCTGAAGGTCTCATAATGAGCCAAATTCTGATTCTGTGAGAGTTTGAAAAGAGACAAAAGAAAAGTGTGAATCTGAGAGGAACATTTCCTCCCCAAACTAACCATAAGAATATTGCTGATATAAATGCTATGGTAGTCCTAGTAAAAGAAAATTATGAAGTTGATTTTTTTTTAAATATTGATTTTCAGGGAGCTGGACCATACACAAAACCAATCAAGCAAGTAGAAGATGACATTCAAGCCATTGTCAAAAGGGTCAATGAACTTACTGGTAAGTAGATTGGCAGATAAAGGGGACAACCCTCAAGCAGGCCTTCCTTGCGAGTATATATTGACTACAGAAAGAAAATGTGCCTCCAGATTTTCCCCACCTTCATAGCAGTAGCTCCCAAAAGATACCCATATATGTTGCTGCTTTAAATTGTTAATTTTTTAAAAATTTGTTTTGTTCTTGTATTTTTGCTTTGCTTTCCTGTCAAAGAATTTTCAAGAAAGAAGGGCTTCTGAGAAACGTTATAATTATGTTTTTCCTGTAGAGAATTTTCAGATGAGTTTAGCATTCATAGATTTGTGTTCTTTCTATGTAGATTGTCGTATGAGATTGTTTCATTATATTTGACTTGCATTTGAATACAGGTATCAAAGAATCTGACACAGGTCTAGCCAACCCAGCATTGTGGGATCTCCAGGCCGACAAACAAACACTTACAAGTGAACAACCCTTGCAAGTTGCTCGCTGCACGAAGATCATCAATGCAGACACAGAGGATGCTAAGTACATCATCAACGTCAAACAATTTGCCAAGTTTGTGGTGGACCTTCATGACAATGTAGCACCAACAGACATAGAAGAAGGCATGAGGGTTGGGTAAGTAAACTGGATTGCTTGTACAGGCTACTCTCGATATAACAAGGTTGTTGGGATCAAGCCTTTTTCCTTGTTATAAAGAAACCTTGTCATAACCGAACATAATAAAAACAAAAAACATTACAAAATCGTGTGACTGTGTTTTTCTTTGACTTTTTGGATCTTAATGTTCTGAGCCATTTTGCTTTCATACTGTGATGAGTTTCCCTTTTTATACCGTAAATAAAGTTGTATAAGCTCCTCTTACACTATATTTCCACCACTCCAATCCAAGCCCGCTAGTTCCCGTCGTCATTGCCGATCAATATACATTCATACACTCATACTTGGTACACGACGTAGTTCTTCGTACATTCACTGTGTTCTTTTCTTAAACTAAGCTGGTCATGATCTTTTAAGATTATGGAAGGCAGGTTGTGATCACAGACATTCAGTTAATGTTTCCTTCCTCGTTATAATGGGACACATTTCTTATTATTTTCTTTGTCTTGCTGTCAACAAGATAAGCTTGTTATAACGAAATCTCGTTTTAACCGTGCATATTGTAAGTAAGTTGATGCGCCATGGGGTTGCATGTAAGAACTTTTAGGACCGAGAAAATGTCCTCATTGTAACGAAACCTCGTTGTATCCGTGCTCGTTATATCAAGAGTAGCCTGTATTTGTATGGAAAATTGATCCACATTTTTACTGATTTTGTAAATTGTTCATAAGTGTCTAATACGAAATTGAGAACAGTAGATATTTTGCTGTATATTTATATATTTATTTATTTATAGATAAGAATCATGTATTCAAAGTCCTTACTGATAATGGTCGTGCAAAAGAGACAGTCTTAAAACATGGTAAAACATATTGTTGCCTTTTATTTTATCAAAAAAAGTAAAATACACTGAAAAAAGAAAAATAAAAGAAAAGGAAAATATCTTTCTCACTCCTTGTTATCATAATGCAATAACCAAATCAATATAGTTTCAGAAATCATAGGTACGAACACTGGGTTAGAAAAGTTGTCCTTATGTTCCTTTAAACAGCATACAGTCTTCCAATACTAGTATTTGATGTTGTATCCATTGAATTTTTAGAATATGTTTTTTTTTTTTTTTAATATTTATTTAATTATTTTTTTTTTAGAAGTTGCATTATGTTGGTGACTGTGTTCTGCATCCATTATAATATTTTGTCATTTTTATCAACGTGATTTCTTTTGCAGTGTTGACCGTAATAAGTACCAGATACACATTCCACTACCACCCAAGATTGACCCAACAGTTACCATGATGCAGGTAAGTACATACATGTCTTGTTCAGTACTTCCTTTGCATTGCTAGAACCATTTTGAAGGAGTGAGGGCATGTCAACACAATTTAGTTGAAAATATCCCCACTTCCTGCCCTCTTCCTACCAGGATAGTCTAATACCGCTTTCACACTGCTTCCAACCATGAACCACCATTGAATTCACCGGTGAATTAAATGGTGGTATGTCAACACATACCACCATTAAATGGTGGTTCACCAGTGAAAATTCTTTTGAACAGTGAAAATTCTTTTCACACTAGCAAGAATGCTCCGATGAATTTGTGTTTCCTGCTGGCACAGCGGCCGACCTGTAGCAGAAGGACATGGTGCACAGACAAGCGAAAAATGTGTGTATGACCAGAAACAAAACACGAACTTGGACATTCAGTCGGCATTTCATCTGCTGTTTTACCGCAACAACTGTTCATGCTAGGCTTTCACCGGTTAACCATCGCTACTTCATGAGTGTTTACCCTCGACGATTAGAGGGTAAAATCTCATAAAATTTAATCAGTGTTTAAAAGAAGCTGAAATATTCTGTTATGATTGATCATTTTTCCTTTCAGGTTGAAGAGAAGCCAGATGTGACCTACTCAGACATAGGAGGCTGTAAAGAACAAATCGACAAACTCAGAGAAGTTGTAGAAACACCTTTACTTCATGTAAGTATGGATAGGTATAAGAAGTGCATGGATGATATGAACGGCATTCTCCATCCAATCTCGAAAGCCATTTTTCCATTTTTAATAACTGTATGTTCAATGAATGTAAAAGATAAAGTAGAATGGTTAATCTGAAGCACAGCGTGTGTTAAAACCATTTAGAGGGCACTGGTGTGTGTGTATGGGGGGGGGGGGGGGTAGTAGGGGGAGGGGTGATGTTGATGTAGGAACAACTACATGTTGTTTCTTCCTTATTTCATTCTTAATCTTTCTTTCAGTGAAAAAAAAATGCAGAAAGGACCAGTTATATTAATTACATTGTTAACTGAAGTGATTTAAAAGTCTATGTATATAAAATGTTTTGTTCTACTTTGATTTTACTAGTACCATTGTACGTATAAAGCCATTTTCAGTTTATGATTGTAATTTGTTTGCTATGTTTGTACATTTTGATGTCACTGAAAGAAAAGAATAAAAGAATATTTTAAAACAAGAAAAGGCTATTGGACGAGGGGGGTTTCAAAGGGGGATATATCATATCCTTGTTATATTGCCTTTGCTCTCTCCCTCTCTATCCCTTTCTTTCTCTTTCTCTTTCTCTCTCTTGTCATTTAAGTTTGGGCCCTGCCACAAATTAATCTTTTTATTATTATTATTATTTCTTGTTTGCAGCCCGAGAGGTTCGTCAATCTAGGCATAGAGCCCCCCAAAGGAGTTCTCCTGTACGGGCCTCCTGGTACAGGCAAAACTCTGTGTGCTAGGGCTGTAGCTAACAGAACAGATGCTTGCTTTATCAGGGTCATTGGATCAGAACTGGTGCAAAAATATGTAGGAGAGGTGAGTCTAGATGGAGAAGTCTTACGGACCTACTTCATGCCAGACACTAAAAAAAAGTTAACATGTTGGAAGGCTCTGGGATTGGAATAAAATAGCTGAATCAAGGAAGGGATTTTAGTACTTTTGTTTTTTCTTCACATGACACAAAGATGTACACCTAACTTGATGATGATATGAATACTAGCCTTCAGTGGTATTTATTTTCTAGATTAATTCAGCAAAAATGTTAAGTTTTCAAGTACCTAAAAGTTTGCTTTGGTGTTTATGTCTAGTAGATAACATGTTAGGTACCATTGTAGCAATGCCACTTTAAAACTTTTTCCTTTTTTTCTCTTTTTATTTTGCAGGGTGCTCGGATGGTGAGAGAACTTTTTGAGATGGCTAGAGGCAAGAAGGCATGTCTAATTTTCTTTGACGAAATTGATGCAATTGGAGGTAAGTACTCTTTTGATGTACCTTTGACTTTCTTGAAGCTATTCTATTGAGTTGTAATATTGTGACGCATTGCATAGTGATCTCCTAAAATAAACATTTGTCTGTACCTGCATAATTTTTTTCTTGCCTGCATGGCAAGAGCGAGATATAAGCGCTGCTTTAGAGACCGTAATGGCGTCAACATTTTAAGAAATATTCGTTTTCCAAAAGTGTATGTTCAATTTTCATGAAACATGTACATAAGGCTTATCAAGTATCATAGATCATGTTAAACAAATTTTAGGTTACATAGTAAAGGTCAAAGGTCATTTGAGGTCAATTAACTTTAATTATGTAGCAAAAACCTAACTTGAGGTTTAGTTTTTGAATTTTTACCCTCATTTCAAGAGAATTTGTTCAAATTCCATGAAACTTGTACACATGGCTTATCAAATAAATCTTGTGGAACAATTTTCAGATCACAAAGACTAGGTCAAAGGTTATTTGAGGTCAATTAACTTCAATTATGTTTCAAAAAATTGATATATCACAAGTGCTTTTGGAATATAACTCAGATTATTCATCTTAATCCAGGTGCAAGATTTGATGACGGAGCTGGAGGTGACAACGAAGTCCAGCGAACCATGCTGGAGCTCATCAACCAGCTCGATGGTTTCGATCCCCGCGGTAACATCAAGGTTCTCATGGCAACCAACCGACCCGACACGCTCGACCCTGCCCTTGTCAGACCAGGGAGGTTGGACAGGAAGGTGGAGTTTGGATTACCAGACTTAGAGGTCAGTTAATGATAATTATTGTGGGTTTGTTTCGTGCTTGATATGCCTCTGGTATCTCTAAAGCCCACCCCACACTACACGATCTGTCTGCTGTCCGATTTTCGAAAAAATTGTTATAGTATTTGATATAAGCATTCAAACATGCAAAATCATACTGACCAAAGTTCTAAATAGTCGTGTGAATACTAAAGTGGTTACTCTGGGCTTTTGCGAGCCTCCTTCTAGACATAAAAGCAAAGTTAATTCCGAATTGAAGTGACGTCATAGCAATCTTGTGATCGGCTACAATTTGAAGCTGATTTGGCCTTTACTCCGGCTTACAGTTAACCAAAATCTCGATTTTAGTGGACTATATTTATTCCGAACCTCAAATAAATAATTTCACTTGTTTAAACTGTCACATTTAATGCAAAATAGCATTTGTTCCAAAGTCTGGTTGCACTTAGATCGTATAGAGTGCAGCGGTGTTAAGCAGTTTAACCCATAGGCTGCTCGAACTGAGCGGCCCCCACATAAAATGGTTGGGAAAATGATAACTCAATAGTGAACAGGTTGAAAATATGATTTTATCCTCATGGCTAGATTCAGGCTTGCCTGTGCATATTGTTTGCTCATTCTTTCTTAGAAACATTCAAGGTGAATGCTCCTTTCCTGGTGCTCACAATAATGTTTGCATCCTGCTCTTGTAAAAAAAAAAGAAAAAAAAAAAGAAAAAAAAAATCCCCACAGACTTTAAAGTGAAAAATAATGTTTAGGCTCCTTTATCATTTTTTTTCTTCTTTTTTTGTGTGTGGAAAAACATCACTATATTTACTTGTTTGGTCTGGATGTGATGTCAATTACCACATTGGACCAGATAAAGTTTGTGAAATCCCATGTACCTATATGTTTATTCAGCCCTTTACACACTTTGTGATTTTTCAAAAGATTTGATTTTAGAGAGATTTAAGTCTTATCACCCTTATTTTGATAATTCTAAAAACCTCATTATACATGTAGTATTATTCCTAGGTTTATGACATAAGCATGCTGACAAGCTTCTCAATTTAATTCTCAACACTTTTGTGTTTATACCAGTGTATGACATCATTGTTTACTGATTATATAATGGAGAATGACCTTAATTTGGTTCCCTGATGGGAATGAGTCATAGATAATACTGTAAGAGCTCATTATTATTTATAAACTACTAGTATTAGTGTTATGAATTAGTGCAGCACAATGTGTTTTGTGTTACTGTGTGAAAAGAGTATTTAGTATCCCTTTTATTGAAAGAGGCTCTTGATTAATTTCTTTTCATTGTGCTTCAGGGCCGTTCACATTATTTTCAAATGATCATAGTATTAGTATGATAAATGAATGCAGTGTAATGTGTTTTGTGTTACTGTGTCAAAAGGTATTTAATATCATCCATGTTCTTTGTAAGAGGCTCATGATTAATTCCATTTCATTATGATTCAGGGCCGTTCACATATCTTCAAGATCCATGCCCGATCCATGAGTGTAGAGAGAGACATAAGATATGAGCTGCTGGCCAGACTTTGTCCAAATTGTACAGGTGAGCTATCTGTTCCTTGATACATGGTTATTATTTTGCTGTGGGCTTCATTGTAATGACAGTTAATGATAAGACCTCAAAATTTTGAATTTTTAAAAATTTGATGATTTAAAAAAAAAGAACCAAAATGTTTCAACATTATAGAGATAATTTGAAGTGACATCACTTTGAGTTTGACTGCTTGTTTGGGGAAAGGGAGGGGGAGAATTAGAATTACTTACGACCCCCCCCCCCCCAAAAAAAAAAAAAAAAGAAAATGACAATATATTGAATTTATTCTTCCCTAGTGTGCTTTCAATGCACATTTCACAAATGTTAGAAGAATTTGAGTCAGTAGAAAAATGTCTAAGTTCCTTTAATGAGAAAAATATGAGATTTGTGCAGTTTGACAGTTTATGCCATTTGTCAAAGTTGGGGAGTATCGATCGGTTTTTATGGTTAGGGTTAGTGTTAGGTAGAGTCCCAGATTGAAGTTAAGAATCCTGTTAGTCTAGTATATTGACTGCAGTATGTGTCATATGACCTTTTAAAATTGATCTGTCACATCGTATTGTTCAGGCGCTGAGATCCGCAGTGTGTGCACAGAGGCCGGCATGTTCGCCATCCGAGCCAGGAAGAAGGTAGCGAGTGAGAAGGACTTCAGAGAGGCCATCAACAAAGTCATCAAGGCATATGCTAAGTTCAGCTCTACCCCACGCTATATGACATACAACTAGACTAGAATACACCATACAAGAGAGTCATCGAGGTATACGCCAGGTTCAGCTCCACTCCACACTATATGACATACAACTAGACTAGATTAGACTGTACAACAGAGTAATCAAAGCATATGCCAGGTTCAGCTCCACCCCACACTATATGACATATAACTAGACTAGATTAGACCGTACAACAGAGTCATCAAGGTATACGCCACGTTCAGCTCCACTCCACGCCATATGACATACAACTAGACTAGATTAGACCGTACAACAGAGTAATCAAGGCATATGCCAGGTTCAGCTCCTCCCCACGCTATATGACATACAACTAGACTAGCATACACCATACAACAGAGTCATCAAGGTATACGCCACGTTCAGCTCCACCCCACGCTATATGACATACAACTAGACTAGCATACACCATACAACAGAGTCATCAAGGTATACGCCAGGTTCAGCTCCACCCCTCGCTATATGACATACAATACACCATACAACAGAGTCATCAAGGTATACGCCACGTTCAGCTCCACTCCAAGCCATATGACATACAACTAGACTAGATTAGACCGTACAACAGAGTCATCAGGGCATACGCCAGGTTCAGCTGAACAGTGCACTATATGATACACCACTAAGCAGATTAGACCGTTTAGCCAAGAACATTGCAGACATTTCTGCAAATTTGGACAAACTGGATTGTTTTGAACATGGTCAACCATCCACCTAAATGCTTTAATACATTACATCCATCATGAGCTGTTTACTTGGGTGGGTATTTTGGTAAGGTGGGGCATATTTACAAAATTCTTAGATGTTGGAATGTGATGAAATACACCATGATAACAATGACTTCAATCATAGTGGAGAATACATTTCTCCCTTGTCTTGCAGCATGGAGTTTAGAAGAACAACTAGGCAGACTACAGGACATGCTAGCAAAACTTGTTTAAGTGAATATTTTGCATTTGGCATCATTTTGACTCCAAAATTTCATAATTCATGCTGTTTGTTATCAAATATAAAAAATGGGAGGGGGGTGGGCAAAAGCATTACTTGCATGTGATTTTGTATTTATTTGTTATTCTTTTTTTTTTTGCAAGCAGAGCCCTGTTCATACTTGCAGTTAATGTTAATAAAACCAAAACATGTTGTGATATAGGAACTGTGAATATCATGCTTTGCATATCATCCCGTAAGGTCATCACATGTGTATGCATTATTTATTCAGTCTGATATCTCAGATAAAGCCGAGAATTTCGATGTTGATGAAATTGTACAGAATGAATGCTCTTGTCTCTAAATCCAGCATATTGAGAGTAGCAATGTGTTTTAATATCCAAGTATCCTTTTATTTTGTATTTTGTTATTTTCTTGTTCAGTTCTATTGAGATATTAATGAATGAATGCTTGGATTAAATTCATAAAGACGATATGAACATCTTCTCTTGATTTCTAGTAATGGGCAGTCACTATAATTCTTTGAAAGAGGTGTACATGAATGTTTAACTGAATTATTTTTTGTGGAAAGAGATGTTTTGTGGGGTTTTTATGTTTCTTTTTTTTTATCCAGCACATCAGAAATGTAATAAAGAAAATGACAGAGGGAGTTGAAACATTAAAAGTAGTAGCCCACATTTGCAAGTGGCACCCAATCTGCACAAAAGTTTTACTTTAGATTGCTTTAAGCCACAGAAAAACACTCATGAAGTTTTAGATCCCAGTACATTCCCGTTTAGGATTGAGAAGGAAATATATTTAACACAAATTTTCATTTATTTTCTGTTTTATAAAGGCATCTTCCTGAAACTTTAAGAGTAAATCCATTCATTTTTCACTTATTCTTTGGAATATTGTTGTAAATTGGATAACATGATAGTTTTACGTAAATATCTGTCATTTAAAATTGAAATTGGCTGATTTCTCTTCAAATTCTGAAACAATGTTGTGCAAATGTGGGCTACTACCTTCAAGACAGTGAGAAGTCTTGATCAAAGGGTGAGGGAGAGAGAGAGCATGAGAGCGTGAGAGAGGGAAGGAAAGAAAGAGAGAGAGAGGGAGGGAGAGAGGTAGGGAGGGAGGGAGGCAGGAATAGCAGGAATGTAGGGGTGATAGAGAGAGAGAGACAGAGAGAGAGACAGAAAGAGGAAGGAAGAGATGTAGAAAAGAACACTAAGGAAAGACCCTTCATGACCAGGGAGAAAGCGAAAGAAATGAGCAGCATTCTGTAAACACTTACCTCATCGGACTATACGAAGAGAAATACAGCCGTAAAAGAATTTAATTTATTACTAACTAAGAGGGGAGGGGTAAAGACATGTCACTTTGCTATTCAACCTTGTCCATCAGTGCTTTAGTAGGTTTTTAGTTTTCTTATCCTTTGATATGTAAAATATTAAATTGATATGTAAAGTGAGGTTCAGCCATTGTGGGGGCACTGGCGTCATGAAAATGTAATGGGGGGGGGGGGTTATTCTCGGCCATACTTCGTATTTCATGGGGTGTAGAACAGCAGTAGAAGAAAGGTTGGAGGGGATCCCATAGTGTATTTGTATCTAAATTTTTATTTTCAAATGCCCCTTCCCCCTTTCCCTTCCTTTATCCCCTCCTCTCTTCCCTCCCCTCCTTTTATGGCTATTCCGTAAGGGGGTATGTCCCTTCTCGTGGCCCTTATCTCCGCCACTGGCTATAACTTTCTCCACAATAAACACTGCTCCTCTCAAATAACGATGATTGACTTTAACGGCAGTTTGATAGTCGTAGATGACAGTCATTATTACCGCCTTGTTTGGATTGGTGTGTTTATTTGTATCGTCTGCAGAGTTGTAATTCTTACTTCGTTTCCACCATGAAGAGCACGGATTCGCAGAATTTTGAAATTTTATGAGATGTGGTTGCGCTTTCCGTTGACATCACGGGGTACGGGGGCGTCAACTGGATATTTGAATGGGGGCCAGGGGGGCCAGGTTGTGGGCCGGCCGGAGCGAATAAACAGGCTAATTCTACAACCAAAGATGTTCTTCATAATTATTTGCCAACAGCAAAGATTATCCTAAAACTCACAAATTTACAGTAATCATTAGTACTAATAATCATGTTTATAGTTCCGTCGCAATCTCGTTCCCTTGTGCATTTGAGTAGTATCCCTTCTGATACGATCTAGTATCTTTCCCCAGAGGTTTGCCTGGGAAAGGGAAGGACTCTCTCTCTCTCTCTCTCTCTCTCTCTCTCTCTCTCTCTCTCTCTCTCTCTCTCTCTCTCTCTCTCTTCTTCTTCTTCTTCTTCTTCTTCTTCTTCTTCTTTCTTCTTCTTCTTCTCTTCTCTCCTCCTCCTCCTCCTCTTCCTCCTCCTCCTCTTCCCCTCCTGCATCTCTTTCTTCCATTTTCCTGCTTCTCTCCTTCTCTTTTCCCTTCCTTTTCTCCTCCCAACCACCCCCTCTCTCTCTCTTGCTCTCTTTCTCTCTGCTCCTGCTCCTCCTTCATGCTCCAGCTCCTGCTCCTCCTCCCCTCCTTCTCCTATGCTCCTCCCTTCTACCCCTCTCCCCGTCCTTTTCCTCTCATTTCTATACCCTCTTCCTTTCTCCCTATTCTTTCATCCCATCATCCAGTTACAGATCTCTTTAAACATTTCAAACCGACGCTTCCATCTTCACACGCCCACCAACCATTTCCGTTTCTCATTCTCTCTTAGATTTACAACCAATATTATCAGTTTCGGTGTCAATGACCTGATAAAATCCAATACTCACATGTTTCCCGAGCTCTCCATCTGACGAAATATAGGTTGAAAAAATGTGACCTTTCTTATGTTTTATCTAATAATAACCCGGGATAATAACCACTTTTGGTATCAATGTGTATTTGGAGATACGGATTTGGATTTGGGATAGATTTAATATTACTTAAGCAAAACTGCATTTTAGGAAGGTTTAAATTACTTGTATTTTTATTTGAGTGCCCATTAATCATATCACCATGCACAGATTATTAAAGCTTTTAAAAAGTGATGACATTTTCGTCAATTTTTCTTAAAATCACTAGCAATAACTGTGATAAACGTGATGAAATACATATTTCGAGGTAAAAATAACAAAGCCAGAATTTCGTCATCCCTTGAAAATCTCTTAACTCTTATTCCAGGAAAACACCCTATTCTTCCCCTGTGCCCTTTATTCCTCTGGAGATGGCCGGGGGGGGGGGGGGGTTTTACAAAGCTATGCGCAAAGTTACGCACGACTTTAAGAATGTCATGAATATGGAAAGCCATAAGGGGTTCTCATACCATATTTAATCGCATATGTTAAAGTTGAAATATCTATGTAGATTAAAATTATTATTATTAGCAAAACATTTTGACGTGAAGTTTAGTTTTTTCTAACAATTTATTTTGAGATTATGGGAAATACAGTCACACTTTGTTAAAACAAGAGGAAAATCTTTGGGCATTCCGTTTGGTTGTTCATAGTTAAGTCGTTCTTAAAGTCATGCTTAACTATTCTTACAGCTTTGTGATGGGACTCCTGGGACTCGATGGGACTCCTAAAATCATTCCTGAGGAAAAATGATGTTGGGACATAACGATCTAACTCAACTTATTCTCTTCTCAATTTGTTTTCTGTTTTTTTTTTTTTTTACTTTGTTTTGTTTTGTATGTTTGTTTTAATTTTAATTTTAATTTTTGCTTTTATCACCATAATATACTTGCTCTCACTTTGCCATTCGAAATGAGGGTCATGCGCTTCACAGCGACATCAATAGACCTGTTTATAAACACCGCGGTGGTAATTAGGACGGAGTTTCAGTAATAATGATAGAAGTAGTAGAAGTAGTAGTAGTAGTAATAGTAGTAGTAGTAGGTAGTAGTAGTAGTAGTAGTAATAGTAGTAGTAGTAGTAGTATCAGTAATAGTAGTAGTAGTAGTAGTAGTAGTAGTAGTAGTAGTAGTAGTAGTAGTAGTAATAGTAATAATAATAATGATAATAATAATAATAATAATAATAATAATGATAATAATAATAATAATAATAGTAATAATAATAATAATAATAATAATAATAATAATAATAATAATAATAATAGTAGTAGTAGTAGGTAGTAGTAGTAGTGGTAGTAGTAGTAGTAGTAGTAGTAGTAGTAGCAGTAGTAGTAGTAGTAGTAATAGTAATAATAATAATAATAATAATAATAATAATAATGGTAACAATAATAATAATAACAATAATAATAATAACAATAATAATAATAATAATAATAATGATAATAATAATAATAATAATAACAATAATAATAATAATAATAATAATAATAATAATAATAATAATAATAATGATGATGATGATGATAATTCGGTTTCATTTACCCAGGGTAGCCACAACAGTATAACTACTGCTCTTCCTGCGGGCCGTGCAATCATTACTAACCCCATGCCAGGTACCCATTTAGTACACCTGGGTCAAGAGAGACACATGTAAGCAAAATACCTTGTCCAAGGAAGTAATAAGCCCCGGGCGAGGATCGAACCCTGGACCTATGAGAGTCAAGAGCCTCCACCACTGTGCCACAATGCTCCCATGCACACAAACTATATTAATTTTTCTTTCTAGAATCTGAGAGTGTCTAAAGAGGAAGCCGCAATAAGAACAACTATCAAATAAAAGAAAAAAGTAAAGATAAGTATAAGGGTCACTTCAAAACAATTGATTTCATCGATCGTGAGAAAACACTGTTTTTGTCTTACTCTTTCTTTTTCCATTAGAAAAATATAAACTTTTCTTTCAAGAGATCAAAAGCAAAAGCAAATGGGTAGTGCGAGTTACTGTGTTCCTGTAAAAAATTATTAAGAGATTTGTTGAAATGTGAAACTATAGATGGTAATTTTGTGAAAAATAATGTGATTCTTCATGAAATGCAAATTTCTGTTTACAATTATGTTGTATGAAAATAAACGTTGAATGAAAAGTTGCTCTCTTTTAAAAAAATATAATTTTGTTATATGAAGAATTAATGTAATTTTGTATGGAAGAGAAGATCAAATTTTATTTGCAGTTTTGTTACATGAAAGTTTGTAATTTTGTTTATGAGAGAAAAGAATAAAAACCGAACAAAAAATGACGGAACCCCTGTAATTAAGTGCGTAGCTTTAGGTACTATGATAGGAAAGAAGTCGAAAGAAAGTATCAAGTTGCAGAATTTGCCAGTAGACTCTACCGTGGTGGCCGTGGAATGTTGTTACTATCAACTCTATAAAATATCATGCAAATACCGAATAAATTACAATTAAGAGTTTATCTTTAGCGAGGATCGTTGAACGCAGTAAAATTTTTATTATGTTTTGGCAAAGTCCATCAGAATAAAATCAGGTATTTCTTGTTCCCCCATGCTCCTCCCAATTCGATATTTACGAGCTATGGAGTCGGCTGATGGAAACCAAACCGGTTTATGGGGGGGGGGGGGTAAGATAGAGAGGAGTTGTATAACAGGAATTATATGCTCATTCGGGAGGATCGAGAAGCAGCCGGGAGTATATAGGCATTGGGTGCGGACCGAACATCTTCCCATTAAAACCAAACTTTGGTTTTCAAAAATAGATAAATAAAAGCAACAAAAACAACAACAAAAACCACATCAAGAAGTCCCTGGATATGGGGGGGGGGGGGGGTTGACCTGTTACAGATATGTCGAAATCATGTCCCCATCCTGATACTGAGACATGCACGCTAAACTGTACGGTATTCGTTTACCGATTTCAAATTTCATACAGGACACTTAATATGTCCTTGAGCAAGGTATTTTATCTAAACTGTTCGTTTATCATACATCAAATAAATTAACGTGCTCATAGGCATAATGATACGGACTGTGCATGTGCGTTTCTTTAAAAAAGGGAAATAAACAAAGTCAAATACAGAGAGCATGGCTCTTGTTAAAAGAAGCTGGATTAAGATATTTTTCCATTTACTCTTTAATTCATTTTTTCAGATTACTCGGATAAGCCTGAACCCCTCCCCTCCCCCAGTAGACACACGTCAATGTTTGAGGTCGACCTTGAGCACTGGTGCATGTGTCGTACCTGTGTTTTAGATATAACTTCAAAGAATGATCAGTACAGTCTTTGAAGTTCAAAAGAGACACATCACAACATCTGTTTAAGTTTCTTTTATCACTGCTTTATTACAATTAGTACATTTTACTAACAGACTCAACTTCAGTCTTAAATCTTAACCTTTCAAATTCAAATTATCCGTGAAATACAAATAACAAATATTAATATTTGAAAGTCTTATCGAATAACCATAATAAGGCGTCATTTTCCCCTATAGACTTGAGAAACCTTTTTCAAATTTTGTTGCAGCATTTTGTATGATTAAGCGATTATTACAAAATAATAAGCTTATAATTATGATTATGTTTTTCGCTCATATCTGAACATAGAAACCTAATCAAAGTTGTAGTGACATTTTTCATTTAATGCTTATATTAGCCAGGTCTTAAATTTCTATCTGTTATTATGTTACACTTTATGACCTAAATGCTTCCATTTAAATCATGTTAAGTTTATGATGTAATTTGTGTCATTTCACTTAAATCATGGCATGTATACATGTAGGTGTCTTTTCACAATATACCAAATATAAAAATGAATTTCTACGTAACTCCAAAATACTGAGCGGTAAATACAAGCATATATAAGAAATAAATTGAATTCATTAACAATAATAGAATTCGTGGAATTCATGTAAATAATAATTATACTGAAGTACAGAGTATCAAGGGGCTTGGAATCGAAGTAAAGAATTAAAAAAGAAAAATCTATATGTGCAATATTTATTCAGGTAGTGCACTTTTGATTTACCCCGATATTTTGAAGTATTAATTCTAATGACGTAAAAACTTTAAGATTTATAACACCATTAATGAATAAAAACTGTTGCTAAATTATACATTTTGGCTACATGCGTGTAATAATCATGTATCAAATATTGTTTTTCATATATATATCACAAAATGATAAGAGGAAGACAGATATTGACAGTATGATACAAAACTTTTTTGCTCAATTTCCTTTTTACAGTAGTACAACACAATACATGAACAAACAATACTGTACAAACGTTTTGCTTAGAATGAAATGTACACCACACAAACATATTTTTGCTGAAATTCAGTTAGGTTGATCAAGTACCTTTCTTGTTTCAACAGAAATTATTAAAGAGCTCAAGAGTGAGAGCTATTAAAAAGGCACTTGTGCTATACAATGCTAGATGTGTTTCTAAATCACCCATGATTCATATTGTTCCAGCTATTCCGAATTATTTTTTACTGAAGGACTGCGCAAATATTTGTGATAAATTTAAACAGTGCTTAAAGGCATTGGCTAACTTTGTGAGCAGCTGATTTAAAAAATTCTCAAACTAAGATTAAACATGTGTACGAGTACTTGTATTTGTACTCAGAAACCCTGAAACCAACCATAATTTGGTGAAAAACTGTTAATAAGACGCAAACGCCGATTTTATTAGTGTTGGTCTCATGAGACAAATAGCTAGAGGGGCATTTTCAACCAATTAAAAAAAAAAACGTTGGCTTCACCTCTCTCCCTGTACTATACATGATATGCATACACACACATACACACACCACCGTACTTCACATGATATGCATACACATGCACTGTTCAGGTGAACTCCTTGTCCAGTCTGTGCAACCGACCACTATATTTTCTTCAAACATTGGTTTACATTTTTAATATTTTAAAATACTTTCCGTCGACATTATACTTCGAAACTTTCAGACTGGTATTTTTAAACTGTAACTCTTGTGTTTATACCACTGTCAAGTAGCAAAATGAGATTTTTAAAGTTCTCACAATGTTAGCCTTTTACTTTAAGTTTAAGTTCAGTGGAGTAGACCCAGGAGTGGCCATGAATTAAACTAATTGGAATAGCCTCTTTATTCCTGTCAGAGTTTTGGAACATATGCTAGATTGCTTGCCCCCCCCCTTCTTCCCCCACCCAGCCCTCCCAAGTCACTGAATCCTATATCTGCCAATGAATGAATGATGATGACGATGATAATGATGATGATAATATTAATGATAATAATAATAATAATGATAATAATAGTAATAATAATAATAATAATAATAGTAATAATAAATAATAATAATAATAATAATAATAATGATAATAATAATAATAATTACAATAATTAAAGTAGACGTTGGTTACTTTAAATATGTAAAATACAGATATTCAATAGCTAAGCTATTTCCAATATGCTTTCAGTCCAAAATCTTCATGCCATGTCACCTCTACTTACATGTTTTAGAGTTTGATATGAGGAACATCAAATCAAGGAATATAGTTCAGTAATATTCTCCATTAACTGCAAGTTAAGATGGAGCCCTCTGTAAGAAAAGAATAATTTGACTATAAGTATAAGGCTACAATGTTGTCTTAAAACGCAATATCCCCTTGCATAAAAAAATAACATTTACAGCCGATTTAAAGGCACCTGAAAACATTAAACGCAACTTGACTTTCAACTGATCAGGATGGCGTATTTGTGACATGCGTTTAATTCGAGAGAGGCATTTAAACGCAACTTTTGCATGCAAGAGGCCCCTAGACCTACAAATTAAGTTCTTCAGAAATATCTGGGCTCAAAGAGAAAATCCAAGCCATACCACTGAGTTTTGGCAAAGAGAATGCAGAAAGCTAAGTCCTTGGTGTGAAAACGAATACTGTACGTACGGTAAGAATCTGTATTAACACTCAGCCACGTGATGATAAATATTGTCCAATCACAAACGCCGAATCGCGAAATGAGGCAAAGTACACACGGCGCGTGTGCGATGGGTCGGTAAAATGCGAACTCGCTCAGTCCCACGCGCTCATTTACACGTATGCACCTCCACAGTTCGATGACAGTTCCGACACTTGACGTAACAGCACCAATGGAACTTGCAGCTACATCTCTCGATCACCTCCTCGATGTGGGTGTTGAAACCTCGACCACAGCACATGAGTTCGCAGCCGTCGATGGCTTTGGAAGTCTTGTTGCAGCGTCGTCCATGCGTTCCCAGTGATCCCAGCTTGGTGGGTGAAGTAAGAGGAAGGAAGCACAAAGAGAGAAAGAATCGACAAAAACAATCTGTTCCATTTCATTGTGACAAAGATGAATATGGTTGATGATAATGAAATTAATAATAATCTTTTCTCAAGAAATTTTCAATGCTGTTTGTTTATTTCAAAGTGATGGTCACTCTCGGAGTTAAACAGTTGGTTTATTGACATTGAAAATTCGTCTTTGAAGCACAAAACTCCTATCTTATCGAAAGCATTGGAGCGAAATTTTGTTTCTATCTGTCTATCTGACGTTCTGAATAACTTATTATTCCTAGTCCCTGCCTATACTGAGCTGTGACTGGTCAGAATTAATCGCAAAATCATAATTTCTTAAGTAAAGCCTTGTGAAATTAGGCCTATCAATCTGTGCGGCCATTCGAACCTATCGAAAGACTTTAACGTTGTCTTGCTTACACAGGAGAACTAAACTTACCTTCAGGTCCTCTTCGCAGAAGTCTGGCGAAGGCACAAGGTAGACCAGGTCCGAGCTTGTGTGAGGCTTGAAGTCAGCGTTGCGTGGGACTAGCTGCTGTCTGGACCCGATCTTCAAGGACTGGACCTCGGTGGCACCGTCGAACTTCTCCTTGAGGACATGTCCGATGTCGCCGAAGGTCGGCATCGACTTCCAGCACGTCTTCATCTCACATGAGCCAGACACACCGTGGCACTTGCACTCCATCCGCATGTTGTCCTCGATTGTCTAAGATTTTGGAAGAGAAAAGGTACTCGAGAGTCAAAATAGTGATGATGATGATGATGATGATGATGATGATGATAAATAATAATCATGTTACAGTATAGCGCATTATGTGAATACCTTTAATGCGCTTTACAATATTACTATTATAACCCCTAGGCCCCGTTGCATAAAACTTACCATTGATGTTGATGGTAACTCTGCCATCAATGGCAACTACCATGGTAACATTGCTCAAAGCCAATCAAATTCAGGGTTTTTCCATGGAAGTTACAATTGATGGCAAAGTATACCATCAATGGTAAGTTTTATGCAACGGGGCCCTGCATCAATGGATTTCTAGCCCGCACAGGCGTGCGCAACATCTCCACTCCTTATGGAGTATTCCTACCATTTTTCGCACATTTCACATGCGTACATGCAGGGCAGGGACAAATGCAGTCACGTTGGCTTTCGGAAAGCCTTACAGGTACCCATTTGCTTCTGGGTGGAGAGAGTCAATATAGATTAATGTCTTGCCACAAAAGACCGTGTGATCCACAGTCCGGGGATGCATCCACTAGACCAAAACACCTCTGCTTTTAAACCTGGCAGAGTCATCCTAAGGGTTCAGTACAATCTCCGAGAAAGGGTTATCAATATAACTTCAAATAACTTTCACTTCAAATGGCGCCGAAATGGTTTTGTGGGCTGCCATGAAGGTGTAAGGCCATAAACTTTAAGTTTGCAAGCAAATATGTTTAGTGAGCTTAAAAATGTGCTAATGTCCATTCATTTCTTTGTACCTGGCAAATCATGACGCACATGCTAATCTTCCTGGGTTTTTTTTTGTGTTTTTGTTTTTTGTTTTTTGTTTTTTGTTTGTTTGTTTGTTTTTTTTTCAGTTTCGGCCTCAAACTTCCAATATTTGTTAATATTCTCGATCATGTAAGGAACTCGTGGACATCACTATTTGGGTGCGCTAAATGGATCGATGAAATTTCAAGGAAAGTTTTTCACTCGAGATTCTGGTGAAAGGTTTTATGTGGTTTTTACATATTCCCACTGGTCGTGATGGTAATAATACTGTCATCACAAGCCAGAAGTGTCGTCAATGCCACGTGAAGGACGGAATACATCAGTGGAATAAACGTGTGGGAACATTGACAGGGTGTTCGTAGAAAGGGTGAAGGTTATGAAATCTCTGCATCACGAAAGAATGTTGAGCCCTTTTACATGTTTTAAAAAGAGAAACTGTGATTTCTCCTTGGGCTAATGAGGAAAGTTACAGAAGGCATTTACAATGAGGGCCACGTTTCATAAAATTTGTTATCAGTAACAATTGCCAAATTTCTACTACAAAATTGCTCTCAGCCAATCAGATGCAAGAATTTCAGTAGCTTATAGCAGTAATTTATGAAACGGGGCTCAGGTGATAGAGATTTGTCATTGTTAAAGACAAAATCGAAACTGATCCACTTGACAAAGAGCTCCGCGTACATCCACGGGCGTCCTGCCGCCACTGATCAGACACCATGGGAAAGGGGGGGGGGGGCGGCAGAAATATGAAATATGAGGTTTATGAAATTCGAAAGAACAAAGCAATCCAACGAGGGGAAGTGGTCGTATCTACACCTTATTTTAAATTACCCCCTTCTTTTTTTTTCCGCAGCCATGCCTGTAGGAAAGAATGCAGCGTCCCACAGTGTGTTCACAGTGTGAAACACAGTGTGGAATCATCTCCACACTGTTAAATTCAAGCGTTTTAACAATGTTAATCACATCTTCACAATGTGAGCGAGTAAATTCACACTGTGAAATCGAACATCACTGTGTAAACACTCTGTGGCAAACCGCACTGTGGAGGTGTCCACAGTGTGAAATCATTTCAACACTGCTAATTTCGAGCGTTTTAACAGTGCCACATCTTTACAGAGTCGACTATGTGAGCACACTGTGGGACACTGTGTTCTTTACGGCAGGGATATATGTAATGGGAACACTCCCCTGTGCCCCCGTAGCTTCGCCACTGCCTGTCATATTTC
Organism: Echinometra lucunter; assembly: GCA_029962745.1. NCBI lineage: Eukaryota > Metazoa > Echinodermata > Echinoidea > Camarodonta > Echinometridae > Echinometra > Echinometra lucunter. Next base: position 17,014,264 of record CM057166.1, read on the forward strand.
AAAACTTTCCCGTCTGTTGAGATCTATATGATGGAAGTACATCCATGCCACGATCGATCAATAACAGTCCATTAATCTTCCACGGTGGAGGCCACAATCACAATTGTATTTTCTTGGAAGACATTTATTACTCATTTTGCAACATTAGTTCCATGACTCAACTCTGCGTCTACTATTCGAAAAGTGGAAAATATTCAACTGGGAGCAAGTCCTGGGAACTAGACGCAATCCCAAATACAAAGGCACCTATTCTGAAGTTCTAACACGTTTAAAGTAAGAAGGAAAGGAGACAGAAAAAACAATATGAACAACGCCTTTTTTCGCATGATTGGTTTGACAGTCCATTTGACTTTGAAAATTAGCTGGCTTTTAGACTTCTTTGGATATGGAAAGATTGGATATGGAAGGAATAATCGCTTTGCCTTAACTTTGAAAGTAACCATTTCGAAAAATTACTCAGCATTAATGTTTCTGAACTTTATGGACAGGAATGCTCGTTACTTCGTTCATTTGACCAGGCATCCTTTTCAGTATAGGAATAAAACTTGGTGTTGTTTTTTCTTCTCGTCGAAGAATATTGCAGAAGAAATTGGACTCCCAACAAAAAAGTAAAAAGTTGAACCTTCTTTGAGTCCTCAGTTCCTTTTCTGTGTGTGGTTTACGCCAGATAATTTAGAGCAGTTCAAGGAATCTAGACTAATGAATGGGTTTACATCTTCCCAAGATGCCTGCTATTGAATTAACGTCTGAAACTGCAGACTATCACACAAACTCGCACCCCAGCACGCAAGGTGATGACAACACATCTCGAATTATGAATGAGCATTGCTCCAAGAATCCGAGAAATATTTCTATTTCCACGACTGTGGGGTGGTTGTGATTGAATAATTGGCTCGGCTTATGATTCTGGATACTTGAAATGCCAACCTAATCCCTGCTTCATCGAGAATACTGATCCTCGCTTTATCGGGATATTCCTGACGAGATATTAATCACTGGTTGCTTGGACTGTTGACACGAGTTATGGTGGTAAAAGAAATCGGAAGTTGATGTGGCGAATGATGGGGAAGGAATTGCCCCTTTGGGTGTGTTCGGCTTTGGCGCAATGTTTCATTCATGTATGCCTTGATTTCCTTCACTGGTGTCCCTGTCCCTAAAAATAGATACTATAGCTACTCTGGCGTACTGTTGTGCCCCCCCCCCTAAAATTCAAACGTGTTTTTTTTTTTTCTCTCATTCGATACCAGTGATTTAAATATGTTGATGAAATGACATGATTGTCCGGGGGGGGGGGTTGGGGGCCCCTCATTTTTTTCAAATTATACTTTTCTGCCCCAAAAGTTTTTGTTCATTACGCCACTGAGTAGAGATGAAACATTTCTATGTTCGGGGGGGGGGGGGTAGCACTGTAGCGCTATTCAGAGTTATTTTCATAGAGTGTACATCCAGATAATTCTGTCTCTCAAATTATTATAGCGTTATTAGCACTGAAAGAAAAATTTTAAGTTTAAAAGCTGAAAAGAAAGAAAAAAAGGTTTCCCAAGAAAACAGAGGAAATAACTAATACTTGAGAAAAACTTCGCCATAATTCGGCATAACTCATAGTAGCTTTGAATCATGAGTGAAGTGAGATATCATGTATTCGTAGTACACAGGTGAGATTCGACGAGACATCCCGAACAGGCTATGAAATATGGGAGCGAACTGTGTGTAATTGTCATTTTATTATATGTCTTGCCCCCCTTTTTTGTGGGGGGGGGGGGACGAGCTAGTAATATTATAGGATCATCTGTCTAGAAGTTTGTAAGTTAGTTTAGTTTTGAAAATGGGAAAAATAAATTCATTTTCGAAACTGCCGGTACCGCTTGGAAGAGTGCGCGTCCTACCCTGCACCCAGCCCCCGAGTGTGAAGGGCTTTCCAAGTTTGATACATGAGTTTGAGTGATGGCGACATTATGTGGGCAGACGTTACAATTCCGCTGTGTTTGTTATCACAGTGCACGCGTCGCTCATTCTAAGATCACCCATTCATCATTTCCCTCCATTTAAAAGTTGCATCAAATTGTCTGCTTGGAAAAGGGACAAGAAAAAAGGCAGTTTCCAAATATTCCCACAGGTATTTGTTGCATTTGTGATTTTGTTTAACTTGAAGATCTTCTTTCTATCTCATTGCATTTATACATAAAAGGAAAAAGTAGTTGGGATAAGACGACAGAGGAAATTAAGTTCTGAAAACGAAAAAATGAAAAAAGAAGAAGAAAATGAAAAAGAAAGTCATTTGAACTAAATGATATTGCTCGGTTTATAGACTCTCACATGAGCGATTCGTCAAAGTTCGTTTGCGATAAATATGAAGGTATGAGGAAAGAAAAAGGTGCAGCTAGAAGCAGGAGCAGGAGGGAAAAGGGGACGAGAAGAAGATGAAGAAGAAGAAGAAGAAGAAGAAGAAGAAGAAGAAGAAGAAGAAGAAGAAGAAGAAGAAGAAGAAGGAAAAAAGAAGAAGAAGGAAGAAGTAGTAGAAAAGAAGAAAAAGAACAAATAGTAGGAGGAGAAAAAGAAGAAGGAGAAGAAGAAGAAGACAGAATGGGGTGGGATGGGAAGAAAGAGGTGGAAGCGAACGATAAAGAGGGAGGTAGGAAAGGGAGAGGAGAATGAAAGAGAAGCCGAAGGGAAAGGGGGACAGGCATAAGAATGGCACTTGCATCCCTCATCATTCTCATCTTTAATCTAATTTTTCATGCAAAAAGAAAAAAGTTGGAATTGCACCACAGTGAACTCGGTGAATTAAGATTAAATGAAAACACGTCCATTCATCCAGCATGATAAGTTTATGTCATTTAGTTCGCGTGCAAGCTTCACGCATTGCCTGAATAACGATCCGCTGTCCATGAAAGATGCGTTTGTTTTTTCGATGTCCTAGGCGTGACGCCAAATGGAGGGCTAGGGACCAAGCGAAAATGTCATCTGACTCTGTTAATACACGTAGCATACTTTTAAGGGTGCCTCCCTATATAGCACTCACGGACTAATGTTTTTCTTTTTTTCTTTTCTTTCTTTTTAATGAAAGGATGGTTGCGTTGTTTTGATTAATGCACAAGGAGTGGGAGTTTATCCGGTGATCAGCTCTCTGTTCTGCCTTGTAAAACTAACAAGGGTACAAATTTCCATTTTGTCTTTCGAACATGTTCCAGGTGGGCAAAAGATTTCAAGAAGGGCTACAATGGATTACTGTATCATTGATAACTTGATTTAGTGGTGGCCTCCTTGTTCTACCTGTAAGGAGGACAGAGGTTCGAATCTCCTTTGAGTCTTTCGGTCAAGCCACACACATAGGTATATGTGTTGAAGGTCCCTGGTTCAAACGGCCCCAGACTGACCCTGCATGGGTTTATATCCAATACCCCCTGCACCTGTCTCGCCCCATGGCCATCTGACATACGTTTCAAGTTCAGATGTTACAAATTTGTCACACCGAAACGACTTTCTGTCTTTTGGAGATACAATAATTAAGTTAGAACTAAAAGGTGGCGTATTTACCAAACATTTCAAAATAAACGCTATTCGATCAATAACCAGGGGAAGGATACGGATCAATCACAACGAAAATTGGTGCACACAATGGCAGGCGTCTCAATCAGTGGTTATTTATGCACGCACTATTTCCGATTCGTAAATCAGGAAAGTTTGATTTATTCTAAATAGACGGGGTCGTTTCGGTGCCCTCGTGGAGAGCGGACTGTGATATGTCATGTGTTGTGTTCGATGGAGAGACTTCGAAAACAAAAACGACAGTTTAGACATGGTTTAAAAGTAATAGAGAGAGGAAGGGGAAGAAGAGGAAGCTGTAGGAGGAGGGGAGGAGCAGGAGGAGCAGGAGGAGCAGGAGGAGACGGAAAATAGTAAGGAAGAGGAAAGAAGATGGAGAGAAACATGAAGAAAGAAAGGAATGGGGTGGAGGAGGAGGCGAAGAAGAGGGAAAAAGACGAATAAGGAGAAAAAAGAAAACGGAAGGAAGAAATTAAGGAGGACGAGAAGAAGAATAAAGAGAGAAATAAATATTACGAAAAATAAATCAGTAAATACATGTAGTTCATGTTGTTTTTTGCGTTTTTATTTCAATGATCATGAGAGGAGTAGGAAGATTTCGTCGTGGAAAAGAATAATCAAAGGAATACAAAACATTAGAAATAAACTAAACAATAAAAGGAATGAAAAAGAAGCGAGTAGAAGACATTCACTGAAGACGGTTCAGAAAAGCGGGATGTTGAAATTGATGAATGGCAATAACAAGAAAAGAGATTTATAGAGCAGTGAGAAACATACGAAGGCACCTGCTTGTACATAAATTACTACCAATGAATAATATTCTATCCTAATAATTTCATTTTGTGAACAGAGACATCACTAAAGCGATTTCAACAACAGGGGCGGAGGCGGTGGACCAATTTGCAGACAAAATTTCAGACAGCAAGTCAAAATCCAACACAACCAACCAACCAAACAAACGAAGATAACAGAATTTAAAATTTATGTAATTCTTTCAGTGGATTGGAATCATAATAGAACCATCTTTACGATGAAAAAACATAACTTGCCGAGAAGGACATTTACGTTACAGTCACTGTTATCAATATTCAAATACCGAAAATGATGTATTCGCCCACGAAAAACCTTGAAAATAGGAATATCTTAGGGTATATCGTATACCTTTGATGATCCCTGTAACGACGCTTCTATTTTCATTGCATTTTACTCTCACGTGTTATTATTTGAACCATGGATACTTTATTTCATTCTAAAATCCTTACTCTTCTTCCGGCTTCGTTGTTGTGCAAGTTCATCAGCCTCCTCTCCAGTGTGGCGCGCGTTTTCCTTTCCATGGCATCGACGAACGTCTGCGAGAACTGGACCCCGTACGCGACGTTGTCCGAACAGCCTGCCCAGACGAACCCCTCGGCACTGTTGCCGCCCACCGTTCGGTCACATCCGCACTTGTGAAAGAGAGGAGAACGATCACGTGAAACATTGTCAAAATTAACAGTGGCGGATTTCGGGGGCATCAACCCCTGTTACATATGCATATACATGTGTATGTATACTGGAGGGGGACAGATTGGAATTTTCAAATAATTCGTTGCCAAGCAAAAAAAAAAAAAAAAAAAAAAAAAAAAACAGGTTCTCGGTTTTTTCAGGTGTATCTTTTTTACCCGAAAAAAATGCTGACAAGCTATTATACGAAATAAAAGATTTCCATGATGGGGGAGGGGGAGGGGGGCGAGGTGGCATACGCCAAGGTGTCCCCCACCCATGGCTAATTCAAACATGCAAGGGAGGAAGCAAAGCCAAAGTGTCATACCTTACCCAAAGTTACAACTCACAAAATGTACCCCTCTCTTTTCAGATTTTCAACACCAAATGCGCCCGAAAAATGAGATATCTTTCGTCAATTTCGTCTGTATTTCAGCATCCCAGTTTTCATCATGGAGTCAACATTCACAACCTTCATCATTATGATGTTGATGATAATGATGATGATGATGATCATCATCATCATCATTATCATCGCTATCATCATTATCATCAACATTCTTCGAATTCATCTGTGTGTGATTCGGTGTTAGTGTAGAAAAACTGTAGACATCGAAAACAAACCGTCACATTTAGATGTTAGAAAATAGAAAGATGCCTCTTAAAATTCCTCGTAGTTATATGATTACTTTTTTTAAAAAATTTTATAATTACAGTATTATCATGATTATCGGCTCCTTGTAAGGGAGGCGTTGGTACATTTGGGGGAAGTGTTCTTACCGACTCCCTTAGGGAGCTGCTGACGTGACATGTTCGAGCACATTTGTAAGAGCTTCTTTTTTTTTCCTAAGAATATAGGCCTACATAATTATGGCAATAGATATACACCCAGTAACTGATCCACTTGGCAAAATATCTTGGTAATAATCCCGAAAATCATTACTTTAAAAAAAAAATACCTTCTCGAGTTCTCCGCTGCTGCACCCTCTGGTGACGGCGTGTGCTACTCCTGCCGCTGAGATGGCGTTCACGAAGGCTGCTTCACGGGTACCTGGTTAAAAAAAAAAAAAGAAGAATGAAAATTATGATACAGGAATGAAGAAATGAAGATACAACTCTGGCGATAAAAGTAATCACGATTTTCAGTTTTGAATAATGGGAGGGTGACAAGACTCCCCATCCTCCGCCCTGAGCAAAGAAAAAAATACACTTAGCGTGCTAGCTCATGCACATAGCCTATACGACATGAAATAATACATATTTTGCCACAAAGACATCTATTTATCTTCAAATTTCTTGCTATCCCTCCAGGGGAAAGGCTGTCAACATTAAGGGGATATCAGTCAAATTTCACAGACAAATAATGGAGGGATGCTACTCCTACCCCCCCCCCCCCCTCCATCTAATTGTATCAAAATTTTCTTTCAAAATCCAGTCCGACTTAGTCATAATTATATGTGCCACTGCCTTTAATGCTGGGTGATAAGTGAATAAATTGCCTTGTTGGGTGTTGCTCAACTTGCTGTGTGTTGGGTGATTTAAACAAAGCCCTTCGGCTACCTCACCCAACCATGGAATCGACCACCAAGAGGTAGTGATCAAGATAAGATCGCCCGACTATCGTCGTCAACGCGGGACGGTTGAAAGAAATGGCAAGGTTAAACGACGAAATAAAACCCCCAGAAAGAACTATTTTCGTCTTCCGGGGTCCTATCACACGGCTATTTCTGCCATCCTCCGTGAAAAAATGGTATGCTTGGGACGGTTGATGGAAATGGCAAGGTTTAGAGAAGAAATATAAGTCCAATATAGAACTATTTTCGTCTTAAGAACTCTCTTGAAACGGCAATTTTCTGCCATCTTTTGTCCTAGCATGCTTCATATCATTCAATCTTTCAGCACCATGAAATATTCACACTTGAGGGACGTATGCCAGAATAATAGACTTTGGAAAGAGACCCGGCCGTTTTTCTGAACTGGTAGAAGAGATCAGGGCCCTGTCTCATAAAACTTGTTATCAGTAACAACTGCCACATTTCTATGACAAATTTGCTCTCAGCCAATCAGATGCAAGGCTTTCAGTAGCTTGTAACAGTTATTGCCACTAGTCATTGGTAACAAGTTTTATGAAACGGGGCCCTGATCTTAAAATATTAAATACACTATTATGAGCAAAATATTGTATTTCCTCAAACAACAATGCAAACAAAGTACTGCAAGCAAAGAACAAACAGACCAACAAACAATCAAAAATTGATATAGATTCATATAGCTAACAGAAACCTAAACTAACTTTGAGTCTCCGCAAACTCACCCTATTTGAGATTTATTCCTTCTTTTTTCTCTCTCTGTCTCTTTTTACTCTTCCTCTTACATTTGTTATTGCTTTTCGTAATAATTCTGCCTTGCCTAATTTTACGGAGTCGTTAACATGATAGATATTTTTTTCTGAACATCTGAGCACAATAATTATTCTGTACACACTGGTATAATTGAATATGGTTTTATATTTCATATATTTCATATTTCACATCATTACGTTTAAACTGTGATTAAACTATGTTTTTACACCTCACCGTACTGCACTTTCTTTTCTCATATTTTGTACATATGATTGCTGTTCAATATTCTTTTTCATTTGCTAGATTCTTGTTTTCCTTTCGAACTTGAAATGATTCCGCTCTATATATCATCGTACTGTACTTTTTTTTTCCTTTTTACGTTCTATACATGTTCCTAATTTAATTTTTATGGTTTTATGCATTCGTTTTCTCATATTTTGCTCATGCGATTGCTGTTTAATATTTTTATTTATATGCTAGATTCTTGTTTTTACTTTTGAACATTAATAATTCTGTTGTATATATATTTTACTTTTCACATTTCGTTAAAAATACATTTACATATTCTAGGTTTGTTTGTTTCTCTTTCCGCCTAATCTTATAGAAATTCTTAATTATTTTCTTTATTTTATGTTTTGTGATACATAACATGTTTTCAAACCTTATTATAAATTTGTATGATTTCTGTATTTTATTTTGTTATGATTTGTACTTGTAATTGTTTGATATTTGAATTCATATATCATGTTATTTTATTGTTTTTTAATTGTCACACGGCCCCTTTGAAAACCAGCCGAGAAGCTGAACTAGGCTTTTACCGTGTTTAAATAAATAAATCAAATCAAATCAAATCAAACAAAAATCAACAAACACAATGTCAAGAATAAAAATCTTCTTAAACCAGTCGCACCTTCATTATTTGGAAATGAAAGGTTGCATGATAATAACATATTCTATCACAGATATCTACACTATATAATGACCCCAAATATAACGACATTACTTCAAAATTCGTTTTATTCATTCACATTAAAATTGATGATCTTACAACAAAGTTATAATGAAAGAAAAATAAGACAGAATATAATCAGAATCCTCAGACGGAAGAACCTAAACGTATCCAGACAAAATTATTTTATACCAAATGATATTTCTACAACATAAAGCATAGGCATATTCGTTTCAAAGAACGGAAAATTGATTCATACTTTTGCTTATCTTGGTAAATAACATTTACTGTGATTGTTTTTGTTTATATGCAACTCGATGTACTTTGTTATAAAAAGGGAACAGAAGAGTGATTGATATCCATAAAGTTCAATAAATGCAATACACTACACTACAATACAATATAATACATGTACAGTACAATACCATACAATACAATACGATACAATACAATACAAATTATAATACATGGCAAAACGCAAGTTGTAAAGTGTAGTTTGCTTCCACATTGCCTTTCTGCAGATCTTGTTGAGAGCACTAGATACTTTTCAGTATCTGAAAGCTTCTTGGTATTCAGAAATCTTAACTTCAACGTCGAGAGCATCGCCTTTTAGCTTAAAAGGATTCCGACTCATTTAGATTGAGATATAATTTCACTCACTCTCAAAAAATAACCTTCACTTGGCATGCCTGGTGTGCATTCTGAAATAGATATTCTGGAAAGGAAATCACAGCAAAGTGAGAAGAAAATTCAATTTCTCTTCCATTTATAGTTCTGAAATGACCTTCAAGGTTTTTGGTAGAGCATCTTTCACTGTTTCTATTGCACCAAAATCCCTTTGTCATTTTCGATATGCAATCTCTCCCATAAAATTTATTTCTCTTCGCAGATCAAAATTGATATTACTTGCTATAAGCGCAGTAAAATGTGATTGAAGAGAGAGAGAGAGAGAGAGAGAAAGTGGTGGTGGTGGTTGCGGTGCTGGTGGTAGTGGTGATGGTCTACGGTGGTACTGATAAATGTGGTAATGGTTGCGGTGGCGAGAGTGGTGCTGCTAGTGCCAAGATCTGGAGAAAATGGAGGGTTGGCATTGGTCTCACACTGTAAATAACATAACATTACGACGGAGCATGCGGAGCGAAGCAACCGAGCAAAGGAGTCGTTTCATCTTCATTTCACAATGCCCCTGCCATTTCTTCCTCTGTCTCTCTGACTCTGACTATTTGTGTGTACGCGCACGTGCGGGTGTGTGTGTGTGGAGGTGCCGTGGTCGAGTGGTCTAAAGCGCTTGACTGGAGAGGCGAAAGTCGGGGGTTCGATCCCCGTGGTATGGCACTTATGCTCCTGAGCAAGGCATTTTATCTTTTAGCTACATTGCTCTTTTATCGTACATCAAATAAATAAAAATGCTATCGGCATTACTGATACCAACGTGTGCACGTGTTTAAAAAAAGTGTGTGTGTGTGTGTGTGTGTGTGTGTGTTGTGCCGCCGCTCTTTCCCTCTCGCCTCCCCCACTCCTCTTTCTCTCTCTTTCTCTCTCTTTCTCTAGCTCACTCTCTTTTCTCTCTTGGTAATTTGATGGTATAGGGGCACGAGGCGCAGTGACCCCGTACCCAATCGTCGTTGGAGCACCCGGTTGCAGTTACTGCAGAAAGTATCGTTTCGTCATCGAGACAACACATTAGAGGTGTACGTGACTTCTCCTCACACGAACACACAGTATATTCCAAGGCAGACGATACGCCACATTCAAACGATTTAATCGATATCAAAAGAAATTCATCAAGTTTGTGACGTAGACGTAGTGCCAAAAGGGTCACAGCGGTGTAATGAATAGTATCAAATCTCAACTGATGGAAATTAGGAAACTTGATCGAAAGTTACGATGCTCTTATTAGGAACCTATTAGAAGGCTGGAAAGGAAAAAAAATGCTTAAATAGTGGACAAAAAAGATCAAAAAGTCAGACAGCTGTGCACTAATGGATACATCATTTTACGAATCTTGTAAGGTATGAATATTGTAACTGGATAATAGAATAAAACCCAAAAATCTGTACGAACGCAACGACGCAACTGCTAAAGTGCATAATCGATCATCGAAGCCAGCTAGAGGAGACGAATCAAGCAATAATTCCGTATTAGCTTTTAAAATCATAAATTCTCATCAGTTTTATCGACATTCTTGAAGCAATAACTTTCGGGGGGCAAGAAATTGAAATGTAGCTCGGCGGAAATTTAACCATTTTTCATCGATTTGAGAATTGGTATGTAACGTTTCTCCTCGGCACACGTTGCTTGAGTTAGCGTGTTGGCGTATGGGACCGCAGACCCGTAACAAATATCAGCTTTGATGAAAGACGGGAGGGAATTCGCGCCATCGGAAAATGATCCCTTCTCCAAGTGTCCAATTTTCACTCGGCTTTAGAGGACCAATACTCTTTGCAGTGTTTCTCGGCAAGGTTTTGCAATAGACGTCCTAAACATGCTAAAGAGACATCCACAAGTAATATTTGCGAACGGAAGAAATTATTTCCATTGAATAAAATGTTAACGCTACCTTTGATCAGTCATAGTCTATTTACACAGGGGCGAATCGAGAATTTCAGGAGGGTGGCAAGCTAAAAATTATCTTGTCTTTATGTACTATTTGATAAATGAAAAGTCCCTAACAAACAAAAACAAAACAACCTTTCATCCACCACAAAAATATGGGTATATTTGTGATGATGACGACGATGACCATGGCGTCAATGATGAGGATGATATTGATGATGATGAATACTATACAATGATGATGACGATGGTGATGAATAGTAACAATACAGCGATGACGACGACGACGACGATGATGATGATGATGATGATGATGATGATGTTGATGATGATTGCAGCTGTTACGTGACAAAAGGCACTTTTCCATTTGCTTCAAATCTATCACAGCCTTGTGAAGTGATTCAGGGTGCTATACCTTTAAAATGTTATCGGCGAAATGTTATCATTGGAAATGATATAGCGTCGACGGATGGATCTGAAAATGTTTCCATGAAGAGGCAATGATCCCTACAAACAACATCACCAAAACAAAAATGTTTCCAACGAGCTTCGAAGGAGAAAGATCTCTTGTCGTATGGTGATGACAGAGGAGAACTTCAGAGAGTTTTCAAGCGCTAAAAGAGCAGAGACAAATTTCAGAGATGGAGAGGGAAGGCCAATTCGCGAAATACCATCCGGAAATGATTCGGAAATCGAAGAAAATCTCATATCTCATCTCACGTTGACTCTCCTGACTGCAATTGATCGCCTTGATTTAAGATGTTTAACCTAATGGGAACGTACTTGGCCTATGGGTATTACGGGTATGTGGAGTGCATGGATGTTGGTCTCGTAGTCGTGGCATATTCACGACGAAAAAGGACAGGGGTGAGGTGGAAACATGTTCTATTACATGTATCTGAACAACACAGGGTCCATTTCAGATCGCAGTTGTAGGGGTGGAAATAGAAAACACTTGAGGCTGATGACGATGATGGATAGTCAGTTTTGATATCGAACGAGACCATGGCCGTACGCAGTGGGGGGGGGGGGGGCAAGGGGGCAGTTTCTCCCCGTCCCCCACGAAATTTTGAAAACTTACATTTTCTTACTGAAGATTTTCACAAAATCCACGAAAAGTGTGCACCAAATCCTTTAATTTCACTTTTGAAAATGCAAAAGCGCCCCCGTGAGCAGCTCGGTCGCTTCGCTCCCCCGCTTTTGAGCTTTTTCGAAAATTTGTACGCCTCTTGCCCGCCAGGAAAAAAAATTTCTGCGTACGGCCCTGAACGAGACACGAAACAATGGGCAAAATATCACTGTATAAAGGCCTATGACATAGGCCTAAATCAAATGTGATGAAAAACCTATCAAATTTCGTATACAGTTATGTCCATACTTGAAATAACAGTGTTGAGGAACTATCTGACCCTAAACAATGACCAATCCACCCCCCCCCCCCTTGATCAAAGTTCAAGAGTCCCCCTGACGTAGAAAGGCCAAGTAACATTGATTCCTAGTTTCTCGCCCGGATATTTTCAAATTGAGGAGGAGGGGGTTCCATGTTATTTGATATTTAATGTATTTTCTTTTTTGTACATGAAATGCTATTCAGATAGTTTTAACACACATTTCCTCCTTTTTTCTTTTTTGATATTTCATTTTTTTATATTTCATTGATATAAGCACTTAAGACATGTAAGAGGCTCAAAACAATGACAATGAATGGTATTGATGATTTCTTTGTAACCTAATTGTCTAGATGTACTCAGATTAAAATTAATTTCATTTTAGAACAAAGATAACAAAATAAAAATTTGGGGGCTCACCGAAAAAAGGAAGGAGGAGAGGACGAGATACTAGGAATGATATCTATTTGGCCTAAAAGATATGAAGAACTGCACAGTTCATGTTGGGATAGTGATTTCCCATTATTTTCGTCTAGTCCGGACAATCAACTTTGCAGCCTAGTGGTAAATGCCTGGGCTTTCAAAGCCTCACATCCAGGTTCGATACTTCTCAAAGATATCTCGTCCAACATACCCAGTTTTTTTAGCAGAAGGGCGACGGAGGAAACTTCCGTTGCAAATCAACCAAATCAAGGAATTCCAAATAGTATTTTCCTGACTGGTTTTAAGGCTATCGATAATCTCTGGTCGAAAGGTACATGCATATCTGAAATATTCCTTAAGCCCACTGCACACTACACGATCTGTCTGCGATCCGATTTTGGAAAAATTGTTATAGTATTTGATATGAACATTCAAACATGGAAAATCATAATAAACGTGAAACTCCGGGCTATTTCAAGCCTCCTTGTATAGGAACAACTTCCATACTTCATGTAGAATGCTACTTGTTCCAAAGTCCGGTCGCAGTCGGATCGTATAGTGTTCGGTGGTCTTTAAAGGAGAATGCAACCCAGACATCAGTGAGCTTCCAGTGAATGAAGAAGAGGAAGAGTAAACAGTGAAAGTTTGAGCAAAAACGGACAATCTGTTCAAGAGCTATGAAGTTTGAAAGTTTAAGTAAATCCTTATTATTGGATCCTTGAATTGGCAACTTTGCCAGCATCTATGATGTCATCGTGGACAACTCTCCATCCATCTTGTACACAGAATTTAACATTTTCTTTCTTGATAAAAATTCTATTGATTTATTGTTTGAGTATGACATGGCTATATCAATTCTGCAAGCATTTTGAGAAGAATTATGTGGATTCCTGACTTGAAATTTTATATAAATCATTTTTTTGGGGGGAAAAATTATGTACAAAATGAATAAATGAGAGTTGCCCACGATGACATCAGATGCTGGCAAAGTTGCCAACTCAAGGATCCCTATAATAGGGATTTACTGAAACTTTCAAAATTCATAACTCTTGAACAGATTGTACGATTTTGCTCAAACTTTCACTGTTTACTCTTCTTGGTCATCTTTATTCACTAAGAGCACACTGACGCTTGGGTTGCATTCTCCTTTAACGTCCGGGAAATCGTTGCGATATCTCGGACAGGTTTTCACTGGTGAAGGATTATCATTCGGCGCCGGTCAAGCTACATCTGTCATTGGACCTCTTGTATCCTCTCCCCCTAAAAACACACAAAAGAATAAAAACAAAAACGCAATATCTACTTCTATGGGGGCAATAAATCTCTTTTACTGAGGATAATGACGAGACGAGGTGGGACAATTATGAAATGAATTATGGGGATTTGGTGGCGTGATTTGGAAGGGATTCTCTGAAATGGCTCGTGTCCATTTCCGAGTGAAACGATAAAATATGAATTGAAAAATATCTACTGACAGCGCTGAAAAGCTGTTGCATTAAGTTCTCTGAGGAGAAAAGCCTGCTCTTCAAAAAGTGTCTGCTTTTGTTTCCTCTATTCAGACACGAGGATGGAGGCTCAGTTACGACCAATACTTACTCTTAGTATGCTACGATTCCAAATGTTATTTAAGCATTTGAATTGTGAACTTTTTTATTTTTTCACTTCCAACAAAATACAAATAACAAATTCAATCACTGTAAAAACCATGAATATTATGAAAAGTTTTAACGAAATTTGAAAATACATAGACCAATGTATGATGATAAAAGGAAAGTACAATAGTGCATATGAACCTTGATTTATATTCTGTGGAAATGGAGGGGTCCACTTTTAAAGCAAAGCTTGTAGTTTGTGGAACCCTTTACCTTCAACAACTGTCCCTCGGATAGGTGTATAGACTCCTTGAGTCCGTAGTCTTATCAGCATACGCTAATTAAATCATCAGTTAATCAAAATAACTGCAAATGATACTAGTAATTTGTTTACTCTCCATTGTTTTATTTCCCTCTTGTATAAGTTTGCTTTTCTTAAAACTGTGCTATATCATTTGAGTTTGTAATGTCCATCAAAGGATTTGCATCTCTGTGTTCGTTCCTTCTTTAATCTTTAATACTTATATTACTTGGTAGTTTTCATTCTGCAAATAAAAGTTACCATATTCAACAATGATGTTTTTATGTATTCCTGAAGTCAGGCAATGACGCGAAGTCAATCCATTCGAAAATGAAGGTCGAGGATCGAAATCATTTGGAAGTGGATATTGTGGGTTGATTGTTGCCATGGGAACAGGCATCACTCTAGATGGTTTGATGTCGTCTGTCTTCATTATATCCACCTGTCATGAATTCAGGGTGGTTCGTCGTACTAGCTTGGTAGGCGGGAGGGATGACCGCCAGGTTACTGGCTACACTACACTGTGCATGACTCACTAAAACTTTATGCAGAAAAGTATGAAAAAGACAAAGTGTGACGTCGTCACATCTGTGGAAATATTTTGCGCGTTTAAACCCCTGTTAAAAGTGAACTGAAATGACAATTTGCACACATTATCCCAAGTCTGCTATGCAGGTACACATGCACCAGAAATAGCCTGCATGTATTTATCAAATTTCAACTTTTCACAAATCTGCAAATCGTGTTCTCTAAATTTAAACCTGACTCATTAGACTACAAATTTAAGACCAGCTGTGATGACCACCCTGTTTGATGAAAAAGTAGGCCTTTACCTTGAAATTGTGCACAAATAAGTCAAATATAATTTTGTAACTTTTAGTTTACCGCCCATCACCCTACTACATAACTTTAGGTCACATGTATTTCAAACAGTTATCACCTCCACACAAGTTGGCAACCCTATGGCAATGATAGCCGAGAAGAAGAAAAAGATTGAGAGGAGAAAGATAAAAGGAGAATAAGAAATATAAGGAATAAGATAATGATCATATGATAGAGATGACGAGAAGGAAGAAGAAACAGCAGAAGAAAAAAAGGAAGAAGAAGAAGAAGAGGAAGAAGAAGAAAGCTATGTGCCGCTACTCCATTTTTCTTGTCTCTACCCAAGTATCCATAACCCTTAGCAAAACTTGGCATACGACCTCACATGGTGGTGTTAATCTGTCATGTGATATTTCTCCGACTGATTGCCAATTTGATGGGAATATCAAGTTCAAAATCCCTTTTCTTCGCCACAGTGAAATCCCTTTTATTCGCCACAATAAAACCATCGCCTGAAACCTCACAGCGTAACCCCTCACCCAAATACTTAATACAAATAGTTGTCTAACTTCTTACCGTGCGCAGAGCTAATATCTCCGGGTTTTCTCCACGACTGGGTAAAAACTGGAGCAATTGAGTATCAGAAAACTGCAGCAACACTTCAAATGACATTTCCGACATGTTAAATTCTTCATTTCCCTCCTTTTCTGCTTCTTCGTGTTTTTGAAGTATCAAAATGCTGCACAGCGGTTACAACATAGAACGATTTCTTCATTGAGATTCCTGCGCCCTTCTTCAAATAGTTTTCTCGATCATCTAAGGCCCTCGTCGTTAAAACTTACTTAGAAGATGAGCCTACTCAGAGTTTTCTCGACTTTTCAAGTCATGTATACATGGTATACATAACACTCAATGAAAAGCAATTATAACAATTAACAAGTTGTAAATCCGCTATGGGGCAACATTATAGCACATTGATAAAAAAAGATTCAATAAAATAATACAATCATATCGTTGTTTTCGTCTGAAGTCGCATTTGATATAATCGCAGTTGCAAATTAAGGCTACTCTAAAAGTTATTTGCTCATCAGAGCATTCATATGGCTCTGGTAAATTTCAGATATCATTTGGAAAATCCCTAATGCATTCGTGGATAATGACTGTAGCCATTGAGTAACTTAAAAATCTGAGCTGCATGGCCCTACATGCATCAGTATATGTAATTTTGTGCAGCCTAATTATGAAGCCCTGGAAAAATGCACTTCAAAGGCATCATCATGTGCTTCACAAAAAATGAAAATAAACAAGTGACCGGAAATGCCAGACCTTTTATATACTATCATGCCTATAGACTGCAGTGTTAGACAAAAGCAATACCCGGGTTGGTTTAGCAAATGGCGGAATTCAGTGCTAGATATCTTGATGATAACATCTTATTATTTCAAAACTTTTATATTCCTGGCTGTTTATTTTGCCTTCTGAACATCCTTATACAACTCAGACATCCAAAGTCAACAATTTATTAAATCAAGTCTCCACAAAGTTACCGGATCCCTTTAAATTTGAAAATCTTCATCACTTGCGGGATGCCACTGGAAGAAAATAAAGTGGACGTTGTATACAAACAACGTTTGTCTGTTTTATGGTGTGTTTGTAACTTCGTCACTGGCGATATTCGAAGAAATCATCCCTTTGTATTCAGGTCATGAAAAACTCATCAAATAGACAACTTATAATCTGAGACCCGTTTCATAAAACTTGTTACCAGTAACAACTGCCACAGTTCTATAACAAATTTGCTCTCAGCCAATCAGATGCAAGGATTTCAGTAGCTTATAACAGTTATGGCAATTTGTCATTGGTAACAAGTTTTATGAAACGGAGCCCAGATGTAAGAAAGAGAGGGAAAGAAAGAGGAGTGAGAAAGAGAGAGAGAGAAAGAGAGAGAGAGAGAGAGAATGGGATGGGGGTCGTTGAGAAGAATGTTTACTGTTGTTTCATGGTGTATGCTTTCTGCAGATCATGATCAGTTAAGATTATTGCGGTGCATTTTGCAGAACAAGCAATATCTTTCTATCTCAGTTTATAATGTCGCTATGTCACAGTAAGAAAATAAAAATACCAAGCGCCTCATAAAATGAAGATTAACCATGTGTTAACAAAGAGCTTTATTTGAGCAAAGAAGTTGTACTTTCAGTTGGCAGTGTTTACTTCAAGACGTTTCAATCACAGTACAAACCATAAAAGGGGATAAAAGTGCAAATGATTTGAAATTGACTAGAAAAACATCCGTATGTACTTTTCCAAAAAGCTTTACCAAAAGTCGGCGCAACGGTTGGGAATGTTTCTCGTGGCGGTCATACTCGCCTGGCCTGCAGGATGAAATCGGAGTTATTTCGGACGTTACCCACATGTCTTTTACAGTATCGCTTAGAGCTACGGTTTGTTCTTATAATACATGATTTGACAAACAAACAAATAAATAAACAAACAAACAACAAGACTTTTCAAAGAGAAAAGACTGAGAAAAAGAATTTGACTGGGGGTTGCAACAAGCAGCCTGTACGACGTGCGCATATACTGCCGATGCAAATTTTTCGTCGAATTGCGATGATATAGGTTTTGGTTTAAACCAATCTTGCATTACATCAAATCGTTGTACACTGGTGTGCACCCTTGCCTAAGGGCGTTTATGAATTTAATTTCAAGTGTCCAAACTGAACTTCTTAATCCCGTTGATTTCAACTGCCTTATTCACATCAATCCGAAATTTCGGGGCTTCTTCACTGAATCTCAAATTTTGGAGAAAATGAACTAAGCCGTTACTCATGAGGAAAAATCAATTTACACAAAGTACGCATGAAAAATTCCTTTTTAATATACACACGTTTATCTAACACAATGAAAAATGTTTATTGTTCATTAAAATAACGTATGATACCGAAAAGCGTTTTCAATAACATTTTCAAAATGCAAAATACTGTTATTTTCAAGGGTTTAATTTTGAAAACTTAGTGGTGAAAACTCAAGGAAAAGAAGTAGGTATATAGCCAAACATTATGTTCGAACACAAAATTTTGGGTTTTTTTTAATTTTTTTTTTTTCTTCTTCAAATATAATATAATTGTTTTACGCCTCAGCATAATAACGAGAAGGAAAAGGTGAAAAGTAAAAAGTGGAATGACGGAGAAGGGGGAAATGGAGGGAGGGGGAGAGGGGAGGGGGGAGGTAGGGTAAACACCAAACCATTTTCGAGGAACCTTTACCATTGTAAAGGCATGAAGGATATTCTTTAAAAATATTGGCAACATTGATTTGGTTAAATTCTAAGATAAGTTACCTCCTGCAATGATAAAAGCATATTTTCCTACTGAAATATTTTAAAATGTGAACGACGTCGGAGAGGAGAAAAGACTCTGGTCAATTTCGCCTTTTTTTGTATGGAACACCCGCTGTGCGAGTAATTCGTCCTCGTAAAATGGAATGTAACAACTTCTTCTCCGAGGCGATTTGGCGCTATTGTATATTAAATCAACTATTTCAGGCATTCGACTCTCCAGAAAGGGAGGGGAACAAGGAAAAAGAGAGGAAAAGATGAAAATCGAGCTTGGAAATTTAACGAGCTGGTGGGTGAGTAGCTTAGCTGAGTTCACGGTCATTCTCACCTAATTTTGAGGGTAGATTGCTAGGCTGCTATTAAAATGTAATTTTGTTGCCTTTCAATTTCCTATTGTTCGCAGTCGGCATGGCAAATTGCTTTTTGGTGAGTAATGGCAGTGTAATGACAGCCATGTCGATATGTGAACTTCAGACTATACGTAGATCTACTATCTACATTATTAGTTTATATCTTGGTGAAGAATATAAAGAGTATTATCCCAAAACAGGTTGAGCGCCGTTTTTGAATATTTTAAAGTATAAAGGAAACATCGTATGAAATAAAATAGTGCCTTTGGAATAATACCTATTAGCTCATGGTATGTCTTTGAAGTTAATAATGAAAAAAAAGTATCAAGAAATTTCTTAATATTTTCATTATATTGCGGAAGCTTTAATCGGCAATATCTCGTTTAGCGACGAAACTCTTCATATATAATTATATACATAGAACATTATATAGAATTCATAACCAGTTGGCAACTTTTGTGGTAAAACCATTCTTTTTCCTAATCATGTACTCACAGTGTGGTAAGGGGAAAGTTCCTTCTGAATTTGTCCATTGATATTTACGTTACAGTTGGTTTGCTACTCCAATTCAAGAACCACAGAGAAAGAAAGAGAGATAGAGAGAGAGAGAGAGAGAGAAGGGGTGGGGGCCGGAGTATACAGATACAAAGATACAGAGAAAGAAACATGCAAGGAGACTATACATGCACAATTCGATTTCTTTTGTGTAACATGTGAAATATTATGAGTCAGTTTTGACACTGAAAAGCGTGAACTAAAGGCGGGAAAGACTTGACTCGAACAATAGGCCCTACATTTTCGTATCGTCTGCCAAAGTGTACGTCTGACTCGTTGCTCCATACAAAGTGCATATACTCGACTCTCAAGGATATTAAAGACGAAATAATATTTACTGATGAGCAGAAAAGAACTTCCCAAAAGACAGAACAAAAGAACAAAACGTAGCGAATCAAAATGAAAAAAAAATGCAGTATGAGATCGGCAATCATCGAAACAAAGTCTAAATTCTGCATTTAATAGTTAGGGCCTACCGTCCTAGAATGATGAAGACTTACAGTTAATTGATTCGTATACAAAATCATTACGTCAAATTGCCTGACGTCATAAGATGTGAAACTACTCGTGCATGATATGTCACGCGAATACTGACCGAAAGAAATGAGAAGATAAAATTCGTCCAGAATGTCGTCAGATCATGACATGTGTACAGGTATCTTCTGTCTCTAATGACGGTATATATATATTGAAACATTAAAAATTATAGCTTGAAATGAGTGCCTTTTGTAAGTATATAACTTGAGATACGCGAAATGGACACCTAGGCTGAACTGGTCACTAAATTGCCATGATTTGCGATCAGGGGTATCAAGGTAGTGACAAAATTCATAACATGTTGCTATCCACAAGGATTTAATGATGAACATTTAACCTACCGTACAGACTTATCCAAAAGCAAAAAAATAAAAAATAAAAAAAAATAAAATAAAATAAAATAAAAAATAAAACAAACCCACCTCCTACTACAGTGGCGTAATGACCAAAAACTTTTGGGAGCCGGCAACTGAAGTTACAAAAAAGTAAGGAAAAAACCCCGAAAAATCTGTCATTTCAGCAACATTTGTGTAAATCACTGGTAATTAGAAATAAACCACGTCTGAGTTTTATGGGGGGGGGGGGCGGGCAACTGACCCCAAGCCCCCGCCCAATCAGTATGCCAGTGTCCTACTACAACCAAACTAAAAGGAAACAAAATGTTTATTCCATTCCCTACATTCGCCACATGCACAGCCTCTAATTTCGCGTGAGAAGAAAAAGTAGGCCTACATACTTCCATGTTGCGGCTGAAAGCTCTACATGTATCTTCGTCTTGCTATAACAAAAAAAAAATTGATACATTTCCATTTAAGGTATCACTCCAAGCAAACAAGTTCAACACGGTAGGTGTTTGCCTGTTTGCTGGCCAGACATCCCGCCGAAACTCCGCCGGTGATAGTTCTTTATCGCCTCGCTATAAGGACCACCGCCACGGCGCAGTAGCAAATTAATAACGAATTTTCTCTCTCCCGGCGGTGCTCCGCCTTTGTGGTTAACGTGTCGGGATTCTAGCCGGCGGGGTATGACAAAGCCTATTGACATCTTATCACTAACAAGTCAACGTTACTGAGACAGATTTGCTAGACAAGATTACAGGTATACCAAAAGTCATAAGACGTAATACATGAAGACTATTGCATCAAAATTGAAAAAAAAAACAAAAAAACACTTAATCCAAAGATTCAGTTTAGACTGAGAATATACAGGACAAGCTCCCAGTTAGATTCTTAAATACAGTTTAATAATAGCAATTTGTAAAGAAAATTTCACCATTGAAGGCTTTGGGTTACACAATACAAAAGAGGCTTCTATAAACTGAGACGATAATATAAGCATGGTTGGTGATGGAATTTTGTTATGAGTCGCAAACTCAATTTGAGTGAATTCATAACCCGCGAATCCTTCCTAACGCTGACCAAGCCCAGACCAAGGCCTGAACTATATTGATACTGGGATGTACATCGCAACCTTGTACTACGGACCAAGGCTCATAAACATTTCCGAAAAACGTCGCTACTAAAAGTCAAGTTTGATGACCCAATCAAAAGACGATGTGGAGACTGGAGAGGATATTATGAGGATAAGAATGAGAAAGAAAGAAGGGTAGAGAAAGAGAGTGGGGGGGGGAAGCTGAAAATTTTTCGAGAAGAGAGAAGAGGCTTGAAAAAAAAAATCGAAAAGAGGGTAATTTTGACCAGTGGATGGAACTCGTTTACCATGTTTACTAGTCGGGTGGTTTTGCAAAACGCGTGGTCACGAGTGTGTGCAGGATATCGACTGCCCCCCCCCCCCCCCCCCCCCACAGAGAGAGAGAGAGAGAGAGAGAGAGAAGAGAGAGAGAGAGAGAGAGAGAGAGAGAGAGAGAGAGAGAGAGAGAGAGAGAGGAATGATTGAAAAGGGGAGGGAGAGAGGAATAATTGAAAGAGGGAAGGGGAAAGGAGATGGGAACGAGAGATGAGAAAGAGTTCAAACGATATGAGATAGATAGAGACATGGGAGGGAGGGGGGAAACGGGGCGAAGGAATAGAAAGGTGGAGAGGCGACTTGGGAAAATGGGGAAAAGGGGGAGAACGAAAGAAAATAAGGAAAAGAAATGGAAAAGGGGAAAATTAAGAAAATGTGGGGTTATACGTACAAAGTAAGAGAAAGAGACAAGATCAATATAGAGTGAGAGGGAGAGGGAGGGAGAAGGAAAGAGAGAGGGAGTGAGAGAAAAGAAGAAGAAGAAGAAGAAGGAGAAAAAATAGGGATGACGTCGACTGCGTATTTATGGACATAATTTTTGCACGCCGTCGTTAGATTCAATTGAAAAATGAACAGCGGAAATTTGATTTGCAAAGCACAGCGAGCCCCATATTGGGTGGTCGCTTTACTTGAAACTGTTTTTCTCTGAGTGATTACAGCGGAGAGGGTATGAGCGTCGAGACAGGGGAGGAGGACCAGGGTGTTCGGTTGTGCCCTAGCTAGCTGGTCGACTGGTAGAGGAGGGTTAAGAAAGAAATGAAGGAGGTTAAGGGCCGCTGCCGGGAATTATGACCAAGGTTTTGGGTGACAATAAGTTCTTCCACTACATAATATGTTCACTTGAATTGAATTGAATTGAATTCTTTCTTTATTTTCAAGTCATAAAAACTACTTATAAAGCATTTTAAAAATGTAGGTACAAACTATATGACAAAGAAAAAGGAAAACTTAAAAAAAAAAAAAAAAAAAAAAAGCTTGAAGAGCTGTAGTTCCCGTACAAAATGATAAACAACACAATGTTCTGTGTTAGAGCTATTCAACAGTAGATATATTATTATATCTCCCTTTTTACCAGCTTAAAAAATCAATTATTTCGAGAGTAATGAAATAAATATGTTACTGCTTTACCACATATGAAATTTAAACTTCTCCCCAAATACAAATTCAAATTCAAATTCAAATTTATTGATATAAAATCCTGAGATTTAAGGATTATCATCAATATCAAATACGCTTGGAATTAATGACTGTGCAAGTAGCCCTATCCCCCCCCCCCCGCCCCCACACCCAAACACAGAGGCCCATGTCATGTTGAAAGCGTGCATCTCCTGATACAGTTATGACGTAATCAATACAACAATGACTTAAATTTTGAATGATCAAATCTCTTCGTTTGGAAAGGGCAATAATGTGCAATAATATAGACCTATTAGCCTATAATAATATTTTATGCTAGAATGTTATGCACGCCTGTTCGATACAATAATGTTCTAGCGTTTATTTCTTCATCTGAAAATGTTAAAAGATACAAAAAAATCATGCTTGGGCTTTCCCCACAACCAGTGAACATCCCCATCCCCTTCCTCCTTCGACTTGCGGCCAAAATACCCTAATGCCAAATAAAAATAATTTCTAGTTTTTCGTACCCTCCTCCTTCCTTTTTCCGGGCAGCCTCAATTTTTTTTTTTTTTTTGGGGGGGAATATTTTTGTTCTGAAATGAAATAAATGAGAATATGAGGACATCAGATTTTCTAGACAATGAAAAAAAAAAGAATTAATAGAATGCAATTTCTTTTTGTTTTGAGCCTTTAAAGTGCAAATAAAATTGAACTTAATTTTTTTTTTTCTAAATGTGTTGAAATTGACCCAACAGCATTTTTGTGTATCAGAAAAATATCAGATATTAAAGAGAATTGTACCCCCTCCTCCTTGTTTTCGAAAAATCCGGACGAGAAACTCAGAATCAAATTTACTTGGCCTAATGACTTCAACTCGACACTGACATACAACGGACAACGATCGGTCGAGAACTTTTGGCGCGGGCGAAACACTCTCTCAATCCGTCATCCCGTACTTGTTTGCCCCCATGCTCGGGTCAGGTCAAAGTTCAAGTGAATTGCTACTCGCGATCACACACTGGGGAACGGTTACAGCGTCTCCGGGGACCCACCCGGCGAATGCGATAATGATGAAATCATTAAACGAATCATAAAGTCGCAGTGGCCTAGATGCAGGGAGCACAGGGGTTCTGCCCCCCCCCCCCCCCCTACGAATGACAACGAAGGGAAGAAAAAGAGAAAACGAGAAAGGGAGGGAGGACAAAAGGACAAAAAAGAAGACGACCTGAACCAACCCACACCCTTTCCCCCTAATTCAGTACCCTTGCAAAATTCGTAATTCACTTTCAATGCTCGACCTGCGCCCCCCTCAATGATGCTAGTGCCCCCGAAATGACCGGACCCAAGGCGCGCCACTGATAATCATGATCATTTTTCGGCGGATGGTGACTGGAAGCTCATGTAAAGTTTTGATAGCAAGAAGAAAATTGGCATGAAACTGGCCAAATATCCTCTCATATTGCATGAAAAAATGTGGGAAATCATGTGATATTCCACTCATGATTTCCGGCGAATTTCAGAGTAAATATCTGAAAAGATATACAACGGCTACGCGAAGTGTGTAGGCACTTTGTGATGCATGTCGACATTATTGAAGGTTTTCGTCCCTGGCCTAGGGAACTAAACTATTTATTGCCTTTCATTGGTTTGATATTCCACTTGAGAAGGACAAAGCTTCCCTGCATCTTAATTTGCCAATATCTTGCTATTTAGCATCAAAAGCAAAGGAATCTGACAAAGAGTTTTGAGGGCTTACCCATGGGCTTACCAGAACTTATCATATAGTGCTATTATAGCTATCAAGTGAGGCCGAATTGGCTTGTGATAAGGTGTTTAGTTTTTTCCAGGATTGTCAGGTAATATTGCTGACATCGGAGATGATTTTAAAGAATATTCAGAATAACATTTTGAAATCGTTAGAAAGTGTGACAATACTGAATATCTACATTGCCTGAAAAACTCAAGAGAGGGTTTTCGTGGCGAAAACGTAATTGTTGATTCCTTTGATGTTTTGTTTATCAACCAAAAAATAAATAGATTTCTAAAAATTTGATTTTCTTATGAACGATGTTCAGTCTTGGAATATTGGTATCAATCTTGTCATATCATCCTGTTCATCATCACTCCGGCAACGCCACACACAAAGTATGCATGAGCAAAGGTTAAACCCTACATTTTTTTTTTATTTGGTCCTTAAATCGCCCATTCACATTTCGTCGACACAGGATTCGTCTATGAGATCTGACATTCATTTCGTCTCTTGTCAGTTTACCCCTTTTTCAGTTCGTTCACTGTCCGCCTGCAGGGGTCATTATCCTTCTAGTCATAATGCCAGTTGATTAAACTGCCCGTAACTTGGCTTAATATTATAATTGGTTAAAAAGAAAAAAGAGGGGCTGGCAAATGCCAGCGAAATTTTCGTACTGAGGTCTGATTATTAGACCCAGATGCAGTTGACGAAACAATAACTCCACCATGTCAACTGGTAATAAGACCAACTGACAATCATCGTTCAAGCAAATTATACAAACTAGTAATTGGGCTGTATGAAACTTAGGGTGTCATTAAACAAAACAGAGACGAGCACGGAAGTTGAGAAAGTGGGTATCGGTGGTTGTAAAATTGTTCATATTTTATGATAATCGTATATCCTTATAATATTTTGTATCATTCTTTTTAATCCCTGTAATCCCTTGTAATCCCTGTCAATTTCAGGGCATAGTGGTTAGGCTATTATGATTCATTTTTCGCTTTTTTAAAGTTGTTTTTGTTTCGTTTATTTCCTTTCAATATGAAACAATCATTACTAGACAACTTGGCACTGGACCAAATGAAAATAAACCCATCACTGGCGTCGGCAGAGGCACTTGAGTCTGAACGCTGGTGTTAGCTGGCACAAACCGCTGCCACGACCGCAATGAGTGGCGTAGCGGTAGGGTCGGAGCACGGGGGCATGGGCTCCCAGGCCTTCTCATCGAATAAGACAAAGAAAAGGAGGTATTAGAAAGGGGGAGAAAGGGACCACAACGAAGACAAAATGACCCCCTCCCGCACTCATAATCAGTGGCCTTCGTAGATTCTCATTTCATTTTTCAAGGTAAGGTCGAAGCGCCCGCCGCCCCACACCAGTGCCCCTAAATGACTGGACTCATGCCACGCCATTACCACAATGACTGTAACCGCCTTCATCGCCGCCTTCGTGGTATACTCGTCAATGAGCTCATGAATTAATTTTTTGACATTTATGATGAAAATTTTTGACAGAATACTTCTCATAGCCAGGGAAGAAGAAATAATTGTAGAAAATTCTACCAACGATTATCCTAGTCATCTACAAGATCCATGGACCAGAGCTGCCTCAAAATTCACTCACACTAATATACGTTTTGCGACGATCTTCCAAGATCTTTGCCACAAATCAACCTCATCAATGTCATCATAAAAGGCACAGTAATCAGAATCCCAATACCGCCGAAGACGCGTTTGGTGCTCACTGGCTGGCACAAACCGCTGTCACCATCACCACAATGACTGAAACCGCCTTCATCAACACCTTCGTGTCATACCCGTCAGCGAGCTGGTGAATCAGTGTTTTGACATTTATGAGTAGAGTTTTGGGAGAAATGGTATCTCCTGCCAACTGAACCCCTTCCACTTTAACAGAAAATTTACTAACGATGATCCAAGTTCCCCTGCTAGTAAAGTAGAAAACAGAGGGGTTTTTTTTTTCAAAAGTTCTTTTGCCGGTGGGGAAGATCTAACGGAGTCGTCAAAAATCTACACACCTTTATTTGCGTTATGCTATACGATCTCGCGAGATCTGTACTACGATTTAACCCGAACGCCGATAAATCCATCAAGATCGTCGGGAGAGACGAGTGAGCCTGAACCCTAAAAAACGATGAAGACGAGACGCGTTTGGTGCTGACTGGCACAAACCGCCGTCACCACGACCATGACGACCACATTGACTGCAACCGCCTTCATCACGCCTTCGTGTCATATCCGTCAGTGAACTCGTGTATTAATATTTTGACATATATGATGAGAGTGGGAGACAAACAGTTTACCTTGGCAACGGAAAATAAAGCCCTTCACACAAAAGATAACTGACGATAATCAGAGTCCTAAGGAAAAGGTTGAGTAATAGAGCACTTTAAATTTCCTTTCCAACTGCCATGATATACAAGGAAATTACTCATGTTCACTGGACATGTTGGAGTTAATCTGAACTTTGAACTATGAACTTTTTAAATGTGTCATTTCTAACAAAATACAAATAAGAAAAATACAGTCATTGTAATAATCATGAATATCATGAAAATGTATACAAATGATTACATCTGAATAAACATAGACCAATATTACTATATTACTAAATTTTGATAAACTAAATGCGAACACGGCGTTGTGCATGCAATATCGTCATCCGGTACTCTTAAACATGTTAGACTTCCGTATACATCCCTGCCATCTTCACCAATTGTCATCATCATCATCATCATCATCATCATCACCACCACCTTCTCCATTATCAGATTATCATGATCATATTCTTCGCGGTAAAATGCAATAATTGCGATGAATGCAGAATAACATGACGAAATAACTTTGATACTTTGACATCAACGCTTACCGCACTTGCTACCGAGAGTACAACTCACCGTTGTCGAGTACGTGTCCGAACACCGATCCGTCGACGGTGGAGCAGTTCCACCTCCTGTTGGCAAACTGGTGCTGGCACTCCTGTATGGCAAGGTTCGCTCCCAGACTCACGCTGTCCATGACCTCAAGGTTCCTCTTGCAGATCTGGATCTGTTTGTTGACGAGTCCAGGTAACTCCTCGCAGTTGTCTGGCGACTTGATGGTGCTGATGCCAAGGGCTTGCATGTTGAAGATAGCTCTGTTACGTGATTAGAAGAGATTGATAAGAAAAAACGAAAATACATGATCAAAATGAGCAACAGGAGACCAAAAGAAATCGCAGTTGTCTGACGACTTGATGGTGCTCATGCCAAGAGCTTGCATGTTGAAGATAGCTCTGTCACATAATAAGAGATTGATAATAACAGAGAAATGATAAAAATGAGCCAAAGCTCACACTGAGAAAACAGGTTCAATTTTGCAACCTTCAAATGCAACACCAGGAGATCCTTTATGGGTGCAACTTAGCACCCAAAGAAGCATTGTGCACCATTAAACATGTTAAAGGTGCAAAAGTGCACCTTTGTTTCTTAAAGGAGACCAAAAGAATGTATTATTAATTTAATTGAGATCGAGCAGCTGGGTGAACCAGCCGAAGTAGTTCCTCGCAGTCATCTTTTGACTTCGTGAGTCTCGTGCCAAGGGCTCGCACGATGAAGATTGCTCTTGCATGGTTAGAATAAAGGAATACAGAGCGGAGATATTGGCGAGTCAGGAAAAGAAACAACAACAACAATTAGCAACAAAAAAACCCCCAATGTTTGTAGATTTAGATCAACATGATTTTGCTACGATGTCATTTTGACACATGTTTGATCCGTGGTTTCATCATTTTGAACTGGTTTCAGGGCTGCTAACTTTGTAGGGTTACAGGGTTAATGTTAGGATTTCGACTTTGATAGAACTTGACAGGATGAGGTTAGAGGTATACAGGCGCTCCGAACGATTTTTTCCCTAATAATTCTTTTTGGCAAATATACATAATACCAGCCCAATAAGAAAGAAAAAAATCTCAGAAATTGCATTAAAAGCTTGACGACGGGACGGGGAAAGGGGTTGTCTTATGACAGTAAGGAACACAAAGGCGACAACTGTCCCTTTACTGGAAAAACAGTGGAAAGGGGGTTGTCGTACGACCCTTTCCCAGCCCGTCCCATCAATGTCGTGGGGGTCGTGGTTTTCCCCCACAGTAATTATGTACATCTTATGAGGCCATAGTCTGTCATTTTTATGAGGTATGGATGTCAAAATACTAACCACATGCTAATGATTCAACGCTTTTATGTAGACAACACCACATCGTTAAAAGATTACTGGGAAAGAAAAATTAGACGGATCTATGCTTTGGGTGGATGGGTCATCTACCAAAGCTAGAAGGAAAAAATATGATGTCACAGTTTAAGAAAAAATAAAAAGAAACAAAACAAGACAATAACAACATCAACAAAAATAAAAACAAAACAAAGCAAAGCAAATGAATCAAGATGGATATTATGCTGAAGAAGAAGGGCAATATGATGAAAGACCGGGGGGGGGCATAAAGCTGTTCGTAAAGTTACGAATGACTTTACGAACGACTTGAATATGGCAAGCCAAATAGAATTCTCAATCATTATAAATCGCATCAGCTTAAGGTGAAATATGCAGACGTAAATTAACATTAATTTTATTTATGAACATTTTTTTTTTATTGCAAAGTATATTTTTTGCCACAATTTAATTGTGGTTATGGGATAAGGAAGTCACATTTTGTTAAAACATTGGGAAAAACTTTGAGCATTCCATTTGGCACTTCATATTTAATTTCGTTAAGTCATATTTAAGTTCGTTAAGTCATATTTAAGTTCGTTAAGTCATTCGTAACTTCACGAACAGCTTTATGAAACACCCCCAGGAATGGGAACACGATGAGAATAGAATAGAGATTAATGATGAAAATTCACTTGGGGAGAGGAAAGGAAGTGGAAGAGAAAACACTGGAGAAGGAAAAATGATCGATAAGAAAGGAAGAAAAGAAGTATAAAGAAGAAAACAGGTCCAAATGAAGAACAGGGATTTAAGGTTGATAATAAAGAAGAGATAGTAGTAGAAAACCGATTTTTTTTTTTTATAAAATAAAAGGGGGGTAAAAAAAGAAGTAGAAGAAAATACGAAGGGCCTAGATACGTTAATGCATTAATGCGTTAATGCGTTATCCCCCCCCCCCCCTCTCTCTCTCCCCCCCTCTCTCCCCCTCTCTCTCAATCTCTTTGCAAGGGAAAAAAACAAACATTTATTTGAAGTTTAAAAATGCAACTATCAGCTTAAACTGTGAGACCTGAATCTCCAAAGCCAACGTTTCCTTCCCAGTTCACTCTTTTCCCCCTCGCATGCCATTGCGGCTATTTGTTTGTTCCGCAGTCATGTTTTCATGCAGAACTCGAGCAAGCGGCAGTGTAATTTGTCACAACTAATTTGGAACCAAATTGACTACTGCCCATATCGGTAAAGGAGATCTCTGTTACGGGTGGTGATCACTACAGGGACTACAGACATCACGTTCGTGACGTTTGCTTCTGTTACGGGTTAAAGCACTTTCTCTTAAAGGCATTATTCGGAAAAATTTTCCTGAAAAACTCACGTTTTGTCAGAGAATTTTCTTAGAAGTGCACAAGGTCCCCAAAACATTGTAAAAGTGTCAAAATCCTTCGAACACTTAAATTGTTGAGTTTTGTTACTCTGTTTCTGGGAAACAGTTGTTTTTTTGTTTTTTTTTTTTTTGTTTTTTTTTTTTTTTTTAGTGCGTATACTTCTTACATGAAATTCGTTTGGATTTCAATGAATATAGTAAATGTATGTTATGAAACCGACTGCAATTTGATATCGTACTCTTTGAAATATGCTATACATCTAAAGAAATTCGTGTTAGACAACACCTCACTGCAAATGATTTTCATACTGAAATTATTGAATATAGGGATAATACGATAGTGAAGATAATGATTCTATAAACAAAGACTGTAGATTTAATGAAAATTATTCTTGTCACGTAATAACTTGTTGCTTAATTCGTCTGTTCAGAGCCAGAAGGGCATTAACTTTGTGTTAAAGCATATGATTTAACGCCTTCTGGCTCCAAACAGACGAATTTGCACACACAATATTATCATGCTGCGTACACATCACGGAGAGACTTTGGGTTAAAAATGAAATAAGCTAATAATATCAAATGTGTCGTTTCAGTTGACAAGAATTTTGCTCTAAATCACTAGATGCTTAAAAAAAAAAAAAAAAAAAAAAATCTGGGCCCCGTTTCATAAATCTTGTTCTCAGTAACAACTGCCATATTTCTATGACAAATTTGCTCTCGGCCAATAGATACAATGATTTTAGTAGCTTATAACGGTTATTGCAACTTGTTATTGATAACAAGTTTTATGAAACGGGGCCAGGTTGCATCCAGCATGCCGAGTACATGTTGCATCCTTGATCAGAACATTAACTTGTGAATTACGTGGGGGGGGGGGGGGAGTTCTTAGGAGACGACGCCCAAATCATCCTTTGTCTTCCCTTTTTACCACCTAATCAATGTAATTGAAAACATGATATTCCTGAAAGTACACCAAGCCATGAACTACTAATTCTGAGTAAAAAAAGAATTCGGCATGTGGAAAGGTTTTTGTGGAGTATGATATGGAACAGATAAGAGCTGGAAAGGAAGCAGCGAATTTTGATGAATTAAAGCTGAAAGGAAAATAATAACGCGATCTAAATCTAATAAAGCAACGGGTTCATTGATACTCTTAGTATTTCAAGAAGAATGTTAGGAGCACCCTTTGCGAATGACTGAAAGCCGGTGACCTAGATCTTGGTCACTCGCACTTATTACGATTCTCAGTAAAGGAGAGCAGTGACGCATATTAATGTCAGTTAGGAATAAGACAATTTGGGCGTTCGGGATCAGTTTAGATGTACAGTCTAGTTTTGATAGCGACTTGGGAGGGTCGTCACCAAGTCTAAAAAAAGGGTTTCTATGCAGTGTACTTATTCATTTAACTTTTCACTTTTGTTCAAGCGTATCGGGAATTCTTGCAGGGCAGAAGAATATACATAAACTCTGCCGCTCTATAGACCAATTTCACCTCCGGTTTATGTATTTGGCCCTCTATCGGCGACGCCATTGCTGCGGTGGGCAAGCGCGCTGGCCGCGATTGGCTCTGTGTACAAAATGAATGTAAGATATGAGATATGCCCTAATATTGTTCCATTTACTTTATTCTAGATCAATAAAATAAAGCATGGATACATGGGTACATGAGGTAAGACAATGGCCATATCTGACAGATGAAGGTACATGTATGATGTATTTTTGTACCTTCGATAGTTTTTTCAACTTAGTTTTGTCAGTATAAGTTCGATTGCAGCATAGAAGCCGTAGTAAACGGGAGCCCTCAATCTTACCCTGTTTACAAAGTCATGTTTTCACTCATTAAATTTTACGCTAAAGTACATAATGATAATGTTTCTTGACTTCAAAGTCCTTTCTGCTGATATTTTTACCCACTGGCGACGGATTCCTTCGCATTGCTTACGGAAACCTGTGTAGGGAGTACGGCTTCTCACACAAACAGGCTTCATGAGTCAAAAGCGAGTGAATTTCGCACTCAGTTAGCTTCCAATTTTTAAACTTTCTCCAATTCTTTTGGCATTCGAGCACCGCACAGCTGCGACCTGAACTTCCCTGACAATTTCTCATTGCAAATATTTAAAAAAATCTGCATATATTGGTCAAAATAGACAAAAAATCGAACGAATGTACATAACGCGCTATTGACTTGTGTACTATAAAAGTTGGAGCGCCCACCGCAGTATGTCGAACTGTGTCGAACAGTCTGCTGCCCTCTTGCGTTGTGAAATTGGTTCTATAAATCGATATTATCATTATTCTTATTATTATTAAAATTCCCTCTCTGTAACACAGTGATTCTTTGCCGCAAACTTTCCAGTTTACTTTTCCCAAACGTATTGTTTGCCAGAAAAGCATTATTTTTTCCGCCACCAATCACCTCTGTGCTCTGGCGTAAATCTGTCACGAAACGTGAAAGGGAAGGGGCGGGGGGAGACATCTCTGATATTATTTGACAAGAATAAGAAATAAAAATAAAAAGAGAAAAAAGAAAAAAGAAAAAAGAAAGTCCTCCACAGATCAATTCTAAGAGGAAGAGGCGCCCCCCCCCCCTCTTCCGGATTTCTGCCAAGATATATGTGCTTCAACATGTAATGTCTCTCCAAGTCACGTACACACGGAAAGTTATTCTTCTTTAGTGGCGACTCAAGGGGGAGGGGGCGAGGTGGAAGGCTCGTGTCACCTGCCAAACCCCTAAATTTATGGCGCATCGAAAATTGCCCCAGCCCCCACCCCACCAACTGTGTCCCTTAATTTTTTTCAATACCAGCTACTTCTGTTGAAAAAAGCAAAGTAAAATTCAATACTATTTCAAATGTGCCCCCCCCCCCATTCTTGCTAGAGGATCCTGGATACGCCCCTCTTTTCGTGCAATCTATGGCAAGCTCACAAAAGAAAACAGAAATAGAATTGGGGAATAGTAAAAACATCCTAGAGGGATGTGGACTATACACGGAGCTACAATTTCAATCTTGCTTCCTTAAAAAGATTTAAGAAAGGGATATTTTCTTTTCCTCCCTTTTGCCGTTATTTTCGTTTGAAAGTACAGTGCATACATGACGCCACTGATATCAAAGAAAATGGAATTCTGATTTCCAAACCACATTCCAGCGATTATTCTTTTCCTTGATCCACAATAAATGAACTTTTAAAATTTGAAAGGATAAAACATCCCTCGTGGTCTGTCATGGAAATGCACATGGCTCACAGAGCTTGCTGATAACCACAACTGACCACTAACCATCGAGTGTTTCCGAAACAATACAAAAGTAACAGAATAAACATAAAAAACAACGAAAATGTAATTTTTCAAAATCAATTTCGTATGCAAATGCAACATATGTATCTACTTAAGGCTTAAGTGTGAAACAATATTACTTTAAAATTCTTTTACAAATATTAGAATAAATTGGATATTTTCCTTTTTTTTAAAGACCAAGGTAATATGCATTTGCTATTGGTTGGCAGATACGAATTCACTAACGCACTTATGGAAGAAAAGGCATACAAAATTAATGAATGAGATCCATGCGAAACAAATCATTTGATGGGAAGAGGGAGAGGGCACAAAATCGTGGTTGGGATTTAAATTTTATTGGTGAAAAAATGTTTTAATTCGCTTTGGAGAAAGTAATAAATGTTTCAAATCAAGGGCCCATGAAGCTACAATGTATGTTAAAACTTTTTTTGATCTCATGGCGTCCTGTCATGTAAATTGTAGTCTCTTCAAAGAAATGCTTAAGTGCCCCTCTTTTTCAAACACTGATCACATCCTATTTCCGTATTTCATGATCACTTTTGTCTGAATCATAAAAGGTTTTCAAAATTTCATTAAAGGTTTATCAGAATATAAAATGCCTTTTGGGTCTAAAAATTTGAAAGAGAGCCGAAAAGCGCAATAAATGGGGCAAGTTTTCTGCAAAAAATGACAGTGTCTTAAAAGGGGGAGGGGGGACATAGGTCGGTTACTGTGCCCACTCCCGAAACCCAGAATTAAAAATCTGAGTTAACACTCTTGACTCTTCTGGCTCCATATAGACAATTAATGCTTTTTCGTTTGTTTGTTTGTTTGTTTGTTTGCTTGTATTTTGTTTTGGCAAAACTGCTTTCGGTCCTTCCTCTTATTTTCTGATATATTCTATCCATTTTCTTTCGTACTGTCGCCTGAAAGCAATTTTTATTGGTTCTGAGTTGCCCTTTAAGCCTAATTGGAAACATGCGTTTCGCGGTATTGAGAGTAAAAATCGGATCGGGTTCGCTAACACAGTAATGCAGTAGAATTTTACCTTGTCCCTTCTAGTTACTGTATCTAATTTGGAGGGGGGGGGTCAATCCGTTGGAGGAGATTCTTTTACCAAAAAAAAAAGATCCTAAACTTAAAATTTTGGGGGACATACACCAAAAATTTGCTGACAAGCAAAAAAGAAATGGGTTCTCAGCTTATTTTTTTTAATTTTTTTTTATTTTATTTTTTTATTTTGGGGGGACATACCCTATTGTGTCCCCACCCTTAAAACTTTGGGGGGCCGGGGCCCCCTGCCCCCCCCCCCCCCCGATTTACGCCCATGCTTATTTGTAGTATTTTCATAATCTAGTCACTGCAACCCCAAATACACAGGGACAGATCCTTCCTCCTCATTCCTTTGTTATTACCTTGAAATAAATATAATTACGAAGTTACTCTGTAATACTGTTGGACCCATTTGAATATAGGCCTAATATGGAGGTCTCAATTTTCCTAGGATCTTTGAAGACATATACCAATTTTACCATTTTTTAAAACTAAAAAAAAGGGGTGGTATTTACAGTATAAGATACACATTTCGGTTACAGTTCGTTATTCCGAAGGTTCGTTATTCCGAAGGTTCGTTTATTCCGAAAGTTCGTTTATTCCGAAGGTTCGTTTATTCCGAAAGTTCGTTAGTCCGAAGGTTCGTTAGTCCGAAAATGAAATAAGGTTCGTTATTCCGAAGGTTCGTTAATCCGAAAATGAAATAAGGTTCGTTATTCCGAAGGATCGTTAGTCCGAAAATAAAAAAAGGTTCGTTAGTCCGAAAATGAAATAAAGTTCGTCGGTTCGTTATTTACTTTCGGACTAACGAATCTTATTTCATTTTCGGAATATCAAACCCTCGGAATAACGAACCCTTTTTCATTTTCGGATTAACGAACCTTCGGAATAACGAACCATATTTCATTTTCGGACTAACGAACCTTCGGACTAACGAACCTTCGGAATAATGCCACAAATGTTCGGATTAACGAACCCTTTTTCATTTTCGGACTAACGAACATCTGGGTATACGCAATTTGCGTGTTTCGGAATAACGAACCTTCGGAAAAACGAATATCACCCATATATTTCTTGTATGTCCTTAGTCATGTTAGTGGAGACGAAATGAGTATGCATCTTGTTTATCTGTTATATTCGTATATCGTTGTTGTTGCTGTTTTTCTTTGAAATACCTGTATATTATGAACTCCAGGAATGAATAGCTTTGTAATATATACAATGCTGAATGCGCAATCTAGCCAGTCACTTTTACTTTTTAACTATATGCATTTCTATTATTTGCTTGTATTTGTTGGGGTTGTTTTGACCGTGAATGGAAAGAAGTACAACTGAAGTTGCCTTTTTTTTACAATCAACAGTGATTAATCACAAATGACTGACCTAACTATCATATCTGGTTACAACAACGCTGTCATCAAGTAGTAATTTGTACCATTTTCTTTTACAAAAGAAATTACTCCAATAAACATGATAAATGGCTTCTTTTGGTATACCTCTTGTTAGGTATTTTCGTATCGTACCACTGTTCTTTTCTTCTGGTTTAGGGGTTGGAATTGAGGCGGCCCAAATAAAAACCAATGCAACTGTTGGAAAGTGATTCTTTGTGGGGTGTTCTTGACCGCAAACATTTAGCACGAAGTCCAGATCAATCTTGTTGCGTTTTTGTAAACAGATTATAAACTTCTCTTACAATCTGGTGCATTAAATTCTGATAATATTCCCCTGTTATTGTGTTTTGTACCTTCCGACTGTTCCGAAGGGATTTTAGTTTTATTTGGTTGTCAGAATACATATAGGGCCTTTTATTCTGAACAAAACGACAGAATGTTTCACTGTAGTTACAGTAGCTTACATGTATAAGAATTCACCAGGTAATGAAGTAAAGATACCATCATTTGCAAAAAAAAGAAGATACCCAATATTGGGTAAAAGGGGAACATGCATGTTTGTAGGGTAAAATGATACCAAATAGTGTGTAAATTTTACCCTATGTTGTGTTAAAATTTATCCATAAAACATGCATTTTACCTATTATGGGACAAAATTTTACCCGACAAACATGCATGTTCCCTTTTCACCCAATATTGGGTAAATTTTCACTCAACCCTTTTCAGAGTGTATGAATGCGTTGAAAAGAAATGTATTTCTGAAAAATAAATATGTTCACGTTTGTTTTTTCTTTGAGTTATTGCATTTTGGAAGGGTGGTCTTAAACTTTTGCAAATGATGGTATTGCCTACCTACCCCCCCCCCCCCCCATATCCAAGACGGACTGGGTCTGGGACTGTGAAATTCGTTTGACAAAATTTGATACTTACTCATGTATATTACCAACCAGCGATCCTTCAACCATATATGAACGGGTCCTCACCTGCCAAAATATTGGGCCTCACTCGAGAGGGGGGGGGGGGGTGACGGGGGGGGGGGGGGGAGGGTGACGGGGGTGACGGGGGGGGGGGGAACGGCACTCCAAACTCACCACAGCCAGTCCGCCCCTGGCTCCTCGCCCCCTCCCCCTGCATAAATTTTCATGCGCTCAAATTTGGGAGGTAGGTCGTGCATCATAACGTAACTTTTTTGGCAAGTGAATTGCAATTTTTCAGCAAAATGAATTTTTGAAAAAGGGCATTCACGGGCAAGGTACCCCTCCCCCCCCGTAGGCCTATAAAGACGCTGTTATTTAGGCATTCTTTAGGATTC
The DNA here is from genome assembly GCA_029962745.1 of Echinometra lucunter. NCBI lineage: Eukaryota > Metazoa > Echinodermata > Echinoidea > Camarodonta > Echinometridae > Echinometra > Echinometra lucunter. The sequence goes on from CM057166.1 coordinate 17,051,672, forward strand.
AAACATTGAACCATTATTTTTTTCTTCATGTGCACCGAAAGCCCCGATCAATTCCTGAATTTTGATATTCATAATTATGTATGTTTATGTGATGTATACACCTAAACTGACTATATATTTCAAGTACATTGTTTCCTTTAGTCTAGTGTATCGGAGGTCAGTTTCTGTTTGTTTTTTGTTTTGTTTTGTTTTGTTTTTATACGGATTAATTAAGAACTTGAATCTGAACATGAAAACCATGAACTGCTGTACCTCGAGTCTACGGCTTCCAGAATGTGCTGCCCGTTCACCTTTAATATGATTTTGAAGGGGTCATGACTTGTGTAAAATGTGCCACCTTAGCTTGCCTTGGCATCTCATAACCCCTACCAAAATCATTTTGCCAAAATGAACAACAAAAACAGATGCCCACAATGTCATTCGGTCATCATTCATGTGTTTGGTCTATAAATGACCTCGCTATGCAGCCACGAATTGAGTCTTGAAAATCAATCCAAAGCAACACTGCTTTCTCGAGGATCACCGTTAAACATTTAATGACCCGGTCCCCGTTCTAACCACCCCCGCCCCCCCCCCCCCCTTTCCCCTCCGGTTATGCAGCAGGGAGCAAGACTCGGACCTTTCCTCTTTGGTCGGCTGTGCGACAAATTGCTCGGGCGACAATAGGCATTTTCATAATGTATTTAAATCTATACACGTTTGCCTAGTGACAAACTATTACACTATTACATATGAGGTGTTGTTAAGTTGGACAAACATTTTAACTTGCCCAACCTAGCAACGCTTAATGTATGCATCTGTATTCTATTGCAATACATGTACAATGACTTGCAACAGGTGGATGGAATAGTTTTATTACTAGGAGTGCGACAGACAGGTAAGCATATAAATTTGAATGTATTGCGTAAATGGCCTATTGCTCTGTGTCAACCGAATAAATGAACGTTAACCCTGGACAAACATTATATTAAACCTAACCCCGACCTTACTCTCATTAACCCCAAGACTAACCGTGTATCTTTGACGAGATTAAAGTGTACCAATCACCTGAAAAGTTTACTGTGTGTATGAAATAACACTACCCCCCCCCCCCAAAAAAAAAAATGTTATCCAGCATTCTAGGGGATAATGGTTCCCAGATTTCCTGAGTGCCCCCCCCCCTGTGCCCCCACCAAAAATCCCAGAGACAAAAACAAAACAAAACCCTACAGAAGAGGGATGCCCCCGGTCGAGCCCCCTACTGAAAAAATCCTGGCTACGCCACTAATAGGGCAAAGTGTCTTTTGATGATTGGTAAACTGTAAGTATTGAGTAGCAGTAAGTAATACCGGAGTATCATGTCGGGTATCCCCTTATCTACAGGTATAGGAGATTCTGCACGGCAAATGCACTGTGGAAATATATGGCTTATGGCTGTATGGGGGTGAAGGGGGGGGGGGGTTGTTGATGCGGGTGGGATGGAGTGTTTGCTGCATTCGTGCTCTGCCGGATACCTACTGAAATATCTGTATAACGGTTATGCGGTTATCCCTGTCCGAATGTCTAAAGTCGATTGAGATCGATAATATACTCAAATATAGTTAAATTAATAAATCAATAAAATGAATAAAAAAAATGTTAATAAATGGGGCCTAAGTACATGCATCATCAATATGTAAGTAAATTCATGAATAGATAGATAAATATAAGATAGATAGATTGATAGATAAATAAATAATAATTAATACATGGATGAGTGCATAAATAAATAAATAAATAAATAAATAAATAAATAAATAAATAAGGATTAAGCAGAGATAGTCATTTTCAAAGCGTGGAGTGTACAGGAGAGCATGATAATAATTAAGTCTGTATGTTTGCAAACTTTAGAATGATGAACTTTGCACATAACAACCCCCCCCCCCCCCCCCCGAGACAAATTCGAGAATCATCATCATCAAATGTTCGGATGGATTTTTCAGATGAGTAAGCCATGTTAAAATAATCAATTCTGACCACAATTACGGAAAAGCATGTGCCACATTTTCCGGGTAGCGCGTGAAATATTATATGACACGAACATTTCAACGTTCAGAGGTCAAATAAAATAGGACCTCATATCGCAATTATTCATGAATAAAATGGGGGGGGGGGGAGGGAAGAAAAAAAGACACTGTGAAAAAATCTTCCTAGAAGTAATAGGCCTAAGTGCCTGCATATAGCATGTGTGTGCGTGGTTTCCGGCTTCAACTTTTTTTTTAACCCGTTCGATTCTAGAACTTGGTGGCCCCTGTAATAGGTGGTCTATGAGAAAGGGAGCATCAGTTCAGTATTCAACGGTTTACACAAATACAGCAAAGGAAATCTCCCCCCCCCCCCCCCTCCATTCTAACCCTTTGAGCAGCCCCGCGCATTAGCACATTCTTCTTTTTTTTTTTTTTTGCAATTCATTTCAATTCAAATGAACATTTATTTTCTTTCACTTGATTTGCACGAGTTAACAATCTTTTTTCTAATTGTATACAATTTATATATATAGTAACATTAATATCTTACATAGCACATTCAGGAGTCTTATCCTTTTGGAATTGAAATCGACTCTTAACATAGTGAAATCCACTCTTAAAACTTTAATTCAAAGCACTAGTTCGGAGTGGAATTCCACTTGTTCAGCACTGATTTCTATGAGTTGATCCCTATTATCCACACAGGTAGGGGCGTCAGTCTATGTATGGGGGGGGGGGGGGCACGTTGGAAGTTTTCGACGGTTGTCTCCTTTGTGGAAAAAGCCCTCGGTTTTTCGGGTGTCTCTGTTTACCCGAAAATCGCTGACAGGCTATATTATACGAAATAAAAGACTTCAATAATTGAGGGTACATACCCTATTGTGTCCCCCGTCTTTAAAATTTGGGGGATGTATAGGCCTACCCCTCCCCCCCCCCCCCCCCCCCCCCCCTCCCGCCTGATTTACGCTCATTCATGTTGGGATGTGTAAATTTCTGCGGCGGTCGACCTCTACGGTTGAGGACTTATAATAAATCACAACAATAATCAGCAAATTTCTAGAAAATTATTTGCTTTTTTGCACGGTAGGATGAATTCTATTTCCATACCATCCTATAATTGAATCTCAATCATCATGATCAAGTGAAATTTTCAGATGAGTGGGTTTTTTTTCTTCCTCTTCTTCTTCTTCTTCTTCTTCTTCTTCTTCTTCTTCTTCTTCTTCTTCTTCTTCTTCTTCTTCTTTTGTTCAGCGATCTTGTTCCTTTGTCCTTGTGAGCTTGGGAGCACTATACTTGCCTATAGTCGGCAATTGCTCCCTTTTTAGACCTATATCGGTGCGAGGTTATTAAGAACCACGCATTCGTGTGAGTGCCTATAACCAGATAGCAAGACTTATCAAAGAGTAGAATTCCACCTCTCTACATAGGCAATATGCTTATAAAGAGAGGAGATTTTGCCCCCCCCCCCCCCGAAAAGGAATTCCACATCCACCACTGTGTATAGATTATATTCGCTCTTCATAAACTCATTATCCTAACTCCTGTAATTACTGTATATCAGTTTCCTTGAAGGAAAAAAAGGATGCCACAAGCCCACATTCTGATGGTATAATGTACATCATCATCATCGTCAGATCTAATCTCATATCGTGTATATCTCTACTAACAACACAGCTTCAGCATAATGTGTGTTGGCATGTGGATGACTCTTCCCAAACGGTTCAGTTGTGGACAACTCATTCATGACATTTCTGTGGATATAATGTTAATAGCATTTTCGTCTGTATTCTGTCTCGAACGAAACCACAGGCTTATCATTTAATATATTTTTTTCAACGGTTCGTGTTCATATAACTTTAAATTTCAACATTTTGCTTCAGGTAAATTAACAGAAAAGGACACATTCATGTACCACACCTATAATCATATTATTTTTTGTAACATTTTGTAACATTTTGTAAACAGTGATTTTGTGTCATGTTTTCATCAACACAATGGAAAGTTACTTTATATTAGTGCATGCTTCAGATGCATTAAGGAACCAGTGGTTGCCTCCCCCTATTTCTAAGCCAACCAAACATTAAATAGATTTTTGTTGAACGCCATTTATGCCTACGATGCACTGCAATTATTTTTCGAGAAAATCTATGATCTGAGTACCGACATCAGCTAATTTCGTAATATTTCGTTAAGACTAAAACGTCATCTCATTGCGATATGGTAACGATTACGAGCAGTTTCGTAAAAATGCATGCGTTGTCTGCTGGCCAGAGAGAAAATTATTCCGTCATTTTATGGAGTTCAGCCTCTTCAGTAAAAAAAAAAAAAAAGTTCAGAACACAAGGAATATATCTTCAATGAGAAATATGATTTTAAAATTTCCAGATTTTTGAAATGATTTTAACCTTATTCATCTAACAAAGTAACAGTGTAGTTTGCCAACTTCAATGAATGTAGTTGGGACAGCGTAAAAGAACTAAAATTCAAAAGTCTTGAAAAGGTTTGTTGCTAAATACGAAAAAGAAATTTAGATTTGATAAGGTTATTGCCTCTTTGCGCTTTGATAAGGTTATTGCCTCTTTGCTAACCTCGTCTAAAGTGTTGAGTAAGTTTGTGGCACTGTTACGTCATTGCTCGAAAATGATGTACAGCTTAATTGAAGAATATAAATAAGTAAACCTCCGAAATCACTAATATTTGGCCTGAAACCATCCCTTTTTAAAATCGAACACGTACAACAAAAAAGATTAGCTAGCTTGTTTCCCAATTCTTAGAACTTTCTTTCATCAGCGTTGGTCTGGCGGAGGACCTTTTCGCGTCAAGGCTATGGTGCTGCTGAGGAAATGTGACGCGACAAAAATAATATTACTCGCTTAGAAACAAAACTGCCTGAATTTATGTAAAACCAAATACTTACAACCATTTACTAGCATGTCCGCAGATGACACACGCGTGGAGGAAAAATAGAGACGTCAAAATGAAATGCATTAGTGTAGACTGCATCTTGCCGTCAAACCCTTATTCTTTCAAAAGTCAAAATTCTTCCACAATCACTCCTGAAATTTACCAAGATCCACACCAGAAGATCCACTCAAGAAAATGTCAGACTTTTAATTTCCAGAGGTATGGAACACTTGACAGAGTTAAACACGGTGTTAAATTCCAATTTAGAGATCCAATTAAGTCCAAGGAGCAACACTTGCAGACAAAATTTGTTAAGATCCAAGTTGGGGAAAATTATCGACGTCCAACAACGGACGATCTTGATCTGATTATTCCAATCAAATGAAGACGGTCTCAACTTTCTACTGTAAGGAAAAGTTAAGAAAATGGTGCATCGCAAAACGTGACAGGTTATTCTGCAGTGTCAATGGAAATGACGACTCAAAATCTACTTTTCAGAGTGAAAATATTCCATATGAGATGTGGAGAGCCAATAGCTTGAGCGATGATTCGACTAACGCCGATGAAACGGTCCGCTCCAGAGCGTAGAGTGAGGCGTGCTGCTTGGACAGAGGGCGGGAAGCAACTGAACGCGCGACCCGACCGGACAAGTGTCGCGAAAAGTTTCCCTCAGAAAGACTGATGTTCGTCAGCCGAGCGAAGAGCTTACTAGCTACACAAGATGACACCCAATGCGAAGATGTTTTCCCCCAAGTATCTATCAATTAAAGGGTGTTATGGCTTTAAACGGTGACCTTTATAAGTTTACGGTACTCTGTCTTTGCATCAACCGTCGTTAAAATAAAAACAGATCTGATGAGTTCGATCTAAACATAAAGTTGTCGAGCCATTGGCGGATTAATAAGTTTATCAATACGAGCGCATAAAGTCAAAGGCATCATCAAAATGTCGAAACAATCGAAGAAATTATGCAACCTTACTTGCTTAGAATGAGATGCAGATCTTAACTGCATTCACCAATTCCTTTGTAACCTTTAACGCGGCAAAATGAAATTTACAATCAAGAAATGCAATGTAAGTCGGTACAAGTCAATGCGCAAGGTAATCTAGTAGCAAGGTCATTGCGAAATGTCTTTATCATTAAATCAAATGGTTTAAATGCTCAATTCATGGCATTCAAATGTTCAGTCAGTCTAGTAAAAAGCTAAACAACTTTTTGGGGGGTCAAATAATATTGTAAAATTGCACACGTGTGACACTGCACCTTGTAACACCTTTTAACCGCAATCACATCTTATTGAAGAACATTATTCAAGTTCAAGTTCAATTATTGTAATAAAGAACATTCGTAAAGTATTTCTCACTCACGAAAGTGCTTTTTGTCAGCGTCACCTCCACCAGCCTTTATGTGCATGAACTTGTGCTGAGAGAAAGAAAGCAACTTGACCTTAAGACTCGTGATTTAACAAGTTCACTCCGAAACAGTTTGAAAGAGGGGTGTGTTTACCGGCAGCATCTCCCAAAAATGTGCCAAATCTGGGTGACAACTCAGGAGATCGAACGCGTATCAAAATCATTCCCAAGTTTGTGTGTGCTTTCTTTGTTTTGCTCTGTTTTGTTTTCTGTCAGTCTTCTCCTGATCGTTTGTATTTGACCCTTTCTCCAATGTTGGTTATGTTTTTATTGCCATTCATGCTTTCCTCTCCCTCGTACTTATATTGCGAGTTAAGTCAATTTAGGCTACAAGGCCCCCCTCGGTGAAAAGAAGTCGGGGGTGAAGTCGACACGGTGGAGTTAGACTCGGATTCGAGACTCAAATCGAGATGGTTATTTTGGCCCCTTCTTCTCACTTCAGCTGCTTGGTGTGTCAGGATTAAGAGAAGAAATGAGGTTGAGGAAAATCTTTCTAAAAAAATAACTTAACGTTGATGATGATGGTGACAACAGTGATGATGATGATGATGATGATGATGATGATGATGATGATGATGATAATACAGATATGATAAAGGTAATGTTGAAACAGATGATAATGATGCAGTGATGATGATGCTGTTGATGGTCGTGATAAGTGGCTCCTGAATATTCTAAGTTTGAAGATGAACATTGTTTTAGATGGAAAAGGTTCGACAAGAAAGAAAGTACAAAGATGAAATATACAGAAGTTATTTCATAAGATAAAAGTAAAAGTGAATGAACTTTACCTCAATTTACGGCTTATCGTATTTTTTTAAATCTCAAATTATTTCATTTTTCATTCTTGACAACAAATTATCGAATTATCGCATAAGAATATAATTTTTGTTCAAAGAGCTTAAAAAAATGTCTTGTTCAAAAGACAACCCGACAAAATTTTCAGACGAGCTTCTTTAATAAAAGACAACACATCACCACCAACAACAATAATGACAACAACAACAACAACAAACACAAATCTAAGATGGTTCAGATTTGTGTTTGCTGCCTTGAGCAGAAAGACAGGGCCTTACGCAGAATTTTTTCCGGGGGGTGGGGGATTCTACGTAAAATGTTTGAATAAATATGCAAGCGAGGGAGTGAAGCGACCGAGCTGGTCACGAGAGCGCTTTTGCGTTTTTTAAATTAAAAGTGAAGGTTTTGGTGCACACTTTTGGTGGAACTTGGAAAATTTTCAGTAAAAAAAAAAAAAATAAAATAAGTCTTGAAAATTGCCCCCCCCCCCCCGGCTGCGTACGACCATGAGATGGGTTTATCACTAACCAGGTTTTCATCGAAGTCAGTTTAAAGGTTTGGGGTCCAATATAATATCGAACGGTCTTATTGGAAACCGGGGCTAATAGTAACGACTATTGACCCTAAAGGAATAGTAACTGTGCTCTTCAGGTAGCAACTATCAGAGGACGATACAATAACAACCACTAAGAAGCTAACAATAGTCCTGCAATAGATAGCCTGCTCGGGTTATTGTTCTGCTTGACGTTACAATCACAAGACCATCCCCGCTCACTTTGCGCACAGAATGTTTTATTTTGCTAAGGAGAAATTGGGCACAGTGCACGAAAAAAACAGAAAGAGAGAAAGAGAGAAAGAGAGAGAGAGAGAGAGAGAGAGAAAGAGAGAGAATGTGAGATGGGCGAACGAGAACATAAAATAGAAAGGATATCTTTAAAGTGTTCTTTCTGCTTTTTCGCCTCCGAGCTCTCTGTTTCCCCATCTCTCCTTACTGACGATTAAAAACAACCCCTTTAAACCTATGGGCGATTTTCAGACTCGAAAGAAAGGATTTAGAGGGGTGAGACCTCTAATAGCAGAGGTGGTGCTCTTTTTTTTTTTTTTCCTTTTTCCTCTCTCCTTGAAGAATTATAAAGAAGAAAAGCCCGAGCTGAGACCGCCCGCTAAGTCGCTCTTGTTTAAATGGACTTTAATTCCTTCCTCTGATAATAGCTTGATATAGTCATCAACTCATCTTGTCCAGTACTGAACCCAACAGCTCTTTTAGGACGGGATTAACGACTATTAACCCTAGAGTGATACCCCTTTCCTCTGTTACCCCCTCAAAGAGCGATCGGGATATTACGGTCACTTCACAATTGAGTCCCTTCACCCATAAAAATGACTTGAAAAGAAGTCCAAACGGATTCGAAAAAGAGACTTTTAAGCGGCGTGATCAAAGAGAAAGTTTGCCACAATTGGAAGAGCTTGTAAAAGTCAATTACATGGACGTTAGGAAAGCGTTTTAATGGCTGAGTCACCGGTGGATTTATGCCGGAAAAAACACCAAAATCCATCCAATGTACGCTACGCCATCGATTTTGCATGACATTGTACAGTGATGTCACCACCTTCGCCTTGTACAAATCAATAACCAAGATAACCAGATTAGGGGGTACTACCGGCTTGTGACCCCTTTAGGAACCAAACAACAAACCTTTAGTTCTTTAGGAGGGTTCAGCCAAAACCTTTGCCCCTTGGATGTAACGATGTAACAATTTTGGAGCTGCATGCCCCCTCTCCTCTCCGACATTCAATGCCCGCCAGTGAACACACAAAAACTCGACAGTGTCCATGTAGCTAATAAATCACCCTCTTTATCAGAATATTCCTTGTGTTTCATTCTTATGACATAATCTAATGAATGAATAGATAAATAAATAGATAGATAAATAAATAAATAAATAAATAAATAAATAAATAAATATATAAATAAATAAATAAAATGAAATAAAATATATAATTTCATATTACATGACAACGGAGGCTTGCCATAAAGTTTGTTAGACTGTTTATTTTGTGTGTGTGTTTTTTCGTTTTTATTTTTATTATTTTTTGTTTTGTTAGCTTTTGCTTTTTATGTAACTTCAGTTTTTATGTGACTGTGAAAAATAAACTTTGTTAAGCATAATTCGTATCTTTTCTTTTGGGACCTATGTAGAACAAGCAATGCTTTTAAATTAGGTTCCACCACATCCGTTTTTCATCATAAATGCTTTATCAGTTATTTTGATTACTGATTAAATTATTGCAATGTGAATGTTTCTTTATTAATATTGTTTATATTTCGATGATATTCCTATTCTAAATGTATGATTTTATTGTGATTTGTTGTAGAAAAACAGTAATGAAAAATGAATTCAACTGAAATCAAATTATTCAAATAGGCCATATTTGCCAATCAGATATGAATGTTAGAATAAAATATTTTATCGTAGAGACAACGACCTTATGAATAATCCATTTTGAAGGATATCAAGCTTTTCGTAAATCATTGCCGTTTGTTTAGACGTTTGTTTGTTTGATTATTGTTCGTTGTCTTATTTTGTAAGTTTTTTTCTTTTTATGTCTGTATAATCCCTGCAATGAACTAGAGAGTGTATTCAAAACCTTGTTGGTCATATTTTCATCCTAAGCTCCTTATTTTCTCCTGTCTACTTTACAAAAAAAACCTCTTTCAGATCAGTCCAAAATTACTGAACATACTCTCAACCATCCTTGGTTTGTATTAGTCACTGATTTTAAAATGTCATTTTCCTCTCAGCCTCACGATTAAAAAACAGGAAAAAAAAATCATCAGGTTATCTATCACCAGCACACACACAAAAATCATTAAAGCCACCTGAAGATTTTCTAAAATAGTTTTACCAAGGACAAATCCATTTAATTATGTCGTTTTATACCACTTACTGGGAAGAGTATATAGTATTCAATTCTCCCCAATTTTGGTCAGGAGTTTCGTTCCTGGACCCCATTCATTACACCCCACTGTACCCCTAATGGAGGGGGGGGGGGGGGTTAACATGTTTCCATTCTTCGAGAACGTGTGAAAATTGGGGTATCATGGTCGATTCACTGAAAGAGGAGGGGCATGAGAGAGATAGAGAGAGAGAGAGAGGGGGGGGGGGGGGTTCGAGGGGATGGGGGAGGGGAAGATGTCATATAAATATGGCATCCCGAAGTAGTACCCAGCAAATTTTTTTACTCTCTTTAAAAAGAGTGAACGCATTCACTCTGCTAAGGGTGAATTTAAGAAAAGAGTGAATCAAGAGTGAATTAAGAGTAAAAATTATGATATTCACTCTTCAGTCACTCTTTAAGGGGTGACCTCAATGATCACTCAAAATTGTTGAGTGATCACAGAGGTCACCTCTAAAATAGTGAATATCACAATTTTTACTCTAAATTCACTTTTAATTCACTTTAAATGTACTCTCTTCATAAATTCACTCCTAACAGGGTGAATATATTCAATCTTTTTTTTTAAAGAGAGTAGCTGATCGAAGAGATATCTCTGTGTAAGAGGACTGTTCTGAGAACTTTTCTGGGATAATTGGAGACTTTATTTTAAAGGTACTATTTCAATATTTGAATTTACTATTATAAGAATTTAGATTTTGATGTCTAGATGTATCTAAATATCACAATTTCTTTTTAAACTATGAAAAAATATCACAAACGATTTTCAGTTTCAAAAATTATTTACCTCTCCGATACTTCTCTATATTTTAGTGCGTTTCAAATCACTTGTCCAGACCTGTCCTAAAATGTTCAGTTCAGTTCAGTTTATTTTCCACAAAGTGAATAAAAACAAACAGGATAGACAATCATAATGTGCACAAGAGCAAGTAGATTAAAAAATAAAAACAAAAACATAATCCAAATGTGGTGGGGATTGAAAAAAGGCCAAATTGAGGCTGTCAAGGTAAATCGCCAAAAGACAATTTACAAGAATTATGATTGTTTTATGCATGTACGTTGTATTTCCGGTGATGTTCGTCATTCCGAAGGTTCATTCCGAATCCGAAACACGCAAATTGCGTATACCTAATGGTTCGTTAGTCCGGAAATGAAAAAGGGTTCGTTAATCCGAACATTCGTGGCGTTATTCCGAAGGTTCGTTATTCCGGAGGTTCGTTAATCCGAAAATGAAACAAGGTTCGTTATTCCGAAGGTTCGTTAATCCGAAAATGAAATAAGGTTCGTTATCCGAAAATAAATAATGAACTAACGGACCCTTATTTCATTTTTTGACTAACGAACTTTCGGAATAAACGAACCTTCGGAATAACGAACTGTTACCGTATTCCCGGCCTCGTAAACGCACGGTTTTAGAAAAACGACGACGATGAATAAAAGAGACCACTAGATTTTCTAGTGATTTGTATTTATTACGTAATAGGCTGCGTTGGAATATCATACAAAATGTATCATTTGCGTTAATTTTTTTTTCTGGTGTTAATATCTAATACTGGAATTTACATGTATGATATGGCATGATAGGATAAGTATTGACTGTATCTTTTTACAAACAACCAGAGTCAATGGCAATATTCCAAATATCAAAAATATTCGGAATATTTACAACGATATGAAAACGTAATATAAATCAATCGTGAAAAAATAGAATGAGGTGAAATAGATCCAGAAGTCATGTTCGGCCCCAAATTTAAAGTTGCTTACGATGGTGCAAGTTATAATGTTGTGTTTATACTCATAAGAGTGTCATTTATTTTAAACGAATTATCATAAGAGATGATGTACAAAGGTAAAGCAGTATATTTACGAAGTCAACGAAAATATATTGGATTTCATTTAGTAGTATACCTGGTATACCGAACAAGTGATATACATAGGGTCGTCAAACAGTACATTTTGGTTACAAAAGATGTTAGAAAAAATATTTACTGCTGGCCTCGTAGACTTCAGTGGGGGGGGGGGGGGGGGCGGGGGCAGGGGGCAGGTTCCCCCCCCCCCCGAAATTGTCAAGAATTACATTTTTTTTTTCTTTACTGAAAATTTTCCAAAATTCCACCAAAAGTGTGCACCAGATCCGTCAATTTCAAATTCAAAAATGCAGAAGCGCCCTCATGACCAGCTCGGTCATTTGACGTATTCTTGCCCCCCCCCCCCCCGGAAAAAAATTCTGCGTACGGCCCTGGTAGACTGTACAGGCCATGGTCCCCTTGCGTATAAGCTGTCAGGGTAGTCGCAGAATTGATAATGATGATGATGATGATAATGATAATAATGATGAGTATAATAATAATAATAATAATAATGATAATAATAATAATAATAATGATAATAATAATAATAATAATAATAGTAATAATAATAATAATAATAGTAACAATAATAATAATAATAATATTAATAATAAAAGTAATAAAAGTAATAATAATAATAATAATAATAATAATATTAATAATAAAAGTAATAATCATCATAATCATAATAACAATAATAATAGTAATAATAATAATAATAGTAATACTACTACTAATAATGATAATTATAATAATAATAATAATGATAATGATTATATAGTAAAGATGAAAACAGATGATGATAATTACAAAATAATATGTCCATTGGTAATTATACAGATATTGCCTGCCTAGAGGTTTAACATAACATTTCATTTCCCCGACGGAGTTATATTTTACCCAAGGGATTATATTTTCCCCGAAGCGCACAGCGCTGAGGGAAAATATTGTCCCGAGGGAAAAATGTAAAAAAAAAAAAGATGTACTGATCCACTCTTCAGCCAAACGGAAAACCACTTTGATTCACAGTCACATACAATTGTGTTCATAGACAGATCAAGATATGAAAGTGACGATTCGACAGACTTGAACGTGCTTTGGTTGAGACGGTTTAATTTGTTATTTGCTAAAAGAAGAGTTCTAAGCTTTGAATTGTTTGAAAATATAGTTTCATCAAGATAGCCCAAAAAGTTGTTTTCAAGATTGATGCGTATTAACTGAGGTAACACTTCGAGTAAATTGTACTGAAGATGCTTGATTTGATTTCCTTTTAGGCTCAGGTTCTGAAGAGATGATAAGCCTTCAAAGACGAGCGCAGGAAGGGTTTCAAATTCACAGTAATCTCAATTAAGGTATATTAAGGCGGACAGTTGCAGAAATATACCAGGTTGTAAGGCCCATTAAGTCAGTAAAACCATTGTTACTCAGATCCAAAATTGTAAGATTAAACAATTTGTCGAATACACATGATACAGAGGCACCCCAAACAGGGTCCAAAAGTGTGCTAATCATCAGGCCAGTGTCGCCTAAGTACAGATTTTCAAGGGATCGCATATGTTTAAAGAATCTCTTCTCATATTTTGAATAAATTCGTCCGGCCGTGTTGTACAGGTACAGGGACTGAATTGGGTACAATTTACATTAATAAAGACACAATATTACAATGGTATTAAAGGACATTTCAAACATAGTATACATTACAACAAAACTCTAGATACTTATTCAAGGAATATTGATAGTAGGATAAAGAAATTGGGTAATGGATGTGAAAAAACGATATATGAGTTTAATGATCAAATTCGTAGGAAGAATATTTTGTTGAAAAAAATTATGATCAATGATAAAAGAAATAATTTGGTCTGCACGCTTTCGAGTATTGACCGATAGGTGCAAGGTGCATGTATATGGCTAAAAATTCGGGACATGTAATTCTCTTAAGTTGAATGTAAAATAAAATCATAAGCTTGCTTTCCATTAAGTTGGCAAACTGAGATGAATGGTAATTCAATGTTAAGATTAATAGAATCCATCTAGATTTAAAAAATATGCACCGCTAGTATAAAATTAGAATTTTTATTAAGCACATCTATGAGCTAGCAATTAACTGTACGTAAATATTATATATGCTTAGCATTTAAGAACTTAAGAACGGGAGATCTGTTGAGCAGATGAATTTATCATTACATCATTCCATTTTTGAATTGAGTAGCCTCACAATGAAGGGCAGTGCGCTCTTTCTGTAGCACTCACTTTTGCATTTGATTTCTGAATAGTCATTAGCATTGCGCAAGTTGCGGGAGGTGCGAGAAGCTCGCGTAGGGGAAGCCAGTGGTGGAAGGGGGACGTTTCCGGGACGTTTCCTTCGTGAGATTACTCGCAAATTTCACTACCAAGCTTTCTCTCCTCTCCTCCAGTGTGGGAAGGTCAAGAACAGTGAGTATGGTGGCCCTGAAGTACGCTCGACAACAGGTCATGTGCGACGTGAATTTCGCATCCCAGGTCCTGTACTTTGCATCCCAAGTCGTGAAATTCACGACCCGCGGTGCGAAATTCAGGACTGGGATGCAAAGTTCGCGCCACGGGTCCTGAATTTCGCACCGCAGGTCGTGAATTTCACGACTTGGGATGCAAGCCACGGGGTCATGAATTTCATGACCTCGGATGCGAAGTTCGGGACCTGGGATGCGAAATTCACGTCGCACATGACCTGTTGTCGAGCGTACTTCAGGGCCACCATAAGTGAGGGCATCATCGTAACTCGTGTACCTTTGGCCAAGCATGAGGCGACACGCACGTTTCTGAATTCTTGCTATCAGTTTCTTGTCTTCCCGAGTCAAGCCAGAATGCAAATAGGTGCGCAGTATTCGACTTTCGGGCGCACGTATGAACAATATATAATTTTCAAATCCTCAATCGGCAGCCGGAAAGCTTTCAAGATGCGCATCATGTGTAGCCTCATGCTTGCCGCTTTGACCATTTCTGTGACATGATATGACCATTTGTCAGACCATTAAATGTCTTTGGGGAAATTTCTATCAGTTTATTATCTGATAAGTACAACTCTAGTAGGTTTAGCCTCCATGTACTACTGTTCTGATTTACAGAACTTATTTTGTTACCCGATAAGTACAGTTTTCTCAGATCATGCGTTCCCTCAAAAAAGTTCGGTTCGATTTCTACCAAATAGTTATTACTCCGAAGTAGTGTATCGATTCGTGTTAGATTCGAAAAGATGTATGGATAGAGAGTCATTATGCGGTTCCCAGACAGGTCGAGGGAATGAAGCGAGACGTTTCGAAGAGGATCAAAGGCATCTTCGGGAAAAGAAGTAAAATAAGATTCCGAGATTCTTAGCTCTTTTACCTCGGAACGCGCGATTCTGATAAAAATGCTCCTCAAGACTTCGAAAGTCGGAAGGTTGCACGAGATCTCCATGATGAACGCGTAGAGATGCGATGAGATCAGGATCCACTGATCGAATGGGGTTCTCTCGCAGATTTAGATGCTCACTTTGACAAGCATAAATGAACGTTTCTGCGTTGATGTATTCCATTGCATTCGAAGACAAGTCGACTCGTCTTGTTGTATGACAAGAGCTGATGTTGATGGCGGATAAATCGTTGCCGGAAAGATGTATCTCATTTAGCTGTGTGCTCCATCGAAAAGTATCGTTTGGGAGGGATTTTATTTCTGACGCTAACAAATAAAGAATGGACAACTTACTGGCCCACCTGAGAAAGCCTGTAGTGGGAAGTACAAGATGGTGGTTGAAGGCCAAGTCGAGATAGTTTAAATTCTTGAGAGGACGTAAAGCGGCGGATTCTACCGTTCTGATGTCGTTGAAATAAGACGCAAATCCGAGACGTGTATCTTTCAAACGAGGAGTTCAGAAGAGCAGTAATCTTTTTAATGGACAAAAAGAGATCCTCAATATCCGGACAGAGTTTCTGAGGAACCGCGAGAAGCCCTCTTCTACTGCAATCAGCATATTTCGACTCAACATCCAGATTACAGCTTCCGAATCCGAAGAGAAGGAGCCACTCCATAGCTCCTCTCCGTGTAAGATATGGAAGGACAGGGACACAAGAAGAAAATATGCGGCTATCAGGAGCAAAGGCGGGGGGAGCTGTTTGCATGCCATGATCACCAACTGTCTTCTGGTCGGTAATAATCATTTTGCCAGCAAACGTCCGGCTTATAAACGTATCCGTAAATATTGGTTCTTTTTACAGAAAAGTGGCATATCTAGAAACTGAAAGAGGGGTGAGGTATATAATAATTTTCACCTGGGAAACTTAGCCAGCCGCAAAGCATGGTAAGGTGTAGTGTTGCTTGTTATTGGGGGAGGGGATGGGTTGGGATACAAAGTCCTTTGGATACGCCAAAGAACAGACAATCCCTATAACCAATGGATACGAGATGAGGGTACATGATTGGTATGAAAAAAAAAACTGTAACAAGTGTCGGTACTAGAGGTGGATCAAGGATTCTCTCAGCAGAGGGGTGGGGTTATACTGGTGAAAAAAAAGAAAGAAGCCACTTTTGACCAATATAGTCCAAAGAATTTCTGATATAAACAAAACAACGAGCAAGTAATCAACAAACAAGTAATCCAAGTACATGGTCAGGCAGGTCTGTTGTATGCATCAATCTATTTATTTATTCAGTTTTATTTTTTGTGGGGGGGGGGCGGCATGTCCCTCTTGCTCTTGTTCTTGCCTACTCCACATTAAGGCGAATCGGGAGATGACGACACACGCAGAAGTCGCCCAATGCACGCTGCTATTAAAAAAAAAGGACAAAGTGAAGTCCCTGACGTACTCCAATTTTGAATGTCTACTCTAATATCTAAGTGCGGTTCTGCTGTAATCTTATTGGAAAGAAGAAATATTCATAATACATCATTACGTCACCGATTTTCTCCTTCATAAAGCTATGAAAGTATCAATTGTCACCTCCTTACCTATTCATGTTTTACGCAAACAAAGAAAGATGTATTTGACATGTATACATACGGGCCACTTGTAAAATAGGAATGTGCTTCTAAAAATGCTTTCATTAAACAAGCCCAGGATAAGTGTACTTGTATATGAGCAAGAACATGATAAGTAATCTTTGAAAACCTTTACCTGATCTTTGAAAATCTTTACTTTGATTCTTTCGACTGACATGTTATTCTTTGATAAAAGAAATGTATGGAAATGAAATTAAAATCATTGTTTGTTCCCTGTGCATTCTCATGAAAAGAAGATCAGAGTAACTTTTTTACCAAAATAAATGTATAGAGGTGTCGTGGTCTAGTGGATATATCGCCGAACTGTAGATCACAAGGTTAGCAGTTCGAGTCCCGCCGTGGCATCAATGTCTTTTGGCAAGACTTTAATCTACAATTGCCACTCTCGACCCAGGCGTAGTAAATGGGTACCTGGTAGGAAGAATTTCCTTCCTAGAGCTAGAAATGTTGAAATGCTAGAGCGCCTTAACGGCAGCCATGCTAAAGCCGGGGTAATAACAGTGAAGCGCAAGGAGTGATAATTCTGACAGACATGAGCGCTATAAGAACCTATTGTTATTATCATTATCGTCATTATCAGTATAAAGTAGAACTGTGTAAACCCCCCCCCCCAGAATATTATCAATTTTTAACTGTTCGCCCTATTTGCATACATACCTAGGGCACATCATACACGCGATCAGACATCATTACACAAAATATAGCATTAAGTAAATTCTTACGCAGTTTCTAAGCAGAATTAACATTTCTTTCTAAGAAATGGTTTTCTGAAATACACCTACCTTGAAATATAGACTTTATTTTAAAGATCTTGAAAATTCACAAATAAAGGCTTAATTTCTCAGAGTTTCCAAAGTGGCTTAAATCTCAATTTTAACCATGGGCGGAAGTCTGTTTTCGAAAGCGAGGGTGACACATCTGAAATTTTCTGAAAAAACAAAAACAAGTCCTCAACTTTTCTTGGGTCCATTTCTTACTCCTAAATTCCCTGATATGTCAATTCTTCCAAAGTGGGGGGGGGGGGGGGGGGGGAGGGGGGATGAGGGGGGGGGGGGGAAGACGCCCCTTCTCCATGTCCACATGTCCCCCTCTCCCCGTGTCTCCCCCAGGGTATTCCTGTGATCTTAACACTTGTACTCATGGAACTCTTGGTTTCGGATGGGCCAATTTTATAAAGTGAAACAATTTTGATAAAAATGAAAGTTGTTTATGTCACTTCTGAATATCTTATTCTTGAAGAGCTAATGTCTTAAGTTACAAAGAACACTTTCTTTTTCATTTGTTTGAATAAAACACCCATCATGCGAACTGTCTGATAGAAATTTAAAGAGGATTTATGTTCTTCAAATTTTCACCATTTTAGTATCAATGTCTAAGAATAAGCCTTGATAGTTGTTCCCACTATCATTGTGTCGTGAAATCAACATGCATAATAGTAAATTCTAATGTCACAAATAATAATTATAATTACAAATTATAATGACATGAAAGCTTTCGAAAATTCCTAAATTGATCAAATTCTTACTCCTAAAGTTCTTGATATATAAAAGTTTCCAAAAATGGTGGGGAGGAAGGATGCGGCCCACCCCTCCCCGCGTTCTCCAGGATTTCAGAGACCTTTTACAGAGAGAGAGAGAGAGAGAGAGAGAGAGAATCAAAGAAGGAAATGAAAGTGAATTGATGAAATGAGTACATTAAATCATGAGAAATTGCAACCATTCGTTGACCTAATGAAACCTACGATTAAAATGTTTTTCTTCGATAAAACTTACTTTCAGGGTAAGAAGCGGAATAGTAATCTATTCATTCCATGACTAATTCAACGAAAATTGAAGTGAATATTCCCTGGAGTAATTAAGAAATCTCTCATCATTTGGCAGAGAAATCTAGTATAGAATTGCACCTCTTTCATTTGAGCGTTATTGCCCTCGGTTGACTCAAGAAGTAGTTCGTAATATCTCGCAAGGGAACGTTTGTAATTGCCCTTATTACCAGATTTCTGACTTGTAAGACCCTAATCTAGATTTAGTTGTATTATACAATAAATAAACCGGAAAGCCGATTTACATGTAATTTTCTGTTTGGTTTGTGTTTAAGTCCGCGCGCAGACGATAACTGCATTTCCCTTCTATATACAAAATGGCGCGATGACTAAAAATTGTACAGCAAGACCATTTTGTCGAGTAGGTCTGTATGTGAGTTGCTCGAACTGTGTCATCTGTGTTTAGTCTACATCTGTTTTGTGCTCGTAACCTTGGTTCCTCTTTTCTTAGATCCTTAAAAAACATGTAACTAAAACCCGCTTCTTCGTTTTCTCTCCTCTCCTCGACATAATAAAACGAAGAAAAGACCCTCAGAATAGCTAAGCCCAGTTGGGTATTGCGGCGAACAATCACAGTGCGTGTTTTTGTGACATCCATTCTTTCCCCCCTCTTATTCCCGTTGTTGCTTTTGCAAGTATAACGTAACGGATCAGTGGAAATTTGAACTTGGGCGATGAATGCTGAAACACTATTGCCTACATCCTTACCCTTTATTTTATTTTTCTTCTGTTCAATGCCGTCTTCTGGAGATCTTTTGTAAGGGGTGCGACTTGGAATAGAAAGCTCTTTCGGCGCTTCATACAGTCTGTCGAAAGAAATTGCCCACCAAGTCTTTGACAGGAAGCAGCACATTCACATAATACGAAGGCGACCCCGTTACTGACTGAAATTAGCTTTCGTGGTCAGTGCGCATTTATCTATTCTCGGAACTTCAGTGACAATAAATGCATGTCACGATAGTACAAAGTCATTGAATGGGGTTGTCCACCACATTGTTGTACCCCTACAACTTCAGTGCGGCAGTGAGGAAGCACTCACGAGCTAATCTTTTGCCTATTGTGTGTGTATAGTTGCCTAAATGTATAAGAAGAGGTTTTTATTCACGTTATCGTTTGATAGATCGCTTAGTTTAGCTTCCTTGTCCAATTTGTTTACCCTTATGATATGCACAACTTAATTTGCTACATATGGAAGAGGTGAATTGCCAGGAAATGGGAGGAAATTGAACCCCAAGGCGCTCTAAACATCGTTCGTTTGTTCGTTTTCACTCCCTTTCGAAATACATTGTACTGGTAGGCCTGGTATACAAATCTATTCCATTCCTGAAATATTAAACACTGAACTAGTTTGCTGATCGGGAACAGCGCTGCTGTACTGCAATTACATATATGCTTCAGCCATTGTATACTTTGATCACTTAAAATGTATCTTTCGTATTTTGTTATGCCGCAAGAGATCATTGTGTCCATGTGTCCGGTAACTACACCACACTGCATGACCTTCTTCCTTTAGAAAGCTGACAAAACATCCTATAATTAAACAGTGTTAAACGGCTTCTGTTATTAATGTAGGCCTATTTCCTTCAAAGTACTGCACTTTTTTTTTCAATGCAAGCTTTTCAGTCATTTTACGGGATTACCATGTCAGTTAAATCATTCTTACTCTCAAAATAACCTTTAAGAAACATCGAACGGTTTCTGTTATGGCTATGTTTCCTTCAAAACTACTACGCCTTCATTCCAGAGCTATAACTGTTAAGAAAAATCTTTCAGTCATTTTGATGGGACTATCATGACAGATCCTTTTCTTGAAAAATAAATGATGTTCTGTATAATCCTGCTTGGCGAGGGATAGGGCGGGGGGGGGGGGGGAATCAGTTTATATTTTGTCAGAAAATGACGATGTTATCCCACTGCGCTAGCTACATCGCCATGGCAAAGGTTTGAAATGGAATATCTATTTCAAAATGTAGGCCAAAATTGCTGAAAATCATGGTATTTCAAATTGGAATGCATATCCGTTAAATACCAACTTCTAAATACTTCCATTATCATTAATTGAAGCATGTCCATCTCTCTATATTTTACTCTAATAAAACGAAACTTTGCTGTCATTCCTCCCCTTATCTCTTTCTTGCTCTCCCCGCCCCCAGCTCTCCCCTCCCCCCTCTCTCCCTCTCCCTCTCTCTGTATAACTGTCCCTATAGTATCTCCATTCACCTTCCATCACATATTTTTAAGCTCTTAAGATGGCCAATCATAATTAGAGAAAAA
Source organism: Echinometra lucunter (assembly GCA_029962745.1). Classification (NCBI taxonomy): domain Eukaryota; kingdom Metazoa; phylum Echinodermata; class Echinoidea; order Camarodonta; family Echinometridae; genus Echinometra; species Echinometra lucunter. The sequence continues at coordinate 17,072,690 of CM057166.1, forward strand.
AAAAAACTTCAAACCAAATAGCTAAGAAAGACACAGCATAGTTTTAATCGACTGCAACAGTACTCCACATGGCACCAAAAACATACATTTTTTTTTTTACTCTTGACAATGACACAGTGGCATATGAAATAACAACGAAGCCGGCAAGATTGATAAATATGTAGTCTGCACGTAAGTTCACAACATCATTGTGATCATATCTACTTAGTGTGGTATATGTTTCATTTTGTGGCAGTATGTACAGGCCTACACAAATCGAGGAAAGCTCAGCTTTATACTAGGTGTTTAAAAAAAACAACCCACAGATTTGACAATTTTGAACATTTATGACTAAAAACAAAAACAAAAAACAAAAAAAAAATCAAAACTCTTATCAGACTTAGGTTTTTCACAATGTTAAGTTGAAGGATGTAAAATTTATTTGGAGTGGATTTTGTGAAGCTTCCTTCAACAACGTCCTTGAAATAATGCTCTGAACATTCAATTGCATTTTCACTTTTTCTAAACATTATAGGATACAAATCCTGTATCAGTAACAAAACAATAAAAGGTTGGCACAAATGACAGGTGTCAAGCACAATGTAATGGTTGACACTTCCGCCTCAGCTCTAAGAGGTACAAACACGTACTGTGGTATTTCAGCCATGATAGACAATTACAATTTCTGGGCTCTGAATAATTACTGCCACGCACAGATTTTGTGGCCTTAATTTTTCAAAAAGTAAAAATCTAATTCGATATTGAGCATTATTTCAAGAACACTAATAGAGGAAACTTTCCAAAACCTAGTCCAAATAAATTTGTCATCCTTTAACTTAACACTGTGAAAACCTCAGTCGGATACAATTTATGACTTTTGATCATTCATGATCAAACGTCAAATTATATTTTAACACCTAGTACTTTGATATCTTATAATATCCTAGGGTTGGGTAAAATTGCATATTTTCATAGGTGGAGAAGACTTTTAATTCTAATCCTTACTATAATAATTCATTACCAAACAAATAATTAAATGAGGTTTAACTCATGTTTTATGAGGAATAAGAAAAAAGGAAAAAGACAAATGACTGTCTTCCCATCAAGGAGATGCTCAAACAAAATTTCAGCATGAAATTGTGCTAATCTATCACTCAACTCATGCTATTCTGGCTAATTCTCCCCAATTATTTTGCTTTAAGCCAAGATATCTTGGTATTTTATCAACTGAAAAGAATAATAGAGATAACAGAATAATACCCTTGAAATAGTTAATGCGATCATTAAAGGGTGATCATTTGAACTGACTCGGCATACCCCGTTGATACCCTAAATGAGAGTTGTGATAGGACAAACCTTGAGATGGCGCTACTCATAAATGCCTGTACATGCACTTGGAAAGAAATCCCCAACAAAGCCAGCATGTTTCAAGCTCTCAGATGCAAAAGTGAAATCTATCAATCACAAATGGCCACAGGCATTGAAATGTGGCTTATTTCAACATATCAGTGGTTTACAACAGGCTTGTCTGTTATGTTACTATGTTACTACTACGGTTATTATAACGCTTGTTTAAATTTCTTGCAGCATAAGAAACGTTTTTTTAATTCTGTGAGACCCATTACGAATAATCTTCAACGTGCATATAATTTGTAGCTAGTAGCTACCATGTTCTGGACATGTGCCTGCCGAAAGGGCTTTAGCAGGGGAATTCCTACACCATTAATCTGTCAAATGCCCTTCTACAGTACACCCTTCTGCCGAGCACATGACTATTATTGAGCAAAAAATTAAAAATCAAAACCAAAATAAATTCTAAGACACCTATTTCAATTTTAATTTTAATTTTTTTTCCTTCCTGCATCTCAGACAAGAAATACCTCACATATCACCTCTGGGCCCCGTTTCATAAAACTTGTTAACAATAACAAATTGCAAAAATGAGGAAGTAGTTCGATCTGCAAGATTTGCAACAGACCAACTGCCCAACCGACCGCCTGCCTGACGGACTGTACACAGATTCCTATATACCCCTTTCAAACTTCGTTTGGCGGGGGTATAATAACTGTTATAAGCTAATGAAATCCTTGCATCTGATTGGCTGAGAGCAAATTTTTCATAGAAATGTGGCAGTTGTTTACTGATGACAAGTTTCATGAAACAGAGTTCTGTAATATAAAGCTTATCCTATGTGTTACACTTCCTAAATATTCTAATTTTTTTTCACTTTGTTCGTAATGGATAATGATTTCAGAGTATTGCACAGCGATCACAACACATTATTTCTTTGCACAAAGCATGGCAAAATTAACATTAACATACTCTTTGATTGTTGTTACATGTCATATTGTATGCCTAGGTAACAGAAAAAACATTTAATTTACATAAAGAAATATGTACAACTGCTTTCTCGACAATATTTACAAGTCAATATTAAGAGAAATATCATAATCCAATTTTGAGTGTAACAAAAAGCAAACTGCTTGGAGGATGGAGTAAAACGCAATACTTTTTCGTTGTGAAACTGTCAGCCATCGTAATAAATAAATCTGCTTCATTTACAAGATAGAGCTTTGTATATGTACAACTTATAGTATTTTACAATCATAAATATCAAATGCACCATTTGGGAGGTTTCATAAGAAAAAACTAACAAAAAGAAAAACAACAACAAAATCGTCTACCAGCAACAAATCATTTGTAACAATTATTATGATCTCACTTCATGTTTTAACCATCTGGATTGATAAATTAGAAAAAAAGACATTCAAAATAATTATCATAGATATTACATAGTTGCATTAGTTTTAGAATTTGAGGTGGGTATAGTATAAGTCTATAAAAAAAATTACAAACTGAAACTAGATGAATCCTCGACCGCGCGCCGCCTAAATTTATGCCTCCGCCATTGCCATATAGAAATATATGGGATTTTCATTTTGATTTATTTCCATTTATACAATGACATCTTTGACCTTGACCTTTGACCTTGTGACCCCCAAATCTAATGAGACCATTGCCCTTTCCATATGCATACATGAGCCAACTTTAAAGTTGAACTGTCACAGAGTTATTGATGTATCACAAGAACAAGTAAGTTTCATGTATATGACCTCTATGACCTTTGACCTTTAGACCCCCAAATCTAATCAGATTACTGTCCCTCCCATATGCATACATGAGCCAAGTCTGAAGTTGATTCGTCAAATGGTTGAGTTATTGCGAGAATGAACCATTCCTATGTACATAATGACCTCTATGACCTTTGACCTTGACCCCAAAATCTAATCAGATCATTGTCCCTCCCATGTGCATACATGTGCCAAGTTTGAAGTTGATCCATCAAATGGTTGTGTAGTTATTGCGAGAACGGACCATTTCTATGTACATAATGACCTCTATGACCTTTGACCTTTGACCTTGAGACCCCAAAATCTAATCAGATCATTGTCCCTCGCATATGCATTCATGAGCCAAGTTTGAAGTTGATCTGTCAAACGGTTCTTGAGTTATCGTGAGAACGAAAACGGGACGGATGGATGGACGGACAATCCAAAAACATAATGCCACCGGCAACCACCTACAGTGGGCGGAGGCATAAAAAGAAATGATACATATTTATCCCTGCAATCTGATAAAAAACGTGATGGGAACAAAGAAAATAACAATGCCTTTTACAATACGTTGGTGGGGTGATAAGACCTTGTATCTCAAATTTTAGTGAAAATTACTTTTTTGTATTAGACTCCAGATTATCAGTCAAGTGATGTCCTAATCCCAGCTCTCTTACAACAAAAACGAAGCCAACACGGCATGTCAAAGGAAAGGCAATCCCATTGCTTATAATGCTTTGGCTGACATGTTTTTTCACTTTCCTAAACATTTAATTTTTTTGAGATACGAGGTTTTGTTGCCCCACCGACGAATAGAAAGATAATTTATTTTTCCATCACTCAAGCAAACTACATGTACCATCCGCTCTGTTGGTGCGCAACAAAGATCATACAAATATATTCCGAATGCGAAAAATGTAATGGGAATGCAGAATAAGTGAATACAATATGAAGTTGCAGGCAAGTTATCTTGTTTAAGGGTTCGCAAGATAATTACAAAGCAATCTGTATCGAAATGCCCGTTCTTGAAGAAGAATTTCATAAGTACGAACTCTTCTTATTCTGTCAGGAAGAAAAATTCCAACTCAGTAAACTGAATACAGCTGCTAATTACTCTATTTCTGTAGTGTTCTGTCAGCAACATGTTGAATCCCGACACATCTCGCCGACTTAAAGCACGCTATGTGTGGAGTGGTAGGTTGTTATTTAGTCAAATCCTGACATGTTTTTTTCTAAATAAGTCTAAGGATGGAGAGTTCACTATTTCTGCAGACAATTTGTTTCAATCTAAGATGGTTGTAAAAAAGAAGGAATCCTGGAAAGCTTCTGCCTTATGACTAATTTGCATCCAATGCTTGAAATGCTAGCTAAACATGTCTAGAATTGGGCAGGCAAAAGACACAATTTGGGTGAGCTGAAAAAAAAAAACACCCAGTGTTGATAAGCCCCATTCTTTCTATGAGAACCAAATGTTTCAGAAACTGAAGCAAGTGAAGTGCTAGTGTAAAATCATCCACATAGGTATTTCATGTAGTATACTTCCCACCAGGATGGGTAAGACTGATCTGGTCTGCAGGCACAGACCCTGACTGAAACTTTCCTGAATTACATTTGGGGCTCGAGAGAAGCCTAGACCACATACCTAGTGGCTGCGTCAATATAGCGACTATAGTACACCATCCCCACTGACCTGCGTTAGTCTCCACCTCAGACCTCTATAACATGTTTCAACAGACCAGGGTTTGTGCCTGCAAACGAAGACTGACCTTCCAAGATCAAAGCTTGGGATGAGCCTTGCTACACAGCCGAATATGTTCACCATTTTTGTCAAATATGTGGGAGGGCCCAGCTGCATAAAACTTACAACTGACGACAACTCTGCTGTCAATGGTTAACTGTCATGGTAACGTTGCTCAACAGCCATGGAAGTAACCATTCAGGGCAAAGTTACCATCAATGGGAAGTTTTATGCAACAGGGTCCAGAACTGAGCTGCTGGATCAATCTTTGGCCTTGAATCTAAAACTCATACTCTACCCTTATGTAGGGAACTCCACTGGTTACCCCTACACCAACGCATTCTGTTTAAAGTCTGTTTGTAAGCTTTCAAAATTATCAATGATTTGGCAACTGAATATCTTAATGACATCCTCAAAATAGCATTTACGCCTACTTGTACATAAATAACATCTTGTATAATTATGTTCCTTCATCAACTGACATATGTAAACTTATCGTTCCCAAATCTCGACTCTCAGCAGCAGAAAAAACGTCTTGCAAAGGCCACATGCTGTATGAGCTGAAATTTTTGCAGTGGTTTTATTTTCGTGAATTTCGCGAATCACTCACCCATCGCGAATTTAACAATACGTGAAAATATCCGCACGTTTGCTTTAGCTCTCGTCATCCGATTTGGCACACTGTTGTGATTGCCATGCACTATGCAGAAAGTGCAGCAGTCCTCCTTGTGCAGCATCATATCACAACACACAGAGAAATTGTCACTCACCACAAGATTGTTCTGTAGTCACCTCCTAAACCCCTATAAGAAGCCAAATTCTCCTACCAAAAATGCGGAATCGGTGCCATTTTTCCAAAGGGCTTTAGTGGGGTGGTAAGAAAGAGAGCCGCCGAAAACTCACTATAAATGAAGAAATCAGGAGTTTTATGACGGCTTTTTTTTGTTTATCGCAAGTTACGAGTGTGATGGTATTGGCAAAAAAAACACCCAAAAAACAAATCCTCCGGATCTGCCAATATGGCTCTTTCAAGTACAAATAAGTTTACTGCAAGTCCCATCTTGCTACTGCTCTTGCGCTCGCGAAATCAACGACTCGCGAAAATGTCTGTGAGCCTGTGATTCGCGAAGATATCTGTACGCGAAAAATATTGGCTTATACAGTAATAAAAAATTGGAATCCCACTTTCTATAACCAAACATGGCCACCTTATGTGATTTACATGTACTTCTTGTGAGCCTGTAAATTTTCTTCATTTTATTCACATATATGATTCATGTACTTAAGCTTTTCAACATGCACTCATCAAAGCATAATGCACGAATGAACAAAAAGCCGAAAATCAAAACAATATCAACAGAAACCAAGAGAAATGTGTGTGCAGTACGGTTGGTGTCACCGGCAATCCTTGGGTTTATTTTTTCCATCTCGGAGCTTCGCTCTTGAACAATTTTTAATTTGTTACTCAATGTTCTGCCTTTTTTTTTTTTTCCCAACAATTACTCTTTTTTATGTTCAGTGATTTTGTATTTTAATCATGTAAATCATTTGTAAATATTGTGATTCTCTATGATTTTTCTAATAAAAACATAAATATAAAAAAAAGAGAAATGTGTGTGTGTTCGCATCTACTCGCTGATTCTGCAGTACACAACATCTTTTTAGTTATATGAGTTTTTGTAAGAGTGAGAGTACTTCTTGTTTTTCCCCACATATTTAATCTTATTATTATCATTCCTTCTTTTACATCACTTCCCCCTCCCTGTCCATTCCATACATAATGTGCACTGATTAAAAATGACATACATGTAACTCATCTTCTACCTGTATTCTTATTTCAGCTTAAGATGACACATAAAAGACTTTATTCAAGAACTTTGGAGTGTTGGGAATGCTTTAGATTATGGAATTTCATGACATACATGTGACCAGTTTCTTCCTATTCATGCAGCAAATTAATATGTGTGACTAGTGAGCCTTTTAACACGTTGAACACCAAGCCCAAAATAACTCGGGTTAGGGTCTATGGAAAATGCGAGTTACACTGAAATGGAATCGTGCTCAACGAGTTAAAGGAGGGCACAGATAGAACGACAGACATTTACCTCTGGTTGTCCACTCAATCTGGCCATTGTGGTTGTTGTCATATTTTCATTTGTAAAGTGACACGTGTGACAACTGTGTGTGTGCGAGTTTTCATTCTAGCAGCAAAATAAATGCCTTGGACTACGTACACTCTATAAGAATCACTACTCTATCAAACTGTGAGGACAGCGTGGAGTACAAGATATGGCGTTTCTTTCTTGGTTCACTATAATCAGCTGTTCTCAATGTGCTCGCTGCTATATATCTGGCATCTCCTTAATACAGCAGCAAAATAAATACTTGGGACTAGATACATGCTTACAGCACCACTACTCCACCGATATTAGGAGGGCAGAAAGAATACAGGCCGTTTCTTGAGCGGTACATCCATCAGTTCATTCTTGATCGATGTTTCTACTCTGCAGTCTTGGCCTATGCCTATGGTCACTTAGCACGTCTTATTCCAGCAGCAAAATAAATATGTGGGACTATATACACCCTTTCGGCATCACTACTCGACTGATATGAGGAGTGCACAGAGAACGATAGATGCCGTTTCTTTCGTGGTCCATTCTATCTTGCTGTTCTCGATGTACGGGTCTATCGTGTGGTTAGCTCCGATGCTCTGCGGACCTGCCGTGTAGCAGCCCGGCCTGATACGAACCTGGAACGCGACACGTGCAAAGTGTTCCTTCTGCGTCAGGGAGTCGATGAATCTGAGCACAGATGAAAGCAGAGCATTCACAGAAAATATTCATGCATGGCTCATTGCATTCTCCTCACAGCAAAAAATTAGATGGTTGCTACTTTATCAATCTCTCATCACTGACCTTTGACCATTCCTGCCCTAGAATATAAAGATTCATCATTAAATTGGCAAAAGACTAAGACAGTCAAGTCAAAGTAAGACATCCTCTAAATTTGGCATTCTCTCTGATTTTTCTCAAAGAATTCACTATGGCAGTTCAGTTCATTTCTGGTATAAAGGTTTAGCAAACCTTCACTATCACTAAATCTGTGACAGGTTCATACACTAACATTTCTGCTTTTAGAGTAGTGCAGTTGTCGAAGTATAATTTCATAATGTTATTTAATCATAACTTTATATTCTGGACTAGTTTTCATTTTCATGATTGTTCATTACTTCATATATTGATTGTTTGATTACTTTATCGATATGTATGTGCTTCGCAACAATATATACATTAAAGACGCTCAGTCGTGGGCTTTCATGGGGAGTTTGACACCATGGGTGCTTACCCAGTAAACAGGTGTTGTCCATCACTATGAGTTTTATGACCAACAGACCTTATGTAATGCTCTGTATATTCCACCCTTTTCCCCCATATGGCAAAGTCATTATCTCACTTTCCCTGGCCCTAGAATGCCCGAAGCAGGCTGAAGAATGTTTATGGTGGGACAGCTTGTTTTGCTGTGCTCCAGAAATTTAGCTTCATAACAGGTATTTCCAGTGCTTTTCACAAAGTCTAGTGTCAGCAAATTATCATCCACTCCCTATGAAAGCCCACGACTGAATGTCTTTAAGCGCTATATAAATGTTATTAACCTGTTGAACACTAAGCCCAAGATAACTCGAGCTGGGGTCTACAGAAAATATGTCTTATACCGAAATAAAATCATGCTTAACGGGTTAACAATTGGTGCATGATAGGCTCCAAAGTACTACTAGAAAGACCAGAATTGGCAGAATGGAAATCTCACTTACTTGCATCTATGTGAGAAGATATCGCAGCCAGCATATTTCAGGGTTGGAGATACAAAGATCTGCATGAGGTCCGGTACCTGGGATGGTTTGTTGAGGGATCCCAGGGGCTCAGGCCGATAGAGACGTCCAAGACTGGTGTCACCTGGACATAGTATGAACAAAAGAGGGAGCGCCAAGATGGAAGATTTGTTCATGCAATTGTCAGAAGAGAAATTCATTCATGCAACTCTCAGAACAGAAATAAATCCGTGAAAGCTTTGTGCACATTTCAAACACAATAATTTCAAACACTATATCCTCATGGGAAAAAAAAAGAAAAAAAGATAAAGAACATGTTGATAGTGATGATGAAATGGAAATGATGATATGATGATGATGATGATGATGATGACGATGATGACGATGATGATGATAGTGATGATGATGATGAAGATGATGATGATGATGATAATTATGATGATGATGAGGGTGATGACGATGAGGGTGATGATGTTCGCATGGTTCTGTGTTTCTACACACACGTTCAAAGACATCAAAGACATAAGAAGAAAAATAAAATAAAATGGAAGAAGTGAAAGTATGACCTAAAAAAGCAAATTAATATTCCTCCATTACATTTTTGTCCTTCTTTCTTCAAAGAACATCTAATAAGAGTGAGTTCTTACCAGGAGGGAGTAACGTTCCTCTATCCAGTATCTTCCGAACGCATCCAACCGATGTTCCATGGTACGCCACATGCCAGCTCTCAAACACATTTAGCTCCTCGGCAAGATTATGTAGTCTGTAGTTGATTTGAAGTAAAAAAAAATATATATATATATACATAACAATGAGAAGTCCCGAGCACCAACTAAACATTTTGCAAAATTACTGTCTATGAAATGAAAAAAACTAAAACAAAAAACAAATTGGGTCATGTAAATATGCCCACCTTTGGGAAATTACAGTGTGCCTTTAAATTTCCATCAAACTTTGGTAAACAGGTAAAGTTCATCAGAAAATTCCTACTCATACGTTTCCTTCTTGAAACTTACTTGCCTACTAAATTATAGTTTTGTCATTTTGACAGCCTATGATTGAAATTACTTGCAGTTCACTGTGCAATTGGGACCAGGACTTCTGTGCCTGGGGATCTATCTAAGAGTAAATTTACACATCATACATGGGTCCAGTCCTCCCCGTTAAAGGATTACTGTGAACACCACTTTTAGCTTGGGAAAACCTCCTTAAAAATCTGTGGACCAACCCAAGACATAGCTTACACTATCATTGGGGTCTGGAGTAGCCTCTGGGGTGACTACCAAACATTAGTTTTTAATTTGGGGGGGGGGGGGGTAGAAAGAACTTACCTGAGAGTAAACTTGCACCATTTGAGGGGTCTGGTGTACCCCTGGGAGGGTCCCCCTTGGTGGTATAGGCCTCTCCACCGTGGAGTTTGTGACATGGCTCACAGTAACACTTACTGGAACGGGTGTTTTAAAGTGGGGGGGGGGGGGGGTGGGGAAGGGAACCCCTTTTACAGTAGCAAGGACTTACCTCAGAGTGAACTTGCACCATTTGAGTGGTCTGGTGTACCCCCTGGGAGGATCCCCCTTGGTGGTATATGCCTCTTCACCATGGAGTTTGTGACAGGGCTCACAGTAACACTTACTGGAACGGGTGTTTGGCTTTAAGGTGGGGGAGGGGGGTTGGGGAAGGGAACCCCTTTTACAGTAGCAAGGACTTACCTCAGAGTGAACTTGCACCATTTGAGGGGTCTGGTGTACCCCCTGGGAGGGTCCCCCTTGGTGGTATAAGCCTCTTCACCATGGAGTTTGTGACAGGGCTCACAGTAACACTTACTGGAACGGGTGTTGGCTTCAAAGTAGGCAGCTGTCAGAGAAAAACAAGAAGGAAGAAGTTTGATGTGAAAACAAAACATAACAGAATATAAATTATTACCGACACCAAGTCCATTGCTTGCTTTCAGTCATATTCTTTTTTAGAAATTTCTCAAGGGCTAAGTATCATAATGACACCTTGGTGATGAGGAATAGAGAATGCTTTTGACTTAAGTGAAAGACTTACCTGGCAAGCCTAATGATGCTTTGAACCTATTGCACAATTTTTGGTATTCACAATCCCTAGCTGTGATGGCCATTGGGTGGTAGGAGAGCAGTGGAGAATTCTCTTTCAAACCTGGTAAGAAAACATAAGGAGCATACACATGAGACAGTGACATAAGAGAGAAAAGGAGAGAGAGAGAGAGAGAGAGAGAGAGAGAGAGAGAGTGTGAGAAACATGAAGATAGAAACAGAGACAACATTAGGCTGGGCTCAAGGCTTAATGGAATGTCTTTGGTCAAATACAGTCTGAATCAAAGTAGGAGTTTGAGTGTGCAGACTCGTATCAGTTCTAAACATCTCAACATGCTTACAATGTATGTCTGTAATATTTTATGAGAAGAGAGGGTATTTACCATTCTCTAGCACTGCTTTCTCTCGTTCATCTTGCAAACCTCCAGATGCAGCTAATGCTTCTGTTACCACAGTGACCTATTCAAGGGGGGGGGGGGGGGGAAGAAGAACTTAATGTAAATGAGTCTGTCTCTTTTTTTTTCTTCTTTTTTTACATTTATTACAAGTAAAAATACAACTGGATCAATAAAAAACTTATAATTATATTTTTAAAAAATTCTTAATGAGTCTGTCGCTTCCATTCAAGCAAATGAAACGAAAGCAGCTCTTCCGTGAGCAAGTTTTACTCATTTAAAGAAGTAATAACACACAAAGGCCAACAAAACAAGTTTAACAATACTTTAGAACAGCTATCTGAATTTTGAAAGTCAAATATTTGTACAATATAAACACTATACTTATACTTCTGATCATATAGTGTTGAAAATTGAGAAAATAAAAATATAGAATTTCTACTGCAAATTGAAAAGTAGACCTATGATAGGCATCACTGCATCATAAGACTGACTTGCTAAACTAACATATGACTGACATATATTCAATGTCATATAGTCACTGCCATATTTTCCTCAAACTTATATACATTTATTTTCATATCATTTGGTTTGTCAGTCACAAGACTGGCATTCTAATCTAGGACATCAAGAAAAAAAACCCAAAAAAACAACACAAGGACATAATCACAATTTGCCTGAATCTTTCTTGAATTTTCACTTGTTCGTTTATAGGATTGTACTCAGGCCTGTGAGTAGGGGTTTCACAAAAGGAGTGGAAAAAGCTGAAAGTTTCCGCCACTATGATTTTATCTATTGATCACTATATGATCACAAGCCAGCAAATTCTATTGCCACAACACACAGACATTGTCACTCACTATAAGTAAGTCCCATAGTCGCCTAACAAAAATCCATCTTAAAAGTCTAATTTTGCCGTCAAAAATGCAGAATCGGTGCCATATTTCCAAAGCATGCGGGGCTTAAAGGGGGTACCCAATGCTGAAACAATGTGAGTTCATTTGAAAGAGCATGATTTCATCGGCAGAAAATCATCGGCCTAAAGTTTTTAAAAAATTCGTGTTGCCAAGGAAACCCCCAAATGTGGTAAGATTTCAGGATATTTTTGACCCCTCAGCTGTGACCCAGTTTCAACTGGATACCCACTTTGACGTCATTTTGACGTCAAAGTGGGTACCTTGTCACGCAATTCTAGCAAGATGCGCGCAAGGTATAATACATATTGCACAGTCTAGCGCGCACCAAACTGCAATGCGCGAAGCTGGGTACCCACTTTTACATCATACCTCATACTCAAATTTTTTGGTCAACTCTTGACTTTTTATGAGTAAATTAGCCAAAATGCATTGATTTCGACAGAAAATCATCATATTTTTAATGTTATTCTTCTTAGAATTCTATTCTCGACCATATATCAAAAAAAATTTTACCATTGTGTAATCACTTTAAGTCCAATGCTAAGAAAAGGGTTGCCGAAAAAGTGCTAAAAATCAAGAAATCAGCGTTTTTGTGGCAAGTCTTTTTGCTAAACCCAAGCTCCAAGTGTGATGGTGTTGGCGAAAAAAATAAATGAAAATCCAAAACCCTGTACCTGCTGATGCAGTGACTTCATGTACAAAGTTGAACGCAAGTCCTGACTTCCTGTCTTCATTTGACCGAAATGGGAGCACCTATGGGCACCGCATGGCCCACAAAGAACAACCAATAAAATAGCAGAAATAGCACACAGGAAAAAAGCAGAAATTGAAATAGGACAGAATAATGAAAAAGCGGAGATTTCACAGGCTTTTGTAATTTCATTTATTACCTGTTCACATTGTCCATATAGATCCACTAGTGCATAGCAAGGTGAAGCCACGTCCTCAGCTGCAATCCCATAATCCCTCCCATCTACATGCAGGTGGAGACTGCCCTCATTGCTGACGACCAAGCCAACGATGCTCCCTTCCTTCAACTTGTCCAAGTTGGGGCCGTAGTTGCCTTTCACCTGACGAGGAGATTTTTTAAAAGAACAGTATTTTGTCAATTATGTTTCGGCTGCAAATGTGATGTCTCTCACCTTGTATTTATAGGTTCATTAAGACCACCGCACGCTATACGTTCCGACTGCGACCAGATTTGGGAACAAATGGCATTTTGCATTAACTACGAAAGTTTAAACAAGTAAAATTATCTTGTTTGATGTTTGGAATAAATACAGGAATACTAAAATTAAAATATTGGTTAACTGCAAGCCTTTAGGTCAGAGTAAAAGCCAAATCGGCTTCAAATCGTAGCCGATTGCAAGATTGCTATGACATCACTGCGATTTGGAATTGACTTTGCTTTTATACCTACAAGGAGGCTCACACTAGCTGCGAGTTTAAAATTCATACGACTATTTGGAACTTAGGTCAGTATGATTTTCCATGTTTGAACGTTCATATCAAATATTATAACTATTTTTCTCCAAAGTCATACTGCAGACCAATCATCTAGTGTGCAGAGGGCTTTTACATAGACTACAAAAGTTCTTTATCACTCCTACACCACCCCCGGGTTAAGAGTGGCAAATTTGCCACAGGCATATAGCAATTATTGTCTTGCACAGGGACATTAATGCCATGCCTGGAATTCTAACCACTAAGCATTTATCTTCAGACCCTTTGACGAATTCAGCAAATAGCAACATTTTCACAGCCCACTCTGATTTCCCACTTCTTTTTCATCTCCCCCAGACTTTCTGAACAGCATGCCTGCACAAGGAAAAAATTATTATTTTTTCATAAAGGATTTCTGAAAGCTTTGGAGCAAAAAAATAGCCCTCACGAAACTATTCACGATGGCTATTTTGGGGCTCATAGGAGCTTTTTCATAATTAATATTATTTTCAATTTCAAAAGTTGTAACATTGATATGATTATTACATCCCGGACATCCCAGTCAATATGCAATGACCCAAATACTACTTGACTTTCGCACACAGTCAGCAGGGGGAAGGGGAGTTTTAACTTAAAGTTATTTTCATTTTTTCAGCCCTCATATTTTGATTCATGGGGGCTATCCGGAGGCTTAAAGGGGCAAATCGCCCTTTTTCCCTGTGTATTCTTTTCACTGGCCTTCACTTACCTTCTTGGTATTATGGAAGACGGACTCTCCCTGCAAAACCCAGGAGCATTTCTTGATTGCTGACGCTGTGGCCGGGAATGTAAGTTTGTCAGGAGATGTTCCTGTTACTCCGATCTTCAGTGAATCTGTCCAATGCTCGTTCAGTTTATCGATCTGGACCTACACAATTTCAGTATTCAAAAGCAACATTTCATAAATCTCACTACATTTATCAGGATTTCAGATGAAAAATCAAATTTTGAATCTGACAGGTCAATTACCTAAGGATATCAAAGTTATCACTCATCTGGCATACAAATAACGGGCGACATCACAAAAATGACTGAATCAATATGAATTTAAGATTTTCTCCAGGCGAATTTGGGTGTGAAACCTGTTCATTCAATGGTTTATAAATCATATAGCAAACATGATGAGAGGATAGCATACATGTACATCTCTTCTTTGGATCTTTTAAAGACACTAAGTCGTGGGCTTTCATGGGGAATTTGACACCATGGGTGCTTACCCAGTAACAGATGTTGTCCATCACTGTGAGTTTTATGACCAACAGACCTTATGTAATGCTCTGTATACTTCACCCTTTAACCATACGGCAAAGTCATTATCTCATTTTCCCTGGCCCGAGAATGCCCGAAGCAGGCCGAAGAATGTTTGTGGTGGGACAGCTTGTTTTGCTGTGCTCCAGAAATGTAGCTCTATTACAGGTATATTTCAAAAAGTCTGGAGTCAGCAAATTGTGATCCATTCCCCATGAAAGCCCTCGACCTAGCGTCTTTAATGTAATGAATAACCCCAATCATTTCATTATTTTTTTTTTTTAATTTATTAATTTTTTGGTCCTCTACCAATTCTTGGAGATCAACAGAAATAACCCATCTCTGAATAGATTTGTATTGTTACCTCAAAGGTCTATTTTCTTGGCAAAGGTATGGCACCAAGTAAGATGCCTTGCTGGTAGCTACCCGCCTGGCTGCCAAGGTATCCCGCACTGCCTAATCATTTATTTCAATTCAATTCAAAGCGATCATTTCAACCCAATAACTGTCTTTGGAAAAGATACATCAATGTTTGCTTACCTCAAAGGTCTGTTTTCTTGGCAAGGGTCTGGCACTGAGTACGATGCCTTGGTGATAGCTGCCTATCCTCTTGGCTGTCAGATTGTTATTGCACAGGGATGCGTTCTTTCCATGGTTGTCATGGAAACAGATGGAAGATGACTTCTCGGATGTTGTGGAAGCATCCTGGGGTGAAGAGATCAAAAGATATTCTTCCTTTGATAATCTCTTGTGAAAGGCTTAATATGACAAGATAATTTGTCAGAGTAACAAAATTAAAGATCAATTTTAGGATGAATAAATACAAAAGAATTAAGTCTACTTAAAGAATATCGCAAATGAAATGAAATATACCACATGAAACTGCTTTCTTAACAACCATTTAAAAACCATAACTTACTGTAAGAAAACTAATGTAAGGTTGATATGAGAGAAATTGAATTAATACCCAGTTAATAAGTTTTAAAGAGTTGTGTTTTGTTCCCAAAAGTGCTGTATGATCAACTTGATTTGCATGACTTAACAGACAAGGTCGAAACTAATCGAATATTCACTATACATCAACAAGATTTCATTTCCCATCCTTCTTTACTCAAATATGTACCTCTTTCTCTGAGTCTTGTTCAGCGTCACTAATCGATGAGATTGAGGGCGCCCTCAGAGGTTCATTAGGGAGGCTGATGGAGGAACTGATGATGTGTATGCTTTCCACCCGGCCGTACAGCTCAACAATGGCGTAGACTCCCTGCAAGCATGACGAGTGACAGCACTTACAATGCATGACTGGTTTGTGTCTTTTTCTCCCACACATGCCCACAGACTTTCAGCTGGACATATTCTTATTAACTATCAACTTATATTTTATAACTGAACAGAAATGTTTTTCAAATTGCATTTTCATGTATTCTTGTCGCTCCTTTTTTCTCTCTCTCCTCTCTTAATTCCCTTTCCTCTGAATTTTGCACAGGGGAGACATTCCACACTACGGTTTATTTAGTCAAAGATACAGTGTAGTGTGTAAGTTCCTTATTTAAACAAGTTGTCTGGTTTGATCTTTTGGTAAAGCTTGTGGCTCATAATCCCAGGACCCCTGGTTCAAGCCTTCTTTTTGATATTTTCGGGTTTTTTTAGGTTTAGGGTTAGGGTTAGGGTGATGGTTAGGGTTATGTTTTGGGTAATGATAAATTCAATTAATGGAAAATAAGGTGAAACTTTGAAAAAAAAATGGCAATTATCGTGAAGAGTTAACCGTAGGCCTACATTAGGGTAGACTACTTAGAGTTAGTCTAGGTTTTAGAGTTAGAATTAGGGTTTAGGATTAGGATAAGGGTTAGGGTAGGGTTTAGATTTAGGGTTAGGGTTAGGGTTAGGTACATGTATGCGGAGAATACTCGGTTGGCGAGTATCGATATTTCGGTTGTGGAATGTCTCCCCTGAGGCCGATTCCTTTCCTCCTTTTCTCTCCAAATGTCGCTTTCTACCTCATTTCTACTTCCCTGTTTCCTTCCCTATCCCTCTCTCTTTCTGCACCATGGTAATAATTATATTATATTGACTGGCCTTGAGGGAAACATTGAATATGTTGCCCGCAAAAAGAATCATACTGCCCAGGGACGAAGACGAGGGCCATATGGTTCTTTTAAGGACAACATTTTGATGTTCCCCAAAAGCAGAGCCAGTTAATATTATCATTATTATCTACAGCTTTATAATGATGTATAATTCATGCCTATTATTTTGTAGCAATGACAAACATGTCTGTTAATAATTGCCTGTCAATTCCCACTGGTTTCAGCTGATTCAGGCAGGTATGTAATCCTGGTTAAGTGATTGTGATGTAAATTGTTACCGCGCGTATTCCGTTGTTTAATACTCGTACACAATACTGCGCATTAGCACTTTTAAGCACACTTGTACAAGAAAGGGTGGAATATGGCAGAATGTTGCCCTCTAATTTAGTACAGTGTTCTACGGTGAAAACCTGGAAGAGGGCAATATGGCTTTTTCTTTTGCAGCTAAAATGCCTTGGATAGGTAATAATCCACATTACTTTGTGATTGCGTTCACATATTCCAATGATTATTCTGATGCTGCAATTATGCGGATAATAGGAGGGTCAGAGTAATGTGCATCATTCTACTCCCTCTGGAATGTTACAACCAAATAATCCTCCTATTATCTGCATTACTGAATTTGTGAAACGGGTATTAGATTATCCGCAGACTCTCCATCTCTTTCACTCTATACTTATGCAATTTAGTATGAAAATTCTGAATATTACAAATTGCATTTTCTGTGAAATTGCAAATAGCATTTTCTGTGAAAAACCATTCATAGTCAGAGTGTGGGGTCTGTAGTGTCCTTTACTGTATACTCCCGAAGATGTTAATACTACTAGGATTAAAGTTCTTCCACTTCGTTACCTGTGGTATGTCAACAGCGGCCTGTCCTAAGTCTTCTCCATTGACCACTATGTGCATACACCGGTCCGCTGTTAACCTCACACCAACTTTATGACCAATCTGAATAAGAGAAGGAAAAGTTGCAAAAGGATGGGAAAATGAGGCAAAATAAATGGAATGAGAGGCTAATTGTATATTTTTGTTTAATTGAAAAGTTTTTTAATTAAATGTATAGTACAGAAACTAGCATTTAAGATCAGAAACACCTCACTGTAGTTTTTTTCAATATAAGGAATTTGCTATTTGTATAATGAAAATAAACCGAAGCAAAACAAAAAAGAAGAAATATAAACCAAAATTTGAATGAGGTCATAGAGTGAAACCAAAATCACCTTAAGTTTCTTCTGCAACATGCACGTCACTACTTTTAAATCAACTGTTATTCATTCTATTTGTCTTTCGGCTACCATTGTGGGTTCCTTATCGTTAACTTGTAAGAATATACCAACAAAATATTAAAGACATTGGTTAACATTGTCATGATTTTAAAAAATCTTGTTTCGTTACTTGAAAATGGGATAAGCATAAGGGTTATAGTGTAAAAATACCAGTCTGAAAGTTTCAAAGTATAATATCCACAGGAAGTATTTTTAAATATAAAAAATGTGAACCAATGTTTGAAAAATATACGAGGGTCAGTTGCACAGAATAGACATAAGGAGTGCGCATGCGCATATGACTCACCTTACCGTACTGTGTGTATTGGCGTATCACGCGGCGGGAGGCACATAACGGCATTTTCAAATTCAAGCAAAGTGGTCCTCTTAGTGATTGTCTCATGAGACGAAGGATAATAAAATCGCCGTTTGCGTCTAACTTACACCTTTTCATTCCAAATTATGGTTGGTTTCAGGGTTTTTGAGTACAAATACAAGTACTCATACACATGTTTCATCTTAGTTTGAGAATTTTTTAAATCAGCGACTCACAAAGTTAGCCAATGCCTTTAACATGCTCTCTGAAGCAAGGTCTTTCTCACCTCTAATCTTTCTAATGTTGGGCCATAGTTTGACCTGATGTTGACCCCGTTCTTTCTGACATCCGACCCCTGCATGACCCACGTACCCCTGGCTTTCAGTTCAGAGGTCGTGGCAGCCAGGGGCTCGGCAAGTAGCGGATCGTCAGGATGGAAGGTGGTAAGCCCAATGCAGAGAGAGCCAGACCAATGCCTTGCAAGTCTATCAATTTGAACCTGGAACAGGATGACAAACATTGATTAGAAATCTTAGCTGCCTGGCCCTACATGCTATCAGTGCATGTAATATTGTGTATATATGAAGCCCTGAAAAAAAAGCACTTCAAAAGCACCATCATGTGCTGCACAAAAAGTGAAAATATACAAGTGACCAAAAATGCCAGACCTTTTCTTACCCCACAGACGGCAGTTTTTGACAAAAGACATGTTCGACATGTAAGTAAGTAGTGCTATGCTTGTCAATATTGATATGAAGATGTATCAAACTGTGCATCAAGGCTTCTCTTCAAAACAGTTTGTGTGGCAAGAGGTGCACAGAGTGGACGAGAAAGGCAAAGCCAATGTATTTGGGAAAGATTACTCAAGGAAATAAAAAAAGGTACGAAATCACACACCATCGGTGGGCTGTTAAAACCTCTTATCTCAAAATTAACAAATTTTGAGGACAGAAGAAGCTCTATTTTAGAGTTATGACAAGAGTGGCAACCTTCTTTTGCCTGGAAAGATTTCTCTACAGGAATTAGGAGACTGTTTTTAGACAATATGAGGTTGCCACCATTGCCATAATTCGAAAATACAGCTTTTTCTGAGCTGTCCTCATATTTTTTAAAATTTGAGATACAAGGTTTAAACAGCCTACCGATGATATATACCATTTACAAACAGAACAGGAGCAGACTGGTTTTCTACCTAACATAAAGTCACCACACCTAGCACGGTTTCCTTCATGAAAAAAATATTTCAACCTCAGCACTCACCTCAAAGAAATCTCCTTCGATGAGAGGTTTGGAGCTGAAGACGATACCGTTGTTGAAGGCATCCGTCCTAGTGGCCTTTGAGGAATCCTCAGAGAGTGAGACATTGCAGCCAATGCAGTGGTGGAATTTATGAGGCAAACCTGGTACTGTTGCCAAAAGAATCAACATAAAATAGAATGAATGAGTTGCTAATTAGTTAAATGTTGGTTGATTGGTTTACCTGACTGTAAGAAAGTATGTGTATGTTTTAAAGTAGGCAGATATGGGACCAACGGCTTTAAGTCCTCTCAGAGGGATTTGGTAACGAGGATTTATTGAGTTACCAAAGGGCACTAGGGCATCCACCTGGGTTTCGAACCAGGTACTCCTAGTTACAAGACCAAGGCGTTACCTGAGACATCACACCCCCTCAGTTACATTACCTTAAACTATTTGAACGTTGACTTTGTTTCTGCAATTCCTGACAAAGTAGAGCTTGTCTTTATTCTTGATATATTTTACCAGTTAAAGCAATCCATCTTCTGCATGATAAACAATAGAGAATTACTCTAAGTCAGGTTCTGGTGAGATGTAGTATCATTTTAATAGCACTCGTGAGTAATTGTCAACTGTTATGAAGAATGCAGATACAATATGCCATAATAATACCAAGAATGCTTACCTGTAAGAACTGTTTCAATTGGTACTGTTGGTGGAGGAAAGATGATTTGGTTTTCTGGGAGACCCATCGATGAATCGTAGATAGATATCTGTGCACACTGTCCATAGAGATCTATCACAACATAGACATCTGAAAGGGAAGCAAATTAAGATATGGAAATATTTATATAACACATACACAGACCCTTGACATCTGATTGGATGAATATGGGTCATGTGATATTAAGGGCAAACTGCTATCGCATGCTGACACAGAGCTAGCCATGTGACAGAGCTCTATTGAACGCTCAAGGGAGTCAGCCCTTCAATAGAACCAAGGGCACGCTGAACTTGCATGTACTGTGTACAGTTTGTGCTTGCCTCACACCAAGTGCCACACAGCAAGCTTAATACAGGGTGCGTCCACACAAAGGTAAGCAAAAAAAAGACCTATCTTGGTTTCATTTTTATTTAGTCTGATTCAAAGATCAGATCACGTAAAGCGTTCTGTATAAACTCGTGGAACTTTATGTTATATGAACAAATATTCAATGTTTTGTCATTCGTGCGACGGTTACAAATACTGTGTTCGGAGCAATATTCGTAACCATCACACTCATAAACACTGAATATCTGTATGATATGGGCATTTCAAAGCTGAAGATCTGCATGTACTTGAATGTGTTTGAAATATCTGGAAAATGAGATATGTAAATTTTGCCTCTGTACTTAAAGAATTTATGATACATCTGTTTTCTGTAGCTGTAATGCAAAGACAACTGAGGTTTACACATGCATTTATGTTTGTTCTACCCTTCCCAAAATGGAAGGCCATACAATAAACCTGTCTGTTGTTTTCATAGTAATAAAGAATTATCTGCAAGATTTAAAAAAAAAAAAAAAACTATGTGTAGGTTATATGTCATATAAACACAATGAATCCTTGAATGCTGTGAGCACTAAAGTTGGTAGCCTAGCTGAGCTGGGGGTAATAGTGAAGCGCCTTGAGCACCTTCTCTGGTGGATATGTGCGCTATATACATGTAAATATCCAATTATATTATTAGTATTATCATATTGTGCTCTCTCTAATTGTGTTTCTGTGCCCCTTCAAATTTTAGACCCCTCAAATGCACTTGAAAATTTGTGAAAATTTGAGAAGCTTAGTTTTTCTCCCTTATCAGAGATCTTTCAATGTTCATCCCCCCCCCCCCCCCCCCCCCTTTCCCTGGATCTGTCCTGGGGATTGTTTCATGAAGTGTCTTGTCAGTGATTTTTACTGATAAATTTGCTCTCAGCCAATCAGATGCAAGGATTTCAGTAGCTTATAACAGTTGTCAGTAAAAGATTACCTTCAGGAATGTTGGTGAAGGCTACACCCTTGTCCACTCCATCCAGATAAAAGTGAAGGGCTCCCTCTTCAGTCCTGAGAAGACCAATGCGTTGACCTTCGATCAGTGTGTCAAGGTCAAGGGAGTAGGTGTGGTTGACTGTGAAGCCCTCTTGCATTAGGGAAGCACCACTGAGAAAACATAAGGACAAGACAACATCCATGAGTAAGAAAGTCTGTTTATTACCATATGAGAAGCTGTAGAATTGGGCACTGTGAAAACAGTTGGGATTGATTAAAATCAATTACAACTTGATATCAATCACCATTCTGCATCAATGAGTAAGGAATTTGAAAGTTTGCAGTTAATTGGGGGACTTGGATCAATCTACATCAATCACAACTCTGTATAACATTGGGCCTACATATAACAAACAATTCAGACCTGGACCCAGTGGTAGCTCTTATAATTTGGAATTAATGTTCATCCTTCTGTATTTTTGTAAATATCTGGCTTTAAAATTAAACATTCTTTACAAAGAATACATGTGGCAAATTTTTGTTGGCCTAAACTTTAAATAAGAGTTCTAAAATCAGAGTTCCACACTAAATCTTTCCACAGGAGGTCCACATTGAAATTTAAGGGTCTCTTTGCACTGACCCCATGTAAAAATTTGTAGATATAGGAGGTCTGGACCAAGATTTCAGGGGCCTAAGTATCCAGGGAGCCTCTTAGTGTCAAGCTCTATTATAAAGAACATATTCAATCTTTCTTGTGATATGGATTACAAAGGATCAACACTGAAGGCGAAGCAGGGTGGTCCTAGAGGGGTTTTAGCATGTTGCTGCAACATGCTAAAATTTTTGTGCAGCAAGCCAAAATTTTGTGCAGCATGCTAAAATTTTGAGTAACATCCTAAAAAAAAAAATGCTGACATGCTAAAAACAAGGTTTATGTTAAATACATGTATATGATTACAATTTGTGAGACCATAGAGCATCTAGAATCCTAGAGCTTTCAGTGCCCTTAAGCAGGCCCTGGACCTCAGCCACAAGGGACTTTGTGCTCCGTGCTCGTGATGTACATTTTCGCCAACATAGGTAGATATTTTCATGCAACATGCTAAAATTTCAGGTGGTGGACCACCCTGCGAAAGTTTTGCATTCTCATCGATATATGTTTCGCTAGTCACCTGAGCATCCATGTATCTGATGCCAGATCTGTCATGGTACTGGGAAAATCCATGTCCTCTGGCTTCATGGATGTCACACCTAAGCAGTAAACACATTCAATTAGAGGGATCTGGTAACTTTGTGGAGGCTTGATTTAATAAATTGTTGCATTTTGATGTCTGTGTTGTATAAAGATGTTCAGAAGGGTAAATAAAAAGCCAGGAATATAAAGGTATTTAACTATAAGATGTTATAATCAAGATATCTATCACTGAATTCTGTCATTTGCAAAACCAACATGAGTATGCTTTTGTCTAACACTGTAGTCTGTAGGCTAAAAAGATCACATCATCACATTACTGTCTCCCAGTGACACAATGAATGGCAACAGTTTGATGTAAGTTTTTTTTCCACATAAATTCTAGAATGAAATTATATGCAGAGTATATATTCTCTATGAAAAAATAAATTCACTTACTGTCTACGAGGGATAAAAAAACAACAAAGAAATCAGAGGGATGAGGAGAATAAAACAGAGTACTGAGACAACATAGTTTGTTAAGGGTTAGACAGACTTATTCCACATCATTCTGCATATTTAAAGCCCTTCTGACATTAGCCTAAGATGACAAACCACTGGCATTTACTTAGAATTATGGTATAGGAAGATTAAACAAAGATTTCCCATTTTGCAATACTGGGTGAGGAGCAGCAAAATACTTGTAAATGCCTAGCCCTTACCTATCCCACTAGATCCTGACCACCTAATAATAATAATAATCATAATGATAATAATAATAATAATGAAACTAATAATGATAATAATAATGATACTAATAATACTACTACTAATAATAATGATAATAATAATGATAATAATAATGATGATAATAATGATGATAATAATGATAATAATAATGATGATAATAATGATAATGATGATGATAATAATGATGATAATAATGATGATGATGATGATGATGATGATGATAATGATAATAATAATGATAATGATATTGATAATAATGATGATAATAATGATAATTATAATAATAATGATAATAATAATAATAATAATAATGATGATAATAATAATGATACTAATAATACTACTACTAATAATAATGATAATAATAATGATAATAATAATGATGATAATAATGATGATAATAATGATAATAATAATGATGATAATAATGATAATGATGATGATAATAATGATGATAATAATGATGATGATGATGATGATGATGATGATAATGATAATAATAATGATAATGATATTGATAATAATGATGATAATAATGATAATTATAATAATAATGATAATAATAATAATAATAATAATGATGATAATAATAATAATAATGATAATAATAATGATGATAATAATAATAATAATGATAATAATAATGATAATAATAATGATAATAATAAAAATAATAATGATAATAATAATGATAAAAATGATAATAATAATAATAATAATAATAATAATAATGTTTACCCAGGGAAGCCTCATCAGCATAACTGCTGTTCTTCCTGAGGACCGTGCCATTATTATTACCCCAACGATTGCCAGGTACCCAATTACACCTGGGTGGAAAGCGGCAAATGTGGATTAATGTCTTGCAGACATTAGTGACGGGCTGGGATTCGAACCCTCAACCATTGGATTGAGAGTCAAGTGAACGAACCACTACAACACGGCACCTCCACTAATCTACCTATCTACCAGCTTCTCCATACAGATATCACATAGCTCTCCCTTCATGCGCAGATAGCAAAATTGGTTGTATACTCCTAGGTACAGAGTGGCAAAGAATATTGAGATGCCTCATCTATCTCAACAGTGCTAGACCACCTACCCACCATCTTTGCCACATACTCATACTCCAAGAGGCAAAGTGAATGACAATGCCTCGTCCTTACCAATATCAACAGACCCTGACCGCATGCCCAACATCTTCTCTATACATACATCATTTAGCTCCCCACTGGTGAATCAAGGATATGTAGGGCTTAACCGATATTCATCGGAGATCGGTGACTGCCGATTCTTGGCCGTATCGGCTAAACATCAGAATCAGTAAATATTTTTATGGTGAGCCGATGCAGAACCGATGCAAGCAACAGATGTTTGGCGGTTACAATCCCACTTAGACCCTATGTTGTTTTGTATTGCGGGCGTAGCAGACGGGATTAAATTTTTGTTATTGTATTACTCATCTCTACTTCAGCCGCGCTCTGCGCTGCATCGGTATCGGAATCGGGATCGGGCCGATGTGGATGTAAAAACATCAGGGATCGGATCGGCAGCAAAATTCCATATCAGTTAAGCCCTAATGATATGAAACTGGTTATACCCCTGGATACAGAGGTTTATAGCCACTTGGTCTAATACCAGTTGGTCTACTATCAATTTGGTTCAATCATTACTTGGTCTAATACCTACTTGGGCTGAATGTCATTTTGTCTAATGATCAAATGGTCTAATTTTCACTTCACCTACTTAGTTTTCCTTATTTCGTCACATGACCAGCTGGTCTAATCATATAGACTAAGTGGTGTTAGAACAAGTGGGTATTAAACGAAATGGGCATAGCCTAACTGGAAACTAGACAAAATGTTAAATGGGCTAAGTGGCAATTAGACCAAACGGTTATTAGACGAAATGGTTGTATACGAAATAGGATTAGACCATGTGGGATGAGAACAAAAGGGCATTAGACAAAGTGGAATTAGACCAAGTGGCAATTCACCGATACGGAGTGGCATAGTAACATGAAATGCCTTACCTATCTCAATAGAACCTGACCACCTATCCACCATTTTCTCCACACAGATATCAAACAGCTCTCCATTCGTGAGGGGATAGCAGCTCATCACCACTGCCTCGTTGAACTCTCCTGCAGGATTGGCCCGGAACGCCCTCTTCCCGTTGTTACTGATCGTGGCATTCCTGCCGTGCTTAACGTGGAACCTCTGCTGAGGGTGGGCGGGGCTCTCGACGGTAAACGTGCTGGACGGGGTCATGCCGTCTTTCAGGGACTCCAGCTGCGCCCTCTCTGTTAAGAGATATTGCAGACGACAAATAGGCAGTTGGTCAATTTTAGTTTAATACACTGCACCAATAGCTATGGAATAACTAGTATTTTACATTTATCTTGAAAATTATAAAATAATACTTTAAAAACTGAATTCACATTAAAACACAACAATAAAAAATAGCCGGAATGACTAACCTGTGGGGTCTACAATGGTGACCTTTGCAGCCTGCCCATAGAGGTCAACAACCCCGTAGAGACTAGAGGTCACGTGGGAAGCTGCTACACCTTTGTCCACTCCGTTGAAGAAGAAATGAAGGTCACCGTTCGGTCTTCTTACAACACCTACTCTGTCTCCATTCTGAATGATTACAAAGGAAAATAGAGTAGAATATCAAGTTTGTGTAAATCTATTAATGGAGAATGAAACCCTGGGGAAAAAAATCAATCTTAATATTTCTTTGGGACCTCAACATATATTGTGTCAAACACATTTTCCCATGATATATCTTGAGTTAAGGAGACAAGCTGCACCTTCAGAGATAATGGAGAAAATATTAAATTTTGTGTACAAAACATATTGAGAGTTATCCTTCTAAACCTGCCATTTTGAAGTAACATTGCCAATTTGAGGATCACCATAGAAAGTAAATTGAGACTTTTCAAACTTTCATAACTTTCTCATTTCGTAATCGCTTTTGATGGAACCTTTTTAAAAATTGCTTCTCTATATACTCTGCTTTCGTTAAAATTCATCGCCCTTTAATGATTTCTTGTATCAACAATGAAAAGAATCACACAATTAACAAGCACAACAGAGAAAAAACTCAATAAATATCGAAATAGTTACTTGTACAGTACAATATGCCATTCATGATCAAGAATATTCCAAGTGTACTACTGCTAGATTCAGCATCAGCCTGTGCCATCACAGGCTCTTTGTACATAATTTTTCCAAACCAATCTATCTAACATGGTTCTTTCCAGTTCTTCTCATTCCAAGTGTAAACGACCATTAACATCTTAAAGAAGGCACTAAATGAATAAATAAACTCTCTTGTACGGGAATGAAGGTCACCTTTCGGTATAAACTGGCATTTTTTCGTTATATTCTGTCATTAAAATCGACATGTTATTCATAAGACAAACAAAATTTGTCTAAGGAAAGCAGGAGTAATAAAAAACCTTGTGCCATTTTTAGGAGGCAACCTTAACTCAATTGGAAACAATTGGAAACTGTTCTCCTGAAGGCTTTTTCAGATATGACACGACAAACCCTGCAGTTTTTTTGTGTAGTAAAGTGAATGGGATATGAGGTGGCAAATAAAACTAAGGCAAGAGGCACAATTTATGGCTCCAGATGGCAAAAAAGCTGTGGATCAGTCAAATTCTTAAAAAGTTGGAGCAAAATATGATGTCATGAGTTTGTCTGCGCAACTTTTGACGAAAAATCTCTTTTATTTGAGCGTTGACGCATCAACCCATTCATGACAGAGGTCCACATTTTGTGGTTTGGCCTAATATCTTTTGATGCAAAGCCCTAAAAATCATACCAAATACATGAGCAGAAAGAGCAAAAAATTCTACACAAACTGGGCCCATTTTGGTTGCGTTAATATTCGTTGTTTGATGCTGAAATTTTTTTAAAGGAAAATAAGCATTAAAATCCTTAAATTGGCAATGTGATAGAAAGTTTAAAATCACCGATTTCCCCTGCAAATTGGCAACTTTTTGACTTCTCATCATAATTTCCTCAATTTATATTCATTTCAGATACATGACGTTTTATAAGAAAATGTAGCAATAAAATAAAAATGTTGGTTTGCCAATTTGAAGAATAAAAGCTGATCAAATTAGGCTTTAAATAATTCCCGTCAGGAATGGGTTAATGCGTATGTATTAACAGAAGTGGCTTGGTTTGCCGCGCCATATCTGAATACTTACAAAACTAGCAGGGATTTGTTGCGAGGGGTTGTCGCGTCATATCTGAACAAGCCTTACGGGGGTACAGAATCACTCTACATACCTTTAGATGGTCCATGTCAGTGGCATACTCATCAATGATGTTAGTACCATTGTGCATCACACAGTTACCAGCCAGCATCCACGTTCCGCTCCTAACATTGGTCATTGTTGATGGAAAGTCTGACATTGCAAAGAAATCGAGTAATTGATTACTGCTCATGACAAACACTGTATAATCATATTTAACCATTACAACCGCAGTCGTCATACAATGATGGAATGGAATAATGGAATAGAATTGGAATGAGAGAATGGAAAGAGAAAGAGACGGGGGGGGGGGGGGGGGGGGAGTGTGAGAGAGAGAGAGGGTGTGAGAAGGAGCACAGGCAGAGGAAAATAATGGAAGGGGTAAAGGAGAGAAGGAAGATAAAATGGAAACTAGATGAATCCTCGACCAGGCGCGGTCAAAATTTATGCCTCCGCCATTGCCAGGTCAGAAATATATGGCACATTCATGGTGATTTTTTTTTTTCATTTTCATGTATACAATGACATCTTTGACCTTGTGACCCCAAATCTAATGACACCATGAGACCTTCCATATGCATACATGAGCCAAGTTTGAAGTTGAACCGTCACAGAATTATTAAGTTATCGCAAGAACAAGCAATTTTCATGTATATAATGACCTCTTTGACCTTTGACCTTTGACCTCGAGACCCAAAAATCTAATCAGATCATTGCCCCTCCCATATGCATACATGAACCAAGTTTGAAGTTGACCCGTCAAATGATTGTTATCGTGAGAACGAACCATTTTTATGTACATAATGACCTCATGACCTTTGACCTTGAGACCCCAAAATCTAATCAGATCATTGTCCCTCCCATATGCATACACGAGCCAAGTTTGAAGTTGATCCATTAAACAGTTCTTAAGTTATCGCGAGAATGAAAACAGGACGGACGGACCACCCGAAAAAATAATGCCTCGGATAACCACCTACGGTGGGTGAAGGCATAAAAAGGGGGGAAAAAGAGAGGGGGGGAGGGAAGGTGTCATTTTTATAAGCCTTGTAAACTAAACTCACCTAGATTGCAGGGGGAGTGAGTTGTGACACCTAGCTCCAGAGACCCTGCCCACTTGTCAATCATCTTGTCTATCTTCACTTCAAACATTTCATTTTCTCTAAGAGGTCTGTTGGTCAACACGACAGCATTGTTGAAATCATCCATGGCCCTGGTTGGGAGAGAAAAACAGTGATATAATCACAACTGACTGCAATGACATAAACACTGATGGTAAAATAAAACACAGATATAGATATCCTGCTCAAATGTTAATCATCTTGTCGATCTTCACTGCAAACATTTCTTTTTCTCTCAGAGGTCCATAGCAGTGATGGAGTCGAGGCCGGAAGTTCCGAGTCACGAGGCTGCTGGAAAAAATTTCTCCCATGGACTTTGTACATGTGACTCGGACCGAGGCCAAGGCCAAGGCAAGCAAAATCTGGTCTAGAGGCCGGCCTCGACTCCATCCCTGGTCGATATGTCAACAGGACAGCATTGTTGAAGTCATCCATGGCCCTGGTTGGAGGAGAAAGTAAAAGTGAAATTGACTGCGATAATGTAAACATTAAAAGTAAAAACAAGATGTGGCTCCCTTGCTTTGCAATTATCAGGTTAAAGGAGAAAAACAAGAAAAGCTGAAGAAATTGAAGAAGAAAGAATGAATAATAACATAATGAATTTGTGATTCTGAGTAAGACATTTAGACAAACAAGGCACTTCATAATGTTTACATCTATGTCCAATATGAAGGGCACATAGGCCTACATTACAAATGCAAGGATTTCATGATATATTTGTCTAACGCGAACAGAGGCAAAAGTAGATGATTGCCTTCCTAAATATGCTAAAGTGGAGATTTAGACCAGATTCAAAATGTTAAATGGTGAAATAGGACGATTTTGAAAGTCCTACAAAATATCCTAAAAAATATAAATATAATTCAAAACATTAATCATGCAGTAGAATAAAAGTTACCTTGGTCTGTGCGCAGACTTGTATCCATTGATGATCTCAGCATGAGCCCCACAGATAGGATGGAAAAGCAGGGGTTCCGTCATCATCCTCTCACCATCTAAATGCAGGCGGCACATCAACAAGAGACATTACTTCTCTTATACATGTATAAGCATTAAACATAAAATGTAGCATTGTTTTTCAAGGAGCATCGTCTTTTCACTGCAAGTTGCTTCAAAAGAAATGCAGATAGTCCTTGTGGACATCAAAGTCACATGATTACTTTGCCAGTGTGAAATTCCTATATTTGATATTTTGTACTCCACTATTTTTGTCCTTTCTACTATATAACTCACCTTCCTACTATATAAAACTCACTCAATTTGCATTAAAACCAACCATTCAAATACATTTGTTTCCCCAATATATACCCAATTGTGGCTAAGGTAGGAAACGACAAAGTTCTCATAAAATATCAACAATGTAATCTTATCATTTTGTGGTACAAGTGCGCTTGCTTTAGCGCGTATGCACAGAAAGGTCCAATAATGAACGTGTGTGTTTGGCACAGGGCGTTAAATTCACGCTTGTTGCAATGGTTTAGACCACGGCCTATTCAAATTTCACCCACAGTTCATTCAAATTAATTCAAATAAACTGTGATCTAAATCAAAGGAACAGGCAATAGCACCCTATGCCAAACAAGTGCATTCATTATTGGACCTTTCAATGTATATGCGCTAAATCAAGAACACTTATACCATGAAATCTGCATAAAGCCTGGTCTAAATCTAAACCACCTTTGTGAATTCCAGCCTAAGAATGAAAAGAACTTGAGTACATTACTGCAATATATAATGAAAACTTCTTGCCTGAAAATACACAATAGTACTGACTGGATGGGGGGGGGGCAGGAATGGAGGGAATGGAAAAGACCTTACCTCCAAAGACAAAGGGCAGTTCTTGCTCAGCCAATGATTTCAGATAATTAAGATGCATAAGACGTCTATCAAGAGCTGCTAACATTGTACTTTGATGATGTTCAACGATTGAAACCTTACAAGAGAAAGAGAAAATGAAATTGATCAATGGAGAAAAAAAGAGGTTGTTTGCATGACTCTCATATAATGATAATTATCAAAGATTTAAAAATATGGATGTGGGGAGAGAGAATGGACTTCCTGTTTTTCAAGATCTACTTACAATGTGAATGGAAATGGAAAAAAAAAATATTGATTATTAAAACATATTTCTTTGAAAAAAAAAACACACATAAAGATGTACCCAAGAAAAAAGAAAGAAAGAAAAAAGTCAAAAATATATCCATATTTTTGTCCTACTTTTTTTTTTCTTTATCAAATATTAAATGGGAGAGGAGTAAATGTTTCACCTTTCAGCTATGGTAATGAAAAGCAGTAAAAAGGAAGATTCCACTAAGATTTCATTCACAGAAAAAATATACAGGAACAGAAAAAAGAAAAAAACTAGATGAATCCTCGACCACGCGCAGTCGAAATTTATGCCTCCGCCTTTGCCAGATCAGAAAAACATGGCACATTCATATTGATTTTGTTTCATTTTGATTGAAAATTTAATAAATTATTTTATCACTCTGAAGAAATCTGCTGAAATACTATTGTTACTGCATTAGACATATGAAATGACTGCAAAGAATATTGCCCTTAAAACTATTGCCATGCCAGTTCTGTGTGCATAACTATCACTTTTAATCATGGGAAATATATTAGGATACATTTAGAGTACAAAACTGGAAAAAATGGTTCTATTTGAATGACACTGTGTCAGCCATGTTTGAAGATGATCTGGAAAATCTACTCAAATCATTCTCCCTCCCATATGCATAAAATGAGCCAAGTTTGAAGTTGATCCATCACATGGTTAAGTTATTGTGAGAACAAGCCATTTTCATATATATAATGACCTCTAAGGCCTTTGACATTTGACCTTGTAACCCCCAAATCTAGTCAGATCATTGTCCCTCCAATATGCATACATGACCCAAGTTTGAAGCTGATCAAATGGTTCTTAAATTATAGAATAAGAGAACAAGCCATTTTTCATATATATAATGACCTCTAGGACTTCTGACCTCATGACCCCAAAATCTAATCAAATCATTGTCCCTCCCATATGAATACAAGACCTAAGTTTGAAGTTGATCCGTCAAATGGTTCTTAAGTTCTCACGAGAACTAGCCATTTTCATGTATATAATGACCTCTATGACCTTTAACTTTGACCTCACAACCTCAAAATCTAATCAGATCATTGTCCCTCCTACATGCACACATGAGCCAAGTTCGAAGTTGATCCGTCAAATGGTTCTTAAAGGGGTTACCCAATGCTGAAACAATGTTAGTTCATTTAAAAGAGCATGATTTTAATAGCAGAAAATCATCTGCCTAATTTTTTTTTTTAAGTCGTGTTGCTAAGGAAACCCCAAAATGTGATAAGATTTTCAGGATATTTTTGACCCCTCAGCTGTGAACCCACTTTCAACTGGGTACCCACTTTGACGTCAAAATGACGTCAAAGTGGGTACCTTGTCGCGCAATTCTAGCAAAATGCACGCAAGGTATAATACAAATTGTACATTCTAGCGCGCAGCACAACTGAAATGCGCGAAGCTGGGTACCCACTTTTATGTCATACTTCATACTCAAATTTTTTGGTCAACTCTTGACTTTTTGTGAGAAAATTAGCCATAATGCATTGATTTCGATTGAAAATCATCAAATTTTTAATGTTATTCTTCTTAGAATTCTATTCTCGATCATATATCAAAAAAAAATTTACCATTGTGTAATCACTTTAAGTTATCCCGAGAACGGACAACCCGAAAACATAACGCCTCCGGCACCCATCTTAGGTGGGTGAAGGCATCAAAAAAACAACACAGGGAGAACAACTCCATGAACAGGAGTAAGTGCAATAGTGTAAATTAGTAAAATAAGCACTTACACACATAACTACACGTCATCAACAGGAATAAGAGGCAATGAGAAGAGGCCTACCTGTACTGCCATCCCATAGAGGTCCACAACCCCATAGATCGTACTGGGTACATCAGAAGCAGCTAAGCCCTGGTCCCGCCCATTGATGTAGAAATGGAGATCTCCTGATGACTTACGTACAACCGCTATGTGATCTCCGACCTAACAAATGAAATATTATTATGTTATAAAGAGAAGCTTGCGTTCTGGGAAAGGTACAAAATAATTTGCGAGCTTTCTCATTATTTCCATGTCAGTTAGGAAGAATATCATAGTAAAAAGGTCCCCAAGAAAAGGACTGCTCTTCAAATGCCCTCATATAGGTGATAAGACAAGAAAAAGCTGAGAAGTTTGGGCGTAACATTCACGTCAGATTTGTTTGTGGTCCTATATACTTCTTTCTTTGTGCAGTGCAAGTACCTTTTGGTGAAAGTATGTGAATAACTTATCTATTTGATAAACTCCAAATCTCAGACTAGATGCCTGTGCTTATATACAATTAATCTAACTCTCCAAGTAGCTTTGGAACGGTTTCTTTTACACTATAATTGCATGTCCAGAACTCCAGTTTATTTCAAATCTACATCCTTAATGGTTAGATTTAATGGATATACTTATAATATTGTTCCAATCAATTCACATCAAAGGAAACAACCTGAGTTAAAAGTTCGCAGACTTACCCCTAATTCATCTAACGTGCACTCTCCATACTCTCGCTTCGTTCCTTTTCCATTGGATAAGATGCCGCCACCACTCATCATAACGGTTCCTATGTAATTGAGAGAAAATATCATGAAAAGATGAATGATGAAAATGAAAGAAAATACGACACACCAGCAGGGTTGTCATAAGAGACTTTTTAGTGGTGGAAATTAAATCACCTGACACCTTGCTACGGGGGTTCAAATTGATGTTGGGCGCAGGCGAACATTGTGCAAATATTTGTATTTGGGAAGGAGCTTTGAAAATTTTGGGTTTCATTGGACAAATGGCTGTATTAAATACTTGGGAGTTCACATAGATAATGATTTAGATTTGGTTGTGAAACTGAATTGGGAAACAAAGCTACAAAAGATATAGAGAATCGTAGATAATTGGAGGAGAAGAAATCTTACAATTGTTGGTAGAGTCTTTATAATTAAGACATTAATTGTTAGTCAAATAGTTCACCTGATTACGTTTTGCTCAGTACCCAATTATGTTGTCAAGAAATTAGAAAAGATAATTTATCAAATTCTGTAGAATTCAAAAGTTGACAAAGTGAAAAGAACAATGATTGTCAGAGATTACGAGGATGGTGACATACGAATGATTGATATTCAGAAACTGATACAGAGTTTTAGATTGAAGTGGTTGGCTAGAATAGTTGATGACACACAGATACTGGAAGGATTTTGCATTAATACACTTTCAAACACTTGGAGGTCTCAAACTCCTTCTAAATTGTACTATTGATCAATACATGATAGAAAAATGTCTTGTTAACAAACTGCCAAGGTTTTATGTAGAAATGATAAAAGCGTGGTCATATTTAAAAGGAAATATCAAAAAGGACGATATTCATTCAAATAATCAGATTTTATGGTATAACAAATATATCGTTCATGATAATCAACCACTTTTCTACAAAGATTGGTACTCAAGTAATATAATTTTTTTGAAAGATATTAGTACTGAAGGTAAATTTATATCTCTTTCAAAATTGAAAGAAAACTTTCAAGCTGAAAAAAACAAAGGCGAGAGTCCTACTTGATTATTCCAAATTACAAAAGGCAGTACCGAAAGTTTGGATGAATAATATAAAGGAAACCAGTTTGTTAGAAATTCCAAAAATAATAATATATAGTAATATTACG
Organism: Echinometra lucunter; assembly: GCA_029962745.1. NCBI lineage: Eukaryota > Metazoa > Echinodermata > Echinoidea > Camarodonta > Echinometridae > Echinometra > Echinometra lucunter. The sequence continues at coordinate 17,107,430 of CM057166.1, forward strand.
TTGAGTGCCGGTCAGAATTTTCGAGTGGTGGAAGGTTCCAACCGGTACTGACTACCAGGGGGATATGACAGTATAGTGTCTCATAAGAATTGTACAAATCAGGCACTAATTTCTCACATCATAAATTTCTTTGATATCCTTTACTGAGTAGTCACTTTATATATTTATTACAGAACTTTCAGAAATTTCCCAGATTTTAAATGAGGGCAGTATGCTTTATCGTTGTCCACTGGTGCAGCATCATTACTAATTTCTGAATACGAGTACTTGATTTTCTGATGATAATAAAATATATGAACTTACAATTAATTGTGACATCCTCTCGACGAATTCTAAATCAATAATTGCAATTTTCGATCAGAAAAATCTTGTGAAAACTGATATGTCATGGACAAAAATCACCATGATATATTTTTTCCTTCTGTAGCTTGCACACTACTACATGTATATTTGGTAGAAATATGTTTTCATTAAATCTACAACTTTGGTCAACACTGAGCAGTAAGTTAAAGGTTACGTACAGTTTTGGTAGGCCATCAAAATCTGTTCATCAGATTTCTTTGGTTTTAGCTGCGCAGTAGCAAGGTAAAAGCAAAATTAGAAGTGACAATTTTTTTTCTCTCCTGAAGTTGAATATAAAGCAAATGAAAGGGGAAAAATACTTTTGATCGCTGGGCCGCGAGTGAAAGTCAACAACATTCACTTGCATCACACAGGGCCTGCACACGTGTAAAACCAGTGACAATTCTATTGTGTGGAAGGTGTGTAGGGGTGATTGTGTAGCGCAATCACGAATGGGATATCAAACAATCACACACTTGCGTCTTTTTATGCAAGGCAGACCATGTGAGACTATATGAAATCAGTTTCATGCCAACTGCCTTTTTGCCACCAAATCTGCACATGAGCCTGAACACTTAAAAGTTCACATGTTACTTTTGTGAACTAACATTACCTGTGTGAAGATTTGTCATGGTGGCTGGGAATTCCAGTGTATCAGGATTGTGTGTCGTCACTCCAATCTCAATAGATCCTGACCATTTGTCTATCAGTTCATCGATACGAATCTGAGATTGGAAAGAAGAGCCCGCAGTTTTAGACAGAGTGAGTGGCCATTTTATCGCATCACTGGCATCTTGCTGAGGAATTACAAAGGGTAAGCTGTAGCATTCCATGTACAGAGTTTATATCAAACTTTTGCCAAAAGGAAACTTTTTAATTCTAAATACTTACACTGAAAAAAAAAACCCAACTGGGATAGCAATGAAAACATGTTTGGGAACTAAATGCGATTATAAAACTGAACGTCATTGTTGATAATTAGAGGTCTCTTTATCAAGGGTTTAAATACAGGAAATGTTAAAGTGATTACACAATGGTAATTTTTTTTTAGATATATGATCGAGAATAGAATTCTAAGAAGAATAACATTAAAAATTTGATGATTTTCAATCGAAATCAATGCATTTTGGATAATTTTCTCATAAAAAGTCAAGAGTTGACCAAAAATTTGAGTATGAGGTATGACGTAAAAGTGGGTACCCAGCTTCGCGCATTGCAGTTGTGCTGCGCGCTAGACTGTACAATATGTATTAAACCTTGCGTGCATTTTGCTAGAAGTGCGCGACAAGGTACCCACTTTGATGTCATTTTGACGTAAAAGTGGGTACCCAGTTGAAACTGGGTCACAGCTGAGGGGTCAAAAATATCCTGAAATCTTACCACATTTCGGGGTTTCCTTGGCAACACGACTTTTAAAAAAACTTTAGGCAGATGATTCTCTGCCAATAAAATCACACTCTTTTAAATGAGCTAACATTGTTTCAGCATTGGGTACCCCCGTTAAAGTCGTGCGTTCAAATCCCGGCACAGAATCACTGTCTTTCTGTAAGACATTAATCTACATATATGGCACTCTCCATCCAAGTGTTGAATGGGCACTGGTAAGGACAAATGCATTATGAATAGTGGTATTAAATGTAACCAACAACCTCTAGTCAGTCCAAGTAATTTTTAAATCAAAGCTAAGACAGAATAATAAAAATCAGCAAAAATTTGAATGAAATCGGACACAGAATAAGAAAGTAATGGCTTTACAAAATTCTCTGTAAGACATTTTTTGACCCTACCATAGCTATCGATGACATCATTTTGTGGATAACTCAACACACATCATAAAACATTTTCATTTTGCTTTAGATTTGCACATTTTCTTAGCCAGACTCAAGATATATAATGTAGGGGGTTTTCTCTAAAGCATATTTGGGGTAAGGACAATGCAAACATGTGTTCTTCAAGATAATAAAGAATATATGAAATTCTGTATACAAAAAACATTACTGAGTTCCTATCCCTGAGACCATAAACAAATATGATTGCTAATTAATAGTCATATCTGCCATTTCTGGAAATGTACTGAAACTGTTTGACAAGATGAGAACCAGTTTACAAATTCCAAACTAATAATAATACTAACCTCGAATATTTCATTGCACCTCAATGCCCTGTTTGTTATCACCACACCATTATTGAATTCGTCCATTGCATTAGTCCTCTCTGCCGTCTTGCCAGAGTTCTTTAACCTTATCATCGTGCCATGTCTTATGTGAAAACTCAATGGTGAATTTAACGATGCTGCGGCAATGGTAACAGGCTCGTCTGAATCAGTACTGTTCGCATCAATGTTATTGTTCTCCTGGTCATTCTCATTGTCCTCTTCGTCCTCCTCATCGTCATCACAAGTGTCATTATCCTCGTCACCAACCGAACTCTCCTCATCATCCTCCTCCTCATCATCTTCATCCTCCTCCTCCTCTTCATCATCATCATCGTCTTCATCATCTTCCTCATCGTCGTTGTCATTCTCATTTTCCTCTTCCTCACCATCTCCCATCATGTCAATGTATTCTCCACATGTATCATCGGTGTCTGAGTCTGTGTCGTGACAGGAGTCGACTTCTAGTTCATGGTTGGAGAGTGCCATGTCACTGTTGTTTAGTACTGCAAGAAAGGAGAGGAAAATTATTTTTTCAAGAAGAATGATGCAGTGAAACCAGTATATAAAGACCACTCAAGGGAGACCAGAAAAGCAATCTTCATGAGCAGGTGGTCTTTCAAGGAGAATACAACCCAGACATCAGTGTGCTTCCAGTGAATGAGGAAGAACAAGAAGAGTAAACAGTGAAAGTTTGAGCAAAATCGGACAATCTGTTAAAGAGTTATGAACTTTGAAAGTTTAAGTAAATCCTTATTATGGGGATCCTCGAGTTGACAACTTTGCCAGCATCTGTGATGTCATCGTGGAGAACTCTCTATTTATTTTGTACACAGAATTTCACATTTTCTTCATTTTCAAGAAAAATAGGATTTGGTTTGATTTATTGTTTGAGTATGACATGGCTACATCAATTCCGCAAGCATATTTGGGAGAATTATGTTGACTTCTGACTTGAAATTTCATTCAAATCAATTTTTTTTGAAAATTTATGCACAAAATGAATGGAGTTGTCCACGATGACATCACAGATGCTGGCAAAGTTGCCAACTCAAGGATCCCCTTAATAGGGATTTAATGAAACTTTCAAAATTCATAACTCTTGAACAGATTGTCCGATTTTGCTCGAACTTTCACTGTTTCCTCTTCTTGGTCATATCCATTCTCTAAGAGCACACTGATGCCTTGGGTTTCATTCTCCTTTAAGGACAGGTTCCTTTAATACACATTTCAGAGAGAAACACTGTTCAGGGGAAACAAAAATAGTGGTCTTTCTATACAGGTTGTCACTCAAGGAGAGTTGACTGTATTATGCAGGTGGTCCTTCTCTTACATTGCAAAATACGTAATAAAACAGCTCAAAATCACTAATTAATTGCAAATCTGTTAATACAGTACGCAAGTGACTTCTGTGAGTAGATGTTATTTATGGCTCCAATACTTCAGTGTACCATCTAATTGCTTTCAAGTAAACTTAAGCATGACACATCAATGAATAACCTGGAATTTCAAGTTAAAGAACAATGAATACCAGCAACTTCAACAATGAATTCTGATAGATTTCAATCAAAGTCAAAATACACATGTAAAAAAAAAAGTATTTAACATGATTATATGTGCTTCGTCTACACACCAATTCAGCACCTCATGGCACTCCTTGCAACTACTTGCCTCACCAATCATCCCAGTATAGCTTCCCGAGTGAGCTGCCTAAGGGATTACCTCATCAAGTATCAAGTATCAAGTCATTTCCGGCGGACAGAACATACATGTAGTAAACTATAGCATGTTTTCTGAACATGCACCCAATTAGTGTCATACCAATAAAAATCTGCTAGAGGATTTCAAGGTAGTTATTACCTCTTGGTGATGGGACCACAGAGACCTTGGTGCATTTCCCATACAAGTCCACTACAGCATGCACCTTCCTGGGTAAGTTTTGTGCAGCGATGCCCTGATCAACTCCGTTAAGGTAGATCCGAAGCTCACCATTGCGCTTCCTCTGCACACCGACCCTGTCCCCAAGAGCACAAGCGTCAAGGTCACAGCCGTATTCGTCAAGGATGGACTCGCTGTTTCGCAGGACGGTGCAGCCGGAGAGGATCCAGGAGCCTTCACAAAGAGCTGTGGCACTAGGTGGGAGTTCAAGGTTCTCCGGGTCCAAGGAGATCACCCCTACTTCAATGGAGCCACTCCATGTCTCCACCTAGAAAAAAAAAAAGAATTTCGACAAGTCTGTTTGGGATCATTTGATAGTGATGGGGTGCCATGCTTCAGTTATTTTATCACAAATATTAGAGTTCTGTAATAACAAAGTGCACCAATCACTTTTAAAAAATATTTTGTGATTAGCTAACATTACAACAATATGGGATATACAACTTACAAGAACTTGGAAGGTAAATTTGCAGGTGAAAAATCTGAAAATCTTGTGCTGCTCAGAGAGCTGTTTACCGTTGCATATATTCAAAAGCATGGACCACTTTACCCATGTAATTGGAGTATAAAGCACTGGCTGATGCAGTTTACTATACCAAATCAAAGACCAAGTCTGACAGTGTCAGTGACCATCAACCCCCCCCCCCCAAAAAAGAGACAAGGCCAAGGGTCATTGTTTAACTCATTGTAGAGATCTCTCTCTCGATAATCATGCAGAATCTGTGCTCCGTAACACACATAACACAAAGATTTGCAATCAATCGCAAAATGTCAATGGCCAATCAAGATCATTGTTGCATGCGCATATTGTCCAACACACCCAATATCAACCAATCACAATCATTGTTTTAAATTTGAAATCGATTGCAAATCTTTGTGTTACGGGGCCCTGATGTAACTTGCTTCCTGACGAGCTGGCAACTTGAAATTTGCACAATACGTTGGTAGTCAAAATTAATGACGATCCTCAGAAATTTATGTCAATGCAGGATTCGGAAAGTGAAATTTTGGGCTAAAGCAAGCAGTTTTTCGAGGAACTGGGCCTGCCCTTGACGGAATAAAGCACTAAGTCACACTCACAGTGACTGTGACAAAACCTTTGCGAACCCGTTCGGTATCCCGGAAGGGAATCAGCCTTTGCATACACAGACTTTATGTACATGTATGAGAGGTCAAACTTCCGGTTGACCCTCGGCGGAGAGAACGAAATTTCCGAGTGCACTAGCCAGACCTGACGCTGTGCAGAGCACGGAGTAGGACAAGGACACACACAAAATCTTTGCGAACCCATACGGTATCCCGGAAGGTAATCAGCATTTGCATACACTTTATGTACGAGAGGTCAAACTTCCGGTTGACCCTCAGCGGAGAGAACGGAATTTCTGAGTGCACAAGAAGCAATAAATCATCTTTTTTGGGAAGTTGTAAGTTGTCAAAATAAATATAAGAAGTAAAAAATCATCAATCAAATATTCAATTTTAAGATAATGTCACTTTTGTAGCTGAGAGAATTCAGCTTCATCACATACGCGATGCAGTCACAATTTTGTCGTGAATTCGGAAGATTTGCCTATGCCCGCTTGTACAGCGCTGTCGTGTCGCGACAGCGCTGTGTATAGCTACGACTCACGAGTGCACATGAAGCAATAAATCATAGTTTTTTGCTAAATTGTAACTTTACAACTTTAAGTTGTCAAAATAAGAAGTAAAAAAATCATCAATCAAATATTCAATTTTAAGATAATGTCACTTTTGTAGCTGAGAGAATTCAGCTTCATCACATATGCGATGTAGTCGTACTTTTTGTCGTGAATTTGCAAGATTTGCCTATGCCCGCTTGTACAGCGCTGTCGGCGTCGCATCGCGACAGCGCTGTGTAGCTACACGATTAACGTCCTTGCGCAATGACTTGCCACCCGACGGCATTAAACTTGTAGATTTGTTTTCTTTAATTCTGATTGGTTTAGCTCTTTTGATTATTCAGTGAAAGTAATGTTTCTTTATAGCAGCTCATTTATATTCATCGAATCTTTTGTATATTCATGTACTTCCTTTCCTGTGCAAATTGTGTTATTTGAATATTCATTATTGCCATTGTCCAATAAATGCCTATATACAAAATAAACCCCTGAGGTTGAGATATGTACAGCACCTCAAGGCAGATCATCACAGGCAAGCAAGAGTGAACATGTCATGTTGAGTACTCTGTAAGTTATAGGACCACGCCTTAACAAGCTCCATAGGCCACCATACACTATTTTTATCACAATGTTTATTTTTTCAAATGCATCACAATTTTTTTAGAAAATATGAAAATATATCGCTATGTTTCATGCCCTTAATTCGATATCCCCCGGCAATCATTCGACCAGGCGCACTGCGCGTTCAATGCCAACGTGTATGAGGGCAGCTGAAATGCGCCGCACCACACACGATTGTCCATCGCGGAAGTTGCGGCGCCCGTCGGTGCTCCCGTTGCGGTCGAATGAAGGCCAGTGGGGACTTGCATTCAACTTTGTACATGAAGTCACTGCATCGGCAGATACGGGGGGGTTTGGTTTTTCATTTGTTTTTTGCCGATACCATCACACTCGGAGCTTGCGATAAACAAAAAAACTCGTCACAAAACCGCCGATTTCTTTATTTTTAGCACTTTTTCTGCGACCCTGTTTCTTAGCAGTGGACTTAAGCCTTCACGTGCATCTGAAATAAGGTGCCGATTTTGCATTTTTGATGCCAGAATTTGGCTTTTTAGATGGATTTTTGGAGGTGACTAAGGGACTTTCTTGTGGTGAGTGAAAATGTCTCTGTGTGTAATGAAGTGATTAGTGTGTGTTGTGACAATAATATGTGCTGGCTTGTGCGATATAGTGATAATAGTAGGGTGTCTGGAGAAAAAAATTATTTTTCTTATTTCACAATACTATTGAATTTTCTTCCTGGATTTGGAAAATGATAACCGTGAAACTGACAGAAATATGATTTTTTGCGAAAAATTCCAGTTAATTACTGCAAAATAAGAGAATAAAATTGGATCATTTTTCAGCATTTACCTGCCATAGCTACATAGGCTATGTAGTTAAGAAATGGCACACACACAAACACAAATTTTGAGCTTCCGAGGTCCGATACAACTTTATACTTAATGTCAAAAACTTCTCCTTTTAATGACCAGATAGGATATTTTTACAATCTTTATAATGGTATGAATTTTTTATAGGTTTGAATATCAGATCTCAATGCAAAATTGAGAAAAAGTGAAAAAAATTGTGTAAAACAGAAAACTTCCGTTTCCCCATACGAAACGCATGGGGAAATGGCAATCTCAATACACACAGCTTCTAAGGGTTTGCAATTTATCTTGTATTTTTATTTCTAGTAAGCCTAAAAACTTGTCCTTGGCATCAAAAGGATCAGATGACCAGAATTTTCCCTTTCCATACATTCCAAATATGACTATGAGATGAAAATTAATTCAGATCACATTTTAATCGCACAATGAATTTACCCTAAAATTGTGCCATTTTTCTCCCCTGAATCACACACTGTTAAGCTGACACTTTTCAGTGTGACTTCAGACACCCTAATAATTAATAGCTCGAATCACGGCACAGGTCGAATGACAGGCGCTTTACTCTATTCACTGTAGCCACAACAAAGTGTGCAGTGATGCAGATAATTTTTCGAGGATGACTTCAGACAAGAGGTGACAGGTGAGTGGCGAGTCAATATTGGCGGCGACTCATTGCGCACGGTCGTTAGAACTAAGTAACAGTAACATTTTACCTTCTTCTTCATCTTTCTTTTTTCTAATTCTATGGCTGCATTTCAAATCAAAGTAGCCTAGAGGGTCTAGACAGTAGACTCTACTCTCTGACATGCTAGAGCCGAGGTCTAGATCTAGATCTAGGCCTAGATCCTAGGTCTAGATTCTATAGATCTAGGCTATACTAAAAATTCAATTGCGATCAATGGCTACAGCCTCATCTAACACCTGAATCTCGCACCTTGACTCTCTGAATTTGTATGATTCTGTTAAAATCATTTCACCACCATGACTCAACATCTGAACTGAAAACAGTTCAGCGTATAATATAATGTGTGGGACTACAATAAGGTTCATTTGCATAGGAAATCACGCGAAGTCCGGCTGCTGAGCTCGATACGAGCCGACCCAAAATACACTCACCTTCTCGTCGATTCTGACTTCATACACTTCTCCATCTTTGAGAGGTCGTTTACTGAATACTAGTCCGTTATTGAATTCTTGTCTGGAATCATTCCTACGTGCCGTTTTATCATCATCACTTAATGAAATTAGGGATCCACATTTGTTGTGAAATGGATGGATCCTACGAAGATTCGCCATGTTTTCGCCGGCGATATCCATGATGAATATTCATAATCTGGACTGGGTGAAGCCATTTCTCTTTCGGGACTTTTTACTTTCATTTGATTACTTTAGTTAGTCTCAGATGTGAAACGGACATTTGGATACTTCAAAATCATGTTATAAAATATAAAAAAATAATATATTTGGAGATTTTTTAAAGTTCTGGATAAAGAGTAAAGTGCTTTTATTTCTTGCGATTGTAATTATGATTCCCTTTGCATAAAATGAACTATTCCAAAACCGTACTAGTCGCAACCCATGCAAATAAGGATTATATATACTATAAATCTAGCCGCTATTTCAAGTGAGGCTTGTTGGTCTAGTGGCATGATTCTCGCTTTGGGTGCGAGAGGCCCCGGGTTCGATTCCCGGACAAGCCCCGTGGAAACTTTTTGATCTTTTTTTCTTCCTTCACAAAAGTTATCTTCTCCTTGTCTAATTTCGGATGAGTTCCCTGTTTATTTTTAATCAATAAGTCACAGTTCAATCTTCATCCTAATATATTATTTCAGATATATTCATAATTTATAATTATTCAGTTTTTCCTTGTTTATGTGCTTTTTATGAGAAAAGAAAGGGGAAGCTAAAACAAACACAGACTTTATGGACTTCTCCCTGGACATACAGCTAAAAATCTTCACTACAGAGTTGTTTTGTTGAAACGAAGAAGAAGAAGAAGAAGAAGAAGAAGAAGAAGAAGAAGAAGAAGAAGAAGAAGAAGAAGAAGAAGAAGAAGAAGAAGAAGAAGAAGAAGAAGAAGAAGAAGAAGAAGAAGAAGAAGAAGAAGAAGAAGAAGAAGAAGAAGAAGAAGAAGAAGAAGAAGAAGGAAGAAGAAGAAGAAGAAGAAGAAGAAGAAGAAGAAGAAGAAGAAGAAGAAGAAGAAGAGAAGAAGAAGAAGAAGAAGAAGAAGAAGAAGAAGAAGAAGAAGAAGAAGAAGAAGAAGAAGAAGAAGAGAAGAAGAAGAAGAAGAAGAAGAAGAAGAAGAAGAAGAAGAAGAAGAAGAAGAAGAAGAAGAAGAAGAAGAAGAAGAAGAAGAAGAAGAAGAAGAAGAAGAAGAAGAAGAAGAAGAAGAAGAAGAAGAAGAAGAAGAAGAAGAAGAAGAAGAAGAAGAAGAAGAAGAAGAATGCAAAAGTAGACAAGTGATAGGAGCCTCACTGATTTCTTTGTCATCCATCAGAAAAATCCAAAGGCAGTAAATTCAATATTCAAGTCTGAATACTGGAAACATAACTGGACAAACAGGCATAAAAGATACATGTACATACTATAGCTCAAGATATACTTTATTCAGAATTTCAACACCAAGGAAAATCCTTCACACAATATTCTTTAACTCACTTCACTATGCAGTAAATTGCTTGTGACAAAGAGATATATCTCTTTAAAAAAAAAGAGTGAACGCGTTCACTCTGTTAGGGGTGAATTTCAGAAGAGAGTGCATTTAGAGTGAATTGAGTGATCCCTGAGGTCACCCCTCAAAGAGTGAATAAAGAGTGAATATCACAATTTTTGCTCTTAATTCACTCTTAATTCACTCTAAATGGACTCTTCTGAAATTCACCCCTAACAGAGTGAATGCATTCACTCTTTTTTTTAGAGAGAGATACAGTCATCAGTTTATGTGTGTCCTGTAAAAACACTGATATATGCTCACACAGGAAGATGATGTATATTTGCATACCTCCCAACCTTCTACAGAAAACAAAATTGGAATAACTGATGGCAAAATCTCAAATACAATGTATTTTTTATGCTTTTCACATGTACAGTATATATATATATATTTTTTTTTTTTTAAAAGAAGAGAGGAATCTGGCATTAATTTGAAGGTCAAGACTAGGAAGTATTCCTCCCAAATTGGAATGGATGGTAGCTATGCACTTGACAAACAACATGGTGGTGGTAAATAGTTACAGGGTCCTCTAAAAAGGATGCCCAAAGACCTGTAAATATATCAGTCTCATGGACCTAACTTGAGGGTTTGTAGGACTGAATTTTTTGTGCCTCACAGATTCTCTTGCATGACGTCAGGGCCCTGTTCCATAAAACTAGTTATCAGTAACAAATTTGCTCTCAGCCGATCAGATGCAAAGATTTCAGTAGCTTATAACACTTATTTCAACTTGTTACTGATGACATGTTTTATGAAACAAGGCCCCTGATTGTTGTCCTGCACATGCTCTAGCAACATGGAGAATCTCTCTGCATTAATTTGGCACACAATACCAAATACTTAAACAGAGGGTCAAGTGCTCCACACAATCCTAACCCTAAACCTAACTTACTGTAGAAAACTCAACAACCCTAACCCTACCCCGACATAGTTGACAAAGCAAAGACCTGAACAAGAGCCACTGGAGCATTATGTCAGAGCACCTGCTGGACACAATGAAAATCTAACATTAAATTTGGGCTTTCTGAGCCCTAACTTTTTAAATAGTATCCACTGTACAACTATGGTAATCAAACAGTATACCATAAAATTGCCAAGGTACCATGGGTAACCTAGTACATACACTTTTTTTTTTTTCTACAAGGGGACCAGTCTTAAGGAACCGTTTTTACAAGTCTATTGTGCATTGTGACATTCCAATCTTTAACTACACTTGACTACAGATTTTGGTATAGCAGACCTTACAGTTTGTCAAAGGTCCACTACTGGCCGAAACAGAGGAGAGACATCAGTAACATTCTGGCCTTTAGTTTACGTCTTTGGTCTACCCCAAGAACAAACGTGTACAAGGTCTAGCCCCAGACCAAACGTGTACACATATTCAACGAGCAGAGGTGTGTGGGCCTTGAGGAGCGTTTCATCGCGTGTCTTGTCAGAGATTTTTACCGCTGTTATAACCTACTGAAATCCTTGCATCTGATTGGTTAAGAGCATATTTGTCAGTGAAAATTACTGACAAGATACTTGCGGAAACACCCCTAGGTGTACAGGTGTACAGGGTTACATGGACCAAACTGCTATCAAAGGTAACGTTACATGGAAAACAAGGCATAATATGCAAAATTCATTTTCAAGATGGTTTGTCTCAAAACTGTGAGGTTCACATAACAGACATGATCTAATACCTAATATCTACTCCATACTCGATAGTGATTGCAGATTTTCACCTGGGGTAAATGCTATAAATTATACCTTAGGCTAACAATGGAAATGCTAAAAAGAAAACTCCTAAAAAGAAAACTCTTAAAAATTCAACAAAAATTTCCTATAATACAAGTATTTTATGCTGTTTCAGCACTACACATATCTTTCCAAGCAGATTTCCTTTGTAACTTTACAAGAAGACCAAGAGCGGACAGTGATCATTTGATAAGAACATGAGGATCTAAGTGAATTACATGGTTTTTGTTGTTTTCAACCAGCAAAAGGATGACACCTTAGGCAAACTTGCTAAAAACCTCAAGATAACTAAAAGGGGTCTCAAGAACAAATGCTTATAAGTAACCCTAAATCACATAACAAACAAGTTGCAATGGGAGTTTTAGTATAAAACAGCTTAAAGTACATGCACATGTGGTTTAGGTTAGAATAACATTTCATTTATTAATTAACCATCTGACAAAATTTGAAGGTGAATGTGATGTAGAAGTATGTTTTTTCATTCACTTCAAATGGACATTTTGTCTTCACACAATTTAAATGTGTGCCAGCTTGCTACGAAGCATTTTCACATCACAATTTGAGAATCATAAGTCAAGAACTATGCACTGCTTGGCATTCAAAAACTAGGGCAGGAGAGATGTCTGTCTATTTGAAAAGCATGCCAAGTCTCAACCCATTTTTGGTCAGTCCTTCTGTGATTGTGTGAGGAGTTTTGATTCAACCTTTTTGTACCACAGAAAATAGGTAAAGAGGATCAGCATTCTGGTCACTCTTTAGAGCCCCTTCTCTGTTTCAATCATTAGCCTATCTGACATGCTGACATTCTCAAAGAAATTTAAATGTACCTGCTTGGTCCACACAACATAAGTTAACATCATTTAAAGTTAGGAGTCTAAGCTCTTAACCCTAAAAAGGCTTTTTTTTTTTTTGGGGGGGGGGGGGTGGAATAAGTCCCCCTAGAGGTTTCGCGCGATATTCACAACGCGCTTAGATGTCACCACGACGCTGCATGATATTTTTCTGTCGCATCTCGCGCATCTTTTGAGACCAAATTTGTGACATCCGGGTATGCAGTCCCGAAGTTACAAATATTTTGTACTCGCATGTCGGATCAAAAATTGCTCAAAAACGTGATTTCATGTACAAATCTAATACAAATTGTGTTTTCAGCAAATTGGTTAACGTCACGGCTGACGCGCATGCCGATTTTCAGCGCGATCGACAGCAGAGGGGATGGGGGTGGAATCTGCCCCTCCCCCCCAGGTATAGCATCGCTCAAAAAGCCCATCCTGATTAGGGTTAAATTGTGTTAACTCATAACTATCCCCCCTGTACAATTGATGTGAAAATGAAGTTCAGTTCGGTGTTCCTAGAAAAGGCAGGTCATGGAATGGATAAAATACAGACAACCCCCCCCCCAAAAAAAAAAAAAAACTAGCTGATTTCCCCCCATCCAAGGCCTAAAAGACCACACCCCCCCCCCCACCCAACTCTTAAAAAGTAAAAATTTGGTCATTTTCATATTACAGATAGGCGTAACGCTCTACAATCTTCGCATGAAAATACAAGCCATTCTAAGTCTTACATGTGAACTCAACTAAACTTCTGTGACCACCCAACTCATGATCTAAAAAGTAAAAATTTGGTCATTTTCTTAATACAGGAAAGAGTAAAGCATTACAATCTTCCCAAGAAAATACCAGCCATTCTCAGTCTTACATTTTAACTCAATTAAACTTCTGTTTTAGTAGCCATATGTCTGAGGCATGTCTCTCGAAACCAAAACAAGACTAAGTTCTTGAACAACTCATAGCGACACATGTTGTAGAATAATCATGTATTTCAGAGACATCCATGAACGAAGATTTATAACAGTTCCGAGAGGCTCTAAGATGACATGCGAGCGTTTATTTTAAAAGGATATGAATGTTCTTTTCTAGAACTCCTTACGGCAAGCACACGGAATAAAACATGAATTATATACTGCATGTATCAAGCAGACACACAAGGACTGGTGTAAACATATCTGCTCATACCAAGCTTTCTTTACAATTACAGCTCAATAGCAATCTAAAACACACTTCCTCATTTTAGCCTTCATCTATCCTTCAATACACCTTTTCCTAGCTACATATTGGTGTAACATTTCTAATGTAAGAGAAAATCATTTTGCTTTTCTAAATTGTAACATCATTGCAAATATCACAAAATAATCCAATTCAGTGCAAATGTTTGCAACATCACAAAAACAAATCCATAAAGGTTTGTTCAGATACGAAGCGAAAAACCGTTTTTTGTGTGTGTACAAACTGGAGGGATATGAGGCAGAAAAAAAAGGGGGGGGGGGGAACCCCTGCCAAGGCAAGAGGCATATTTTTTGCCTCCCGACAGCAACAGGCTATGGACCAATCAAATTCTTAACAGGTTAGTGCAAAATATGATGTCATAAGTTCGTCTGCGCAACTTCTGGCTCTCTTTTATTTGATTGTTGGTGCGTTTAAAGCGAGTTCATTATCATAAGTTGAGCAGGGTTACCGCACCAAAACCACGCCAATGTGAACACTTTACAAAAAACACACAAGGGTTTGCCGCAGCGGTTTTCTACTGAATGTCTGAATGAGCCTCTCAATGAAATTGTAGGCATTTTCAGTATTTTCCCGTTTGTTTCCAAAATGCACACATTTGATAACTGAATACATTTTTCTGGTAGAAATACATGTATTCCACATAAAGATGTGCATACAAAGCAAATTTTTCATTCATTATTATTCATTTACCCAGTAAGTTAAAAAGGAGAAACGTGCACATTCTCCTCACAGCTAATATTCACAGCTAATCATACTTTTGAAAAAAGTGGTAAAACTCACACCTTTACAAAATATGCTTCTGATTTAGTGGAAGTGCATACATCTAGCATTAATATCAAACTGATTATTAAAATATGAAATACTGATTTTGTATCTAAAGCTCTCATCTCTGAAGCTTGCATATTCCTACCGTGCAGCTCCTTGAGCATATTAGTGTTAGAACATCAAGTGATTACACAATGGTTAAAAATATTTTGATACATGATCAAAAATAGAATTCTAAGAAGAATAACATCAAAAATTTGATGATTTTCAATCGAAATCAATGCATTATGGCAAATTATTTGTGATTAGTCAAGGGTAGACCTAAAAATTTGAGTATGAGGTTGAAGTAGATGTGGTTACCCAGCTTCGCGCATTGCAGTTGTGGCGCACGTTAGACTGTACAATATGTATTATACCTTGTGCGCATTTTGCTAAAATTGCGCGACAAGGTAACCACAATGACGTCATTGTGGGTACCCAATTGAAACTGGGACACAACTGAGGGGCCAAAAATAGGCTGAAATCTTACCATATTTTGGGGTTTTCTTGGCAACACAACTTTTTTAACCTTTAGACAGATGATTTTCTGCTAATAAAATCATGCTCTTTTAAATGAAGGAACATTGATTCAGCATTGGGTACCCCCTTTAAGTATATCAAAAGTAGGTCTGCTCTTATGTCAGGGGTTCCTTTTCACTATCATTCATTTGAATACTACTTCAAATATTACTTCAAAGAATTCAAGAAGATACCACGAACTTAAATATATACTCTTAACAAACTAGTCTATGTATGCGAAGGTGTACATAAATTGAAGGCGTTTACAGCATCAAATTTTGCCCACTATTGTCTTACATTATTCTTTATTCTCTTCATGACAACTACAGCTCTCTTTTGTGTGTGTGTGTGTGTGTGTGTGTGTGTAAAATAGCCCCTCTCAAAATTATCCTTCTTCTCACCATTTCAACCATTTTCTATATGCTTTCTATATTGCAGCCTATGTTATTTCTTTTTCTTTAACCTCTAAGCCCAGCCCTAGAATACCAGATAAAGTTTTCTTTTTTCTTTTTTTTTCAATTTGGGGGGGGGGGGGGAGGGAAGGGCTCTTACAAACATAATAGCTGTACACAAATTATTTTTCAGGTGAATGGTATACCTTAAAATAAAGTTCAACTCAGGAATTCACATATCACATAGTGACATACCAACTACTGCTCTCTTTTTTTTGGTGTGTGCGTGAGGGTGTGTGTGTGTGCGTGTGCATGTGAAAAGTTTGTATATTTAGTCCTTTTGAGAAATTTCTTCCCACTCTGAAAATTATCCTTCTTTTCACCATTTTAACCATTTTCTATATGCTGTCAACACTATTCCAACACTCTCTAGGCTCCAGCTGTATAGCTATATAAGTGCAGCTTGCATAGACTATTTATGTTACACCATTAAGCTATAGTAAATTATAGTAATAATATTCTTTGCTAATAAGCCTCCATAATTCATCTTTGTATATTTACAATGTATTTACAGATGGTGAAAAAAGAAAACAAAATAATAATAAATAGATTATTGCAGCCTATGTTATTTCTTTTTCTTTTCCGGTGAGCACTTTGGACAAAACCTGCAAAGAAAAAGAGAAGAAACAAAAAGAAAATAAGTTAATATGATGCAAAGTTCTACTATATAACTCTGAAAATAATTATTTGCATCAAACATTGTATTAATGAATAAAAACTTACTGAAAATTAAGCACGTCTGCAAAATCTGAAAGAAACACCTCAATTTTACTTGAATATAAAGATATCTAGCCATCCAAAACAAAGCTATAATTGCAGCATGTCCAACAAATTATCTCTACCATTTTAAATCACTTGCAAGAACACTGCCCCATCTTGTTCTGTTTTCACGTCTATGTTCAAGCAAACATCAGAAATTTTGCTACAATGATTAGTTTTTAAATATTTTCAAAATGGAATTGTACTTTTAAATTTCAAGCAGACAGATCTCATATACTTACCATTTTCCTTTAGGTTTTGTGACGAGACCAACACAAGCAAAATGGAACCACTCAATGGGACACTGAAAATAAAGAATCAAAGAAAGGAGAGATTCACCATATGGTATTCAGTAAAAACATAAGTTGCTGAACAGGTCAACTTCTGGTAAGCAAAAAACAAAACTAAACATAACAAAAACAAGAAAACAAGAAGAAGAAAAAAAACAAAAAAACATCAGCGTGTCTTTAATCAATACTTGGGAGAACCTTTCAAATTGCAAGCTTTCAGAGTATAGATATCTGTGAGAATGCTTCTCAGTGCACGTAATTTTCAAGAAGTTTGAATGATATACAAACATTTTTAAAAATTGCTTGAAAATATCTCTAACATGTACATTTACTGCAACTCAATATCAGTTTCTTTTCAACATGACTTTCCATGACTTTCCAGGGCAGAAAAATGCAAATTTCCATGACTCATCGATCACATGTGATGCAAAATTTACATAAGAAGCGCACTGATTAAAAGAGTTTCAAAGCTGATCTGAGTGCCTTGAATGCAGGGCTGGCCGGAGCGCAAATTTATTAACATGAAAAATATCTTGATTAAATGATTTTCCATGACTTTCCAGAAGAAATTGACAAATGCCCTGACTTTTTGCTTCTGGAAAAAAAGAATTTCCAATTCCCTGACTTTCCAGAAATTCCCTGACCCCGTATGAACCCTGTTTTCAACATGACTTGTTTCATACTCACATCTGGGTTATCACAGCCAATCATCTCGCCGTAAGAAACCTGATGACATAAGCAATATGTCGGCTCATTGGGGTCAACCGGCATGTCAAGGACATCTGAAGGTGAGTTGATAACTGATGGTAATGTTAGGATGGGGGTAACAACTCTGCAGAAGGTGAAATGATTAACAATCAATAAGAGTTAGCAATTGGTTAAGCTGGAAATTGGCTAAAACTTTAAAGAAATAACAAAAACAGTGTCCCTAAACTCATAATAATAATAATAATAAAAATATTCTGGATTTCAATAGCGTCTAATGCATCTCTAAGTGCTTTACAGAAATATCATCACCACGGTCATCGGACTCAGGCTTGCCCACAAACAATGTAGGCACCTTCTCCACTCCCTGGGGAGCATTCCAGGCGGGCCCTTTTGCAGGTGCTCACAATGATAAACAATCACAATGACTTTCGCATCCTACCAGGTACCCACTTAACACCTGGGTAAAGAGTGGCAAATGTAGATTCATATCTTGCTGAAGGACATCAGTGCCATGGCGGGATTCGCACTTGGACGAGATCCACAGTCCAGTGGCATATTATAAATTTACTATACGAAAGCAGCATGCGCAGATTTCATTACGTGCATGGCATTAGGCCCCGCCTCTTTCGGATCATTTTGTTGTATATATAGTGCAAAAGTGAACAATAGCCTCACCAGATATTTATAAATTCAATAAATGTGCTGGGCAGCAGACTCTCACTGAGAGCTCCAGTGAGCCAATCAAATTCGGTCATTATCAAAGTGGAATTTCATTGATTTTGAATATTGATTTAATTTTCATTATTGCAGTTTTGCTGATTAGCATAATCAATGGATATAAAATGGCATAAGGAAGGCATTGGGCACTGCAGAACCTTGGCATTATCGTCCATGACTACTGGCCACACATATTTTGTCACCTACATGTGATACCTTTATACCCCCAAAGTTGAAATAAACAGCTACCCATCAGTATAAACCTCTTGTGGACATCATGGCTCATGAATACTAGAGTGCCATGTTTTAAGCGAATAGACATGATTCCTATATCACAAATCAGTCTTCAAGTTGCAATAGATCATCATGGCTTACGGTTCTGGTGCTGGTGTCTTCATTTTCTTTCTTGAAGTCTTTGGTGTTTCATCATCCGATGACCTGCCAGCTTTCTTCATTTTCTTCGCTGATTTCTCAGCTCCTTTCTTTTCTGTAGAACAATAAAAATGATACAACAATAGGTAAATTCTAACTTGTTTGAATACTTGGTAAGGGATACACTTTTTTCTTTCTCTTCACATTTCTGTCCAGCCATATAAAGCATATTTTCCTCCCCCCCCCCCACATTCCAACATCACTTTAATAATCACACTTTCATGTCAAGATTTTATTCACCAAAAAGATCACAACCATACCCTACATGTCAAGATTTTATTTACCAGAAAGATCACAACCAAAGTTTGTGGCAAATTTAAATCATTTAAACATAATCAAATAAGATGTGATACTATTTCGGATTTGGTCAGATAACTTGGTGCAAACTTAAAAGTGATAAAGATAAGTTTTTGATTGAGGCTATTTCACCGTATTTTGCTTTAAAAAAAAATAGTATTAGTTGAAAAAATTATGAAAACAAAAAAACTTCAGACAATCTTAAAAAATATGAGAAGCTATAAACTGTTGACAAATCAGGACACATAAAAAGTAACAAGAAATGAAAATACTACATGTATGTTCTTACTCTTTTCTCTTCCTTCAATTGGTGTTGCCTGTTCTAACGTCCTCTCCTTTAACTCCTGCTCAAATCTTGCTAAGTCTGCATCTAATCGCCGTATGTGCTTGTCAACCTTGACAAACGAAAGGCAAAAAGAATTAATTTTTTAAAGGAAATGTATACAACATAAAGTAATAAAAGTAGTTCAAGAGCCTGTTGCTCCATGATCACCAACTGCAAACAAATCCTGGACTTCTACCTTGGACCCAACACTGAAGTAGCTTGGAAATCAACAGATCTTTAACAAATCAAACATTCAAACAATACCGGTAATAATTAACATCTGTTTCTTCCCCATCTAAGACTTTCTAACCTGGAATGGTACACACCAGAATCCAAATAACGATATCCAGTACACATCCACAAAAAGTTCCTACAAGCAATTTCTGATTGATGGAAATTAAAAGCTTATAAATTCAACAGATGCATCCCTTTACAAAGGGGTGGGGGTGGTTTCATGTAGCAATTATTTTCTAAGGTATCACAGAAATAGCACATTACTATCTAAACACATATCAACCACTTACCATTTCATATGTCTGCATAGCCAGTTGTACTTTGTCGTCTCCATATTCCCTGCTCTTTGTGAATGAATGATTAATCTTCTTCAGTCTCTCTGCTCTCTGTTCGGGCTTCAGATCCTTGACGTTCTTCAAATAGTTCACCGTGTCTTCGTCTATACTCTTTGCAAGCTCTGTAAAAAATTAAGATGGCTAGATTTAAAACTGGGCATACCCACAGTGGAGGTCTGTTTACGCAGTCCTCAGTAAACTGAAAAAAAAAACAAAAATACACCCCCCCAAAAAATATCTAAAGAGCAGCCTTGGTGGCTTCTAAATAAATGATAGGAGAGAACGAGCATATATCTAGGTCCTAGACATACCCACTTACGTAGCTGAATGAAACGGAATAGTAAGAAAATACGCATCTGAAATGCAAATAATGCGGACAATCTACATTTTGCATTCTTTACGTGTCTTTTCGCACGACTCCGTTTCGCTAAAAAAATGTAAAGCTTAATACCCTACCCCACCCCCAAAACAACAACAACAATGCCCACCCTGGTAAGCTATGGCCTCTGCTAACAAGCCTTAAAGAGGCATAAAAACAACATAGACTTACTGCCCAATATTGTTAACCATCATTTCAGAAGCAAGAAATTAAGCGATATTGTAAAACATCCAAGTCTGTAATAGCGAACTAGTCATGCTGGGTAATTTTTAGCCTCAGGCCTAGTAATTTTACCATTCCTCATGTTCACTTTGATTTTAGGATATGTCTCTTATCGTAAGTCTTCTCAAATTGAAAAAAAAAAAATAATAATAATAATCTGAACTTGCACAATGATTTCATGAAAAATTTCACCTTGTGTTCTCTGGTCCAAATCTCTCATCAATGTAAAGTTCCTCTGCAGTTCAAAGGGAAGATTTTCAATACCTATGAGAAAATGAAAATATGTAACACAATATGGGGAAAAATATATGGCAAGTTGAATTCATCAATATTTAGATGAAGAAGTCGAAAGGACCAATCGCTGGAGGTGCAAGGCAAGTTAATTTTATGTTCCAGGAAACACTGTACTGCAAGAATTACACTTTCAGTGTATCTTGCTTTTCTCTCCCTCGAAGGTGTTGCTGGTTTTAAAACTATTACTGACTGCTCATGGCCATGACACAATTTTGAAATCATTTTCATGTTCAATAATAGTTTCAAATTTTCGCTGAGGGAGAGGAATGATTATATTGCAATGTTACTTGCTCTAGTCAATTGATATGATTTCTCCAAAGGACCTTGATTTTTGCTAGGTTGAGTCTGAAATAGATGGGTTTGGATTTAGCACCTCCTGGAGAGATGTCCTGTTGGTGTTAATTTTTTTTCCCCCTTTAATTTCAATGTTTGTTATACACTGAAAATGTTGTTATACTCTGATATATTTTGTCATATTCTAGTATATATTTATCATATTTTGTTATAATTGGTTATATTCTGTTGTGTTTTTTTTGTGTGAAAATCCTGATTTACTTAGTTATCTATGCTGTACTTTGTTCTTTTCTGTTATTTTTTGTGAAAATTTTTTGTTGAATTTTGTGAAAAATTGAGAATAATCCAATATGTATGGATTTAAATCAATAAAATTTGAAACTTGAAACTTGTTAAGATGCATTTAAAAGGGGGGGGGGGGGGGTGGAAGCATACATGTATGTCTCACTGAGGCCTGTGCTCAAAAGGGTTAAATCGCTAAATTGTGGCCAGGATATTTCTGTGTGCACGGTCCGCTTACATTGCGCTTTTATCTAAGGTATGCCAAGGTATGGTGAATCTGAAAAATGCAGGAGTTGATGCTGATGTGTTGCAGGTCACTCTGGGTCTACAATCGCAGCAGTGATTTGTAGGGCGAATTCAATGCAAAGGCTTTCTCTGTTAAGTCTATTATCCTGTCTAAATACCACATTTTCATTGACATATTTTTTTTTCAATCAATCCTATGTTTACAAGATGACAGAAGCTGTTTTATGGGAAAGAGGTTTCCTAGAGGGTTTCTTTTAAGCTTGTAACCTATCTCAAAATTGGGGGCCGATTCGATCCGATTTTTGTAAAATCGGGAGAGAAAGCCGATCGCCGATTTTTAGAAAAAAATTGAAAGATCACATGGCTTTTGAAAACATACATAGATACCTGCAAAAAAGAGCTTGAATTCATCCATTGTTGATCACTGACATTGAAAACATCCATACCTTGGATTAGTTTTGCATTTGAGGTTATCATACACTATGTTTGTTGTTGTTTGATGGACTTATCTTGCCTCCAAAAGTGAAAATATTGTCTTTCAATTGAGATTTTAAAAAGTATGTCATATGCGAGCAGCCATTTTAGAGCAGCCATTTTGAGATGACAGGCTGGTCTAACATTAAAACAATAAGATAAAAATAAACAGCTTCCAAAATTTTTTTTTGCAAAGTTTGCCATTAAAAATATATTTCTGAAATAAACTGAATACATTGTAGTTTACAGCTTGGAAAAACAAAGCTTTATTTTTTCCCTATTTTTATAGTGTTGGATGAGCTTGTCAAAATGGCCACTGCATGTAATTTCACAATAATTTCAGAGTATGAGAGGCATGATATAATCACTAAACATCAACAAATGTGCACTTGTAAAACCTTCAAATCACATGATAATCGAAGATGTGTAAGTTTTTTTTATTTAAGGACGTTCCACAGTTATGTTTATGCGCATCCTGATCTGCGCATGTTTTACGCTATGCGCGTTGACGTCATAATGATTGAACAGCTGATTGATCAGCTGTACACAGCTGATATTTCTGTGGTCTGCATTCTAACTGCAAATCTGATATTTTAGAATACGAAGCTGATCAGTGGAAACAAGTGTATAGACAACCTTTTTCAATGTGTCTAAATTTCGTATAATTTTCTCTGCAATTCTAGAAAGTATGACTATGGCATGGATTTTGAATACATGGGAGAGTGAGTTTTCATCTGTCCGTATCTAGATTCCTAGTCTTTGGCGCTTATTTTGTGTGGAGTTTTTTTTTTTTTTACCCATTTTTGGTCATTAATTGTCAACTGTCTGATATTAATACCCTTTGTTTATAGTAAATGTCCTGCATTCAGCATGTAGGTCTAGTATGACTCTATAACTCAAATTAAAAAATTATTATTTTTTTTTTTTTTGGGGGGGGGGGGGTTAACACAAATAAAAATATTTTACTTACACTTTTTGTTGTTCTTTTTCCATTGGGGTAAGCTGGGACACTTTGTCCCATTTCTCCCCAATTACTTTTTGTGTGTATATGGAAAATTAGTATTTTCCAGTCATCATCCACTGATAAAGTACCTGGAATGTCTTATTATTCATAGAAAAATAGTAAGTCATATCAATCAATTCTTTTTTGCAGATCATTCATACTACCTCAGGCTCAGACTACTTTGTGTAAAAAAAAAAAAAAGGTATTGCAATTATGAAGAGTAACAGAAGTTTACCAAAAACTGTCAAAAAAATAAAAAGATAAAATTATAAAACACTGATAATTATTATTTTTTTGCAATATTTCCCAATTAGTATTGATCTTAAGGTCAATTTGCAAGTAAGTCTTAAGCAGGTTTTTTTTTTAAGTGCTAAAATTACTTTGATAATACCCAACATTAATTTTAGACAACTATTCCCAAAATATATGATTTTAGCATTCTTAATAGTTTTGTCCCACTTCTCCCTGACTGTCCCACTTCTTCCCTACTTCCGTATGGTTAAAAAAAAAGCACATGGACCCCACTTTTTTGAATATTTCAATCTCTTCAGTATATATGTACTTTTCTCTACAATTCTAGAGAGAAAGAGCCATTAGGGCACCGACAGCATGAAAATGAGCAAATGAACCCCCCCCCCCTTCTTTTTAATGTGTTTACCCCTTTAATAGGCATTCCTCTACAACTTTGCAATTTTCATGAAAATAACATGGATTTTGAATAAAGTGCAGCTTACACTGTCCTTTTAATTTTTCGCGTAGATTCCAAGCCTCTAAGATGTTTTTTTGTCCTTTTTTGGCACCATTTTTGCCATATGAGGGCACTGCTAGTTTAAAGAGAAGTACAGAATGGCCCAGTTTAAACAGTTTTTCCACCTCTATCATACATTTCGCTACAAATTTGGAAGGTTTGATGAAGTTTAATAGGGTTTTGACAGATTAAAAGTGATTTATACTCGTTTGTCGAAATCATGAGTTCTAATAGAGGCCTAAATCTCTTGATTGCATCATTTTATCTGCCATCCAATTATGGCAACTTCAAAGTCCCATAGAAAAAAAATAAGCACATGAACCTATATCATTTTTTGCATTTTTTGGCCTACATAGGTACCAAAGTAACTCTATGCAAAATTTGGAGAAAATGACATTGATTTCATTTTAACTGTGGAATGTCCTTAAGGGTTATAATTTGTCAAAGGGTGAAGAAATTTCTGTCTGAAATTCTGTCATTGTCAGGACTCAAATTTAGGTGATAATTAATGAAGAAATGAAGAAACGCAAACCTTCCCATTCATTTTGTACACGGCAAATCTCACCGTAAATTTTGTGAAAACATCACTCGCATGTAGACCTAAAGTTAGTTGCGCATCGATGCGCATTCGCAAGATAGTCGCCGTTTTCTATCTGCATTACAATGGACAGCAGGGAAAGGTAAACAGTGGTGAGTTTTTACCAGCTTCCCTACAATCAATTTTCGTCGAACTTTTCTTTTACGGATATCAAATTTTTAGTCTCAAATGTCAGTCGGGTTTGTTATGGCCAGCCGATAGTTGGCTGGTAGTGTCAATGGCCATGATGGCCCATGCCATACTTTAGGAAAGTGATTTTCTAGGGGTTGTTTTGACGTGGCAAAATGGCAACTGAGTTAGTGAGATAAGGAAAATTGCCAGGCTCCGTGGAGAGTAAGTAGCGTGAACATTTTTTTCTTTTTTTTTTTTACTCTTCAGGAACCTCCAAGTCTCCAGGCTAACTCAGTAACCCTGTTAACATGTGGCCCTAAACCAACCGGGTTTGCCTTTTTCTGCACTAAGTAAAAGTAAAACAAAACATGGCATAAGATATGATTATGAAATTAATTAACTGCTATAACCTTTAGAATCATAATGCTGCCTATCAGCTTAAAAGATTCCCGATCCAAACAATTTTGAAGATTTTTAAAAATTTATTTCTTCAGCCGACTACCACAGAGCTACCAACATGACCGAGGGGCACAGTCGCATTCGTACGGGGTAACTTCCCACTGAATGGGCAAAAGTATCGGAATGGCTCATATGCGTAGCCGCAGAGCCCAGGCTCAGGCCAACCATCAAAACACCACACTATCCGGTCCATGCACAAACAAATGCACACACACAACCCTGGCAGCAGTACAGCGCAGCATGCATGACTCATTCAATTCACACGGGGCAACAACACACTACTGCATGCAGCATCGTCGTAAATGAATGCGCACCACCTTCGTGAATACATAATTAGGTACATTTAAGCTCACTAAAATTGCTCTTTTCGTCAACAATCATCCCCCAAAATACACCAGACTACATTTGAGGATTGTAAATTATTAAAACATCTACGTATGAAGTTCCGTCATATTCTAAAAATGGCAAAAATATCCACTTACTATCGAGGTACTGTTCGAGATACAGTGCAGTGGCCATGGCTGTCAAATGAGTTCCCGCGTAATAAAATTGGCAGGTTCTTCTTCGCCGGGTGTCACGTGACTGATTAACATTGTGTTTTCGGATTGGCGGCTTGTTCAAAACGTCACGGGCATAATTGTAGCATTGATGATTGAGTTGGTCTCTACTTCCGGGTTGTGAAAGAAACTAGTAATATTATATTAACTTTGATCGCCTTTTCTTCTTCAAATATTGACAACACCAGTATTTCCTGTTATTTTCACATTTTCTAAAATGAATATAAATTGACAAAAAGTATGCTGAGATTAAAAAGTTAAAAAGTTAACTTTTCAAAAAAAAAATAAACTTTTCATGATTTTACCAATTAACTTTTTTGGTGCTTATTTCCTGTTAAAAAGTTTCAGTATTCACAGCAAAAAACCAGGGCAACCCCCAAAATGGGCACAGCATATAAAGATTTCTAATGCTCATTTAGGGCTTCTGCATACAATGTGGACCGCCTGTTACAGATATCAATGGTTAAGCTGCATTCTGCACCTGCACAGCAAAAAACTAAAAAATATAATTTACAATTAAACAACACAAAGACACTTAACAAAACTAAAAAAGGGAAAGAAGACAAAACAAAAACAAAACAAAACCAAAACAAGAAAACCTTTGAATAATAGCCGACAACAAATTGTTCCTATCAAAGCTTTTACTTAATTTATGCAATACTTGTGGGATATATGCCTATTATGAAAAGTATAACAGACTACATTGGTATGTAGAAAGCTTAGGCTCCCTATAAGGCCAAGTATAAAAGAATTATTAGTTTCTCGTCCTAACTTTTGAAAAAAAGGAGGATAACGGAACTTTTCTTTCTTTTTTTTTTGCCTTTTCACTGCGCAACGCTAATCAGGTAGTCTAATTTCCAGTCATTTTTAAGTACGGTATGATGTAGGCTGTGCATACATGTGTGAGGTTCAACAGCTGGAAATGGCGAAAATCAATCGAAATTTCGTCTTATTTTATTTCATTTTTTTAAAACAACTTTTTTTTATGCAGCGGCAAAAACGATGCGGGCGGGGACGAGAAACGAATAATTTTTTTTACTTGGCCTAACTTGTTTCTCTTTAGACAGCTAACAAATTATTTTTCACGTCCTTGCCAGAAATCAAGCTTCTCTTTAAGCATAAAGCCACTACATATATATATATGATCCAGTGGAAGGGGGTCGAATCAGCGTTGCCCCCCCCCCCCCCCCAGCTTAGAAACCAAGGACCTTTTTTTTTTGCTTATCAGCTAATTTGGGGTGAAATAAGACACCTAAAATGTTGAGGACCGGCCCCCCTTTTTTCTTTTTTCTTTTTCTGGCTTTTTTGTAAAACTGACACCCAAAAAAGTCAATCGGCCTCCTTAAAGGGAAAGTCCACCCTCGAAGTTTCACTGTTTCAATAAAAGGAGATAAATTTGAACAGCATTTTAAAAAAGAAATGGGCAAAATCGGTCAAAGAATAAAAAAATTACACTCATTTACATTTTCTAGTAAATTACTCTCGGATCTGCAAACTGGCAACACTGATGACATCATATGCGAGCAGGTCTCCATTCACTTTGTACATGAAATTTCACATTTTCTCAATTTTCTTGGAAGTTACACATTTTCTTACCCCATTGTCAAAGTACCGGTATGTTATGGAAAAGGCAATTCTTCTGAACATACATTGACTATGGGGGTTATAAAATGTGTAACTTCCAAGAAAATTGAGAAAATATGAAAATTTCATGTACAAAGTGAATGAAGACCTACTCGCATATGATGTCATCAGTGTTGCCAATTTGCAGAGCCGAGAGTAGCTGACTAGAAAATGTAAATGAGTGTAATTTTCTTAATCTTTGACCGACTTTGCTCATTTCTTTTTTTTTATGCTGTTCAAATTTATCTCCTTTTATTGAAACAGTGATACTTCTAGGGTGGACTTACCCTTTTAAAAAAAAATGCTGGATCTGGCCCTGTGATCAAGTTATTATGGTTTTTCAAAGAAGTTTCAGTATATACATCATGAAAACCAAAATGTGAACAATCTGTCTGATTATGTTCAAAATGAGAGGATATATTCATCATCCAGCTGAAAAAGGCCAGATCATCTGCAAAGTACATTGAATCCAGGGATGCAGTGGCATTTAAAGGGGGGGGGGGCAGCACTTTGGGGGTGCCAAAAAAAAGAATAAAAAATTAAATGATGAGCAGTGGTCAAAAGGGCAAATGGGGGAGCATCTTTTCTGTAGCATTATAAAGAGTTTAGATGGGGGAGGGGGTGCAAGTTCAGTTTTTGCCCCAGGCACACTTGACCCGAGATACACCACTGCAGGGACGTTGTCTCTGGCTAAAGCCAAGTTTGGTATTATTCTTTGACAGGTGGGTCCATAATACACAACAATTTTTGTTCCCCATTTCCTCTGAATACTGGGTGTAAAAAGGCCCTCAATTACATACCATATATACAAAGTAATTATCCCCCAAATAATATATTGCAATGGCAATTGCAATCAGCAGTGCAGCTGAATGGTTCACTTGCAGCATAATACTAATTTATTTCTTGAATTTCACAGCAAATTTAATGTTATTACGGACTCTCTTTTTCATCTGATTATTCTTAATGTACAACGTACAAAGTGACAAAAGAAATCATTTCAATAGTTTGTATCTATCTGCATGTGAAAATATTTATTAATTTAATTACTTGGCAATATAGTACTGATTGTATAAACATTCAAAATGTTTTCTATGGATAAAGACCTTTTCTGACCATAGATCAGAAAAACATGTAAAATTATAAAATGGAAAACAAAAATTCCACAAATCATATGAAGTATACATTAAGTCAAAAAGTTCAAACATCTGACATTGCAAGAAATAGAAGTTTACATTTTCTAATATTACTGTCAATAACTGTCATATGAAAATGAAAAAATTTCAGTTCAACTTCCTGAATGCTATTTCGTGAACATTTGAGACATGTCCGGTCATAAATAAACGGCTGAAATTAGTCCTAGTGAAACACTTAGGCTGGAATTCACAAAAGAGGTTTAAACCATGGGTTAATTTTAACCCCATCATGGGGTTTTTTAGCGTACATGCACACAGAATCCAGTCCAATGTGTTTTCTTCAAATGTGCGCATGGCCAATTTGCGCCAATTTATGCTATTTCTAGTATGCTTACAGAGGTTTAAACCACTCCATGGTTTAAACCTCTTTTGTGAATTCCGGTCTTAGAAGATAAAACAACAACAACAACAAAAATCATATGTACAATGAACACTACAGGACTTTTGAGAAGTATATATGTAGCTTCTGTACCAGTTCAATGCCACTGCACTTATATTATACTACATTAAACTGAAATGAAGAAATAGCCAGGTGTGAAAACACATGAACCTAAAAGAAATCAAACAAAACTGAGTAAAAAAAATGTCATCATCAACACACTGTTCACAATCTACTTTTACGAGTGAATACAAGTTATATAGTAGGAGTAAACTTCAACTATAAAAAGGTGAGTAATTAATTCCTTGGTGATACACCATATCATAAACATTAAAAAACAGAATCAAACACAGTACAAAAAATGACATAATATTCATAAAATTGATATTCAGCTTTAAACATAATATACTTTGAAATCATATTTCTAAAAAGATAAGATATGTCACAAGAAAGGATTGACCTGTCAATAGAATGGACTCGACCTGAGTTATTTGGTGTCCTGGAGGAGCCACTCAGATACACTGGTGTACACATGCGCATCCAAGAAAACGCGTAAAAAGGGGTCTTTTTTCATGCGGAACGCGTAACGCGCATTCCGTGATAAGGGGTCCTAAAACATCGACTTTCAACAAAAAGGGGTACTTTTATTCAATGTGGCCGAACGTGTTAAGGGGGTAAATTTTCCATAACGGCGACAATTATGTGAACGGAACATTTTGGATCTATACAGGTTAGTTTTATCTTGTTTAGAGAGTAATATTTCAAACAAACCTGTTTAGGGGTAATATTGCAATCAAACCTGTTTATGGGGTTTAGTTTCACGAGAAACTGCGCAAAAAGGCTGAGAATGTGAGTTAGGAGATTCACTCAAGGAAAGAATTCTAGAGCGTTTGATTCAGACACTCAAGAACACTTCTTTAATCCAGAAGGCGATCAACGAGGGATGGAATCTCAACCAATTACTGAGTGAAGCCATGCAGCATGAAGACATCTAAAAAATGCAAATTGCAGACATGAGTACACAAGAGGTCTGCAAGATTGGGAAGCGGAGAATGTACGCACACAAGCAGAAACCTGAAGGCACACCGTGTGTAAATTGTGGCATGGTCGGCAGACACCCAGCAGGAAAAGATTGCCAGCATATGGCAAACGCTGTAATGAATGTCACAGATACAACCATTTTGCATCTCGGGTGCAAATCAAGTCCAAGTTCTAGAGCAGATGACAAGAAGAAAGCAAAGAGCATGTCCAAGAACAGCAAGGAAAGAAAGCAAGAAAAATGTCAGAACTCTATAAAGAAAACTACCAAGAAACAAGAGGAAGATAGTGATGATGAGTTTACGTGGCACCTAAACAAACAGGCAAAAACAGTCAGAATCAAGAAGGTAGGAACTCATGAAGAGCACATTAACATAAAGATTGCTGATCGTAATGTCCAAATCGAGGTAGATAGTGGAGATGAGGTCAACCTCATGGACGAGCACCCGTTTGAAGCACTTGCAAACAGATCCTCCCAAAACCTGAATCTATCATCCACTGGAGTCAAATTGAACACATTAACTGCAGAACATGATGTGAAGGGGAAATTCACAACACCTGTAAAAAATGAGACTTGGAGCATAGAAGTGGAGTTCTACATAATCAGAGGGAGGATGCGGAGTGTCCCGCTGTTTGGGAGAGATTCTGCTACTCATCTTGGAATGCTAGAGATCCAAGCTAATGGCACTCTGAAACAAGCCAGAAAAGATTGCTGCTCCAACCTCTGGTAGTGATATACTCCAGAGAAACAAGCAAGTCTTCAAAGACGTAGGAAAAATCTTAGAAAAGCAAAACAATGAAGATATCTACACACACTTCCACATAAAGGAGGGAGTGTTGCGCAAAAACCTGGTCCCATAGACCTGTACATACTACAGAAGCCGCTAAAAGAATGGCTAGATCATTGTGTATCTGAGGACAGCTTTGAGCCAATCCCAGAAGATGAGCCCATCACATGGTGTTCTCCCTTACTTGTACAACCCAAGCCAAGTTACAAGGAGAAACCATGAGACGAACTGGAATCACATATGATCAGGGCAAGCATTGATCTACGGGTGGTACTTCATATTCCGAAGGGTAAGCAACGTCGATTTTCAGCCACTTGGGATCATCTTTTCCCGCATTTGGAATACAGTATTTCAAAAGATGCCGCATTCTGCTTTGTTTGCTCATTATTTCCCATTGGCATTGGGAGAGAGCAGGCAGACGAGGCCTGGAAAACTGGCATCAGACACTGGCACAAGATGCGTAGCAGGGGGAAGGAAAAGAAAGGAAAACTACAGGAACACTTTGGAAGCAAGAGTCACCAAGCAGCTGTGAAAGATTACATTCAGTTTCGCAAGAAAAAATCCCGTGTTGAAAACCTCCTTGACAAGCAACATCGCGTCCAAGTGATTGATCAGCAACAGGATGCCCTTAAGAACAGAGAGGCAGTGTCAATCCTCTTGGATACAGCCATGACACTGGGACGTCAGGGGTTGCTGTTTAGAGGCAGAAGTACAACTGAAGTAGGTGAGATAGATGGCAACTTCTTTCAGATCGTACAGCTTTTGGGCAGACATTCACAAATTATGAGGAGATGGCTCGATGAGAAGAGACTTAGGTCGTACCATACCACGTACATGAGCCCATCTTTGCAAAATGAGTTCATAGATCTACTTGCCAATGATATCCGTTCACGGATATGCCTGGCTGTCGGGGATGCTGGCTTGTTTTCTGTTATGGCTGACACTACCCCTGATACATCAAACAAGGACAGGCTAGCAATCGCTGTTTGCTTCGTTGATGTGAACGGTCATGCAAAGGAGCGACTATTAGAGGTGAAGGAGACAACAGACAAGACGGGTGAAGGGCAGGCAAAGGACATCCTCAGGTCGCTGGAAGAAAATGGGCTTGACACAGACCAGTTGGCTTTCCAGTCTTACGACTTTGCATCTGCCATGTCAGGCTGCAGAAATGGTGCCCAAGCCATGGTAACTAAGGAGCTGAAGCGGCATGTTTCTTATATACCTTGTCAAGCACATAGAACGAATACCGTCGTAGAACATGCGTGCAACAGCAGCCCTATCATTCAGGAGACGTTTAATGTCATCCAGGAGCTGTATGTCTTCTTTTCGGGCAGCACTAAGAGGCATGCTGTACTAAGCAAATACATGGATGACGTAGCGAGTACCATGAAACTACGAAATCTTTCTCAGACCCGCTGGACAGCGAGAGCAGAGTCTATTAAGGCAGTATGGTCTTCATATGAAGCGATCCAAAAAGCTCTGGAAGATATAAGGTCATCACCTCCTCCAGTAGATTCAAAGCTATTGGCCCAAGCTTCAGGCCTTCTAAGGAAGATGGTAAACTTGGACTTCATCGCGTCTCTCATGTTCATGAAGAACATCATGATGAAAACATGTAACCTTTCAGAGGCGCTACAGACAGAAAATCTGAACATCGTAGATGCATTGAATATGACAAGGTCAACTGTCCGCTCACTGGAGAGAATCCAAACCGATGACTCAGGACTGACCGAGGAGATTAAAGCGGCATGTAAGTTTGGAGAGAAACTTGGACTAGACCCTGAACGAGACTTCCAGAGACACCACCGCGTCCGACGTTTGCCTGCCCGGTTGGACGACCATCCAGATACCCAAGTAAACCTGACACTTGAGCCCTTCTACAGAAGATAATTTAGGTACGTGTTGGATACACTGATAGGTCAGTTCGGGGAGAAGATCGAGCCCACCCTACAGAAGGTTTCCCCGATGGCACATCTTCTTCAACCTCCAATTCCCTTGCCAGACCATGATACAGTCGTGGCTTTGTGCGAGTTATTTCCAGATGAAGTCGACACTGATGTCATAATGGCCGAACTGGAGTTGTTCCGAAACATTACTTTGGAAGTAGAAAATCAACCTGCCAACATTTCTGAAGCAGCAGACTTGGCCTTCAAAAACAAGTCGGTTTTGCCAGTGACATGGAAGTGCTACCAACTTTTGATGACGGCCCCTATCAGTGTAGCAAAGGACGAGCGTACCTTCAGCCTTCTGAAGTTCGTCAAGAACTTTTACAGATCGACAATGGGCGATAGGAGGCTTGATAATCTACTTCTTCTAAACTGTGAGAAAGATCTCACTGAGAGCACCGATTTGAAGCAGCTACTGAATAAGTGGTCAACTAAGCCCAGAAGATGAATGCACGAAGTAGCGTATTCGAACATTCTGACTAGACTGAATATTGACAAAAACTTACTAGTTAGATCGAGTGAGACATGAGCCTCAACCAATCAACGTGGCTTTTCTTAACCCTTTTGGCCCTTTATACAAGCAATCCTGAGTTTGAAAGTCACATAGCAAAGAAGCATCTAAACTATTATACTTATATTGCAAAGTAAAATTCTTTCAGTGGACTATTCAACCATTCCACTCAGATAATATTACACGTACAAATTTAAATAGGCCTATTCAACATTTTCTAAGAGAAAGCATCAAATGAAAAAATTAAAATCTACACTCGCTATGAATGATGAATGATGAGTGTACATTTTAATTTTTTCATTTGAAAGAAATATGCATAAGTATACAAACTAGAAGTGTTAAAACTCAACTATATTCATTTAGTTGTTAGGACGAAATCTTTATCAAGCCCCCCCCTTCCCCCTCCCAATTGTATCTCTGCAGGCAATATTCAGTCTGGCAACACTACACTTTCTGATGTTATGTTGTGCATGAAGGGGTATTATAATGCTTAGGAATTATCGAGGACAGAGTCTGTAACTAAGATTAGTTTTCGAGTGAATATGTGTTTAAAAAGGAATAATGCAAAATGTCACACGACTATGACACAAATATCTAATTTCCTATGATGCTCTTCCAGTATGCGTCATTGTAATACTTATTCACAGGCCTGCTTATTCAGACATTGTGACTAACTTGAAAGTCAATTACCCCCTCCAAATCCAAAATAGTCTTTAAGTCTTATTAATCTAAAACTGTTTGATTCGAAGTGACAGTGATAGTTTGTAACATGGAAGATACAAATTTAACAATTGCTGATCCGATCTTTAATGCACATGTAACTTATCAGTATGGTACAAACGCAAAAGACTTTAAACACTAGTCTAATTGACTAAGGTCTAGGAATGTAACTTTATGTATGTATTGTTTCTGAGGAACATGAATAATTCAATTTCACCGGCATGATCGGTGTCCTGACCAATAAATGTGTTATCATGGCATCAAATAAAACGAAATAGAACATGAGAAGTTTTATCTTTTATTAGATTTTTGTTTGGACTACCCCACATGAAATAATCGAAATTTACATCAATGATATTTTTTCTTGAAGAGGGGGTGATAGAAGGATGGGTAATACATGCGTTGCATTTGTTTGTCGGCAATTAAATTCAAGTGACTCAACCTAAAAATTTGTATTAAAAAGGGGGGGGGGATTTAATTGTTTTCAGGTTTCTATATTAAATAAGAAGAAAATCCGCTTGCGATTCGTGCTCACATTTTAGAATTATTTTTGAGGTATGGAATTAAACTCCTCATTTCAGGGGATTGTATGAAAGCCTAAACCATAAAATAAGTCACTCCGATATGTAATGGGTGGAGGGGTTGATGCGGTGCATTTGTTTGTCGGCAAATTATAGTGTCGTACCCTAAAAAGTTGTCGGCAAATTTGGGTGTCACACCCCCCCCCCCCATTCAAAATGTTCTAGCGACGCCCATGAATGATTTGCCACTCACAATTAGGCAGTCTGCATCAATTACAACATTCAGAAAGGCATTAAAAACCCATCTTTTTTGCAGTTTGTAGTTTAGGATATACATTTGATTATATGTTTACTGTTTGATTGCTGTAAGCGCTTTGGGCCTTATGGGAAAAGTGCAGCATAAATAATAATAATAATAATAATAACAATAATAATAATAATAATAATAATGCAGCTGACACGCATGTTTCTTCAGAGATCAGTACAGGTCCATTAGGGATGCAACAGTGAGTGACTTGGTGAGCTCAACAGCAGACGTAGGCTCCCATGCAAAAAATGAAACTGACAGTGAAGGTGCCAGCATTAGGAAGCCATTTTCTGAAAAGCGCCCTCTAAGCTGGCCGCTATCCAACCAGGTGAACGGAGCAATGGAGTCTGTTTTCAGAGTGATGAGGTACTCTTCCGATCCGACTTTGCCAACAGAGGAGATCTGAGGAGTGTAATTGAACAAAGAGGAAAGCAGAGATAGAGTGAAACCTAAAGACCATTCAAATGACCCACGAAAGACAGTCATTATCGTTAGGTGGTTTAAGTAAGTTTCTTATAAACAAATTGGTATTTGTTAATATACAAGTGGTGGTAAAAATAGCTGTAAAGGCAGAGTTTATAAGCAGGCTTGATCAGCTTGCAATTCAATCCCCTCTCCCCCCATGAGCTAAGGAGTGTTTTTGAAGGGGGTGGGGGACTGCACATGCGTATGAGCACATCGCTTTAGTTCAAAGCTGCAATTTTAAACATGTCTACTGAAAACAAGTGAAAGGGGGCTGCAGTCCCCCCCCCCCTCCAACAGCATTGAAAATACCAATCTTTGATCAATTTGATACACACAAAAATGTATGAAATGAGAAATCTACATGTCAAGCACCTAGAGTGCTGTGACATATTGCAAAGGGAACTCACCAATACCGGTAACCATTTTAACCGATGTGCACTGGCTGGCTATTCTGCTAAAGGATTTTTGCTGAGACTAAAAAGAGCTCTAATTTTCTCCCAACAGGGCATCTCATTGTACAATTTAATGCAAAGAGATATATTTCATATCCAATTTAACAATTAAACAAACAAGATGAGTTGAAATTTAACACTTGAATGTTCAACTAGGACAAGTGCTTGAAAAGACTAGTGGCAAAACTGGGTTAAACATTATTCACAGTTCCCGTAGGAATTTGAGAGCTAAATTCAGTGACTTTCCAGGACCAATTTTTTCACCTTTTCCATGACCAGATAATTACCATTTTGGTGCAGGTTGTGGTATCCAAGTAGCATACCAATACCTAACACTGATGTACATGTATATGAAGCAATTTCCAGTTTGTGGTGGCCTTTGCATCCCCTCACAGCTATAGCCACACACGGCTCACACCTAATACCCCTTTTACGCTGATCACCCGGGAGATTCACTGGGTAATCAAACGAGTAACACCCAGGAAGAATTCCTTTCATACTGGCAAGTGAGCTCCCGGATGAATTTCTCTTGCCATATTATGGTAATCCATCCGACGCACGTATACCATTATGATGTCATAATGGAATCCGTGTGCCAGTTACGCTTAGCACTAGGTCAGTCAGTCAATCTGAGGCAGCATGCGCCCCAATATGTCGGCTGTGCGCATACTGTAGATTTCGCCTGGAATGCCTTTCACACTGCAGCTTTACCCAAGAGCTCCCGGGAGTTCCTAGGAGTTTACCAGGCACGATTCGAGGGTAAAATTTTTTAGAAAAGTCTACCAGCATTTTACCGGAGATTTCACCTGCGAGACCTTTCACACTGCAAAATCTTCCAGGTGCACCTGGATAAAATTTACTTAGCGTGAAAGGGGTATTTGATCAATTTCCATGACTGTGGGAAGTCCAGTCATTAGAAAAAAGTGTCATTAAAAAGAAAAACTCACTTTAATGGTTGGCTTCTTGAGTCCTACTACTTCATCGAAGGATGCCAGGAAGACAGGGTTGACAGGAGAAAGCTGGGTGGAGTTTTGATGGTAGATTGCCATGGTAACGAAGCATGAGAATAGAGGGTTCTGACCACATCCAGCCTTCTGGAGGATGTCACTGAGGGGGGTTTTGACGACCCTCTTGGAGGATGATGCAATCTGGTCAAGGGGAGATTTTTAAGAGTTGTGGATGATGGATTTTTTTGTGGCAAGAACTTCTGTGAATTGGAAGTATTTCACCATGGGGATTCAATCTTTTTATGAATTTCAACCATTCGCGAAATTCATGAAATTTTCAAGAACGCAAAATATCAATTTCAAAAGTATGCATATCCTACAAAATGATTCATTATTAAACAGAAGCCCACTCTGCTTTTTACAAAACTCGACTGAATGAATTCAGGGCTATACAACACACCCTGCACTAATAATTCAGAACAAGAACTAAATTTCCTGGACCTTACACTAAATATACCCAACCCA
This sequence comes from Echinometra lucunter, assembly GCA_029962745.1. Taxonomy (NCBI): domain Eukaryota; kingdom Metazoa; phylum Echinodermata; class Echinoidea; order Camarodonta; family Echinometridae; genus Echinometra; species Echinometra lucunter. Next base: position 17,144,411 of record CM057166.1, read on the forward strand.
GCTATGTTTAAATCATTTGTTAAGAAACAAAAAGAATTAGAATATTTGTCAGCCAAAAAAAGAAACAAACTATCTACTGATTAAAAAAAATGGCACTTTGACATTTAGATTTGATAAAGGAGCTTTACATGTCATGACTCTCTTCCCACCTCCCGGATATCTCAATCATAAACCCTTTTTTTGGATTATTGTAACTTGGTATTTATCTTACATGTATGTACTCTTATGTCATATGCTATACATCACATTTGTTTGTAGTGTATTTCCTGCATTCCTTGACCGAAGTAATGATTGTAAATTCCTTTGCCGTTGTGGTTTATATTCATATTCAAGTACTTCCATGTAACTTTGAACATGTGCTTACATTGCCATTGTACTACATGAGTGAGACTCTTGAGTTGGCCAGGGTCAGTGTTTCCCCAATGTGCCCTGCGTGTCTGTCTAGCTGGGCAATTACTGTTTTCTAGGTTTTGATTCAGTATTGCAAGACTTTCTCGCTTACAATTTTGATGGTGTGGCTGGAGGGGGGGGGGGGGGGGGGTGCATGCGCGCTTGAGTTCGTGTGTGTGTGTGTGTGCGCGTGTGCGTGTGTGTTTGGGGATGGGGGGGGGTACAGCGGATCGTCTTGCTCGTCGATTTTGCTCCTCCAGCCTCTCTCTTGGTGGTCAGGTATTTCTGTTGTCTAGACTTTATTCGAAATTGCGTCCTTCCTCTTCTGTTTATTTTGGGGCCGGGCCGGTGGGATCTAGGGAATCGTTGTACTCTCATTTGGGGGGCTCTTGCTCATGTACTTGACATAATTATGTATACATCACTATTCTTGTATGTATTCTGCCTTTTTCTTATTTCTTACTTTTTCTTTTTCTTTTCTCTTTTTTTTTTTTTCCACTGATCATCCCAATCATTTGTAAATACTGTAATATGCTGTAACTTTTTGTAACCTATCAGTTTATATCTCTCTGTGAAGATTGTATTATGTTTTTATTCCTTAATAAAACCCCAAAATATAAAAAAATATACCCAACGCAACCATACCCCTAATCCCAAAATTGACCTGAAACACAATCACAACCTAGCTATTCCACATTCTATATATTTCAAAACTGCAAACATTGCTGGGCATGTGTCGGATCAGCCATTTCTGAGGGCCTGGGGTTGTTTCATAAAGCTGTTCGTAAAGTTACAAATGACTTTATGAACATAATAATAATACAACAATGATATGTCTTGTTTAATCAGGGTAGCCTCTTCAGTACTATGTACTGTTCTCCAAGAGGGCCCTGCAAGAACGACTTGAATATGGCAAGCCAAATGGGATTCCCAATCAGTACAAATCACATCAGCTAAAGGTGAAATATGGAGAAGTAAGTTAACAATACTGTTTGTTTACAAACATTTTAATTGCAAAGTATATTTTTTGGCACAATTAATTTGAGATTATGGGAAATGTGGTCACACTTTGTTAACATGTCAGGAAGATTTTGGGCATCCCATTTGGCATTTCATCTTCAAGTTGTTCGTGAAGTCATGCATAAATTTACAAACAGCTTTATGAAACAGACAAACAAACTGGCCTATGAAAATACAATCAAACAATGGGTATCACTGAAATGCTTTCGAGAGCACTCACCTGTGAAAAATCATTCGTAACCTGATAACGTGCTTTCAGGTCTGTCCAGGACCACACTGATGTAACAAAGCTAGCGTTGACCAGATCAGCAATGTCTGTGTTGGAATATCCATAGAGGTCCTCACCTTGTACCATCCCAGAGGCAAGGACAGGAGAAAAGAAATCCTTGGCGTAGTAGTGAAGCATCTTCCACCTGCCTCCATACTCTGAAACATCAAAGGTCAAAGGTCAAATGTCAAATCAGTGCTTGCTGGTGTTAAAATTGATCCTGTAGTTAAATACCTTTTTTAAAAAATAGAATAAAATAGAATAAAGAGAAAGAGGAAAGTTTTTTGCATGGTAAGTTATCTGTTTCAAAATGTTCAAAAAAACATGTTGGAATGTGGAATGAAATGTTGGAAAAAAATTTCTGACAGGCAGGAAATCAGGAAGATTCAAGGGTATTATGTACTGTAAGAGAAATTGGCCTACTTCTGCATACACAGCTGATTCTGTAAAATGCAAGGGTTTTACTGCGCATGATCTGGAGACGACTATATCACAGGCAATGTGCTACACTGAAACATTAAAAAATGACCCTAAAACTCAATCACAACCCCAGCCTAACCATGTTGTTTGAGCATATGTCAGGTCACAAATGTGTCCGGAAAGACACAGGTCAAGGCCTGGAATTAATGTTTTCTTCCATTGGGGTTCTTCCCCCTCCCCAAGACATATTTCCTTTGAATTGGTACCCTTCTTAATACTTGTAAATTCTTTGCTATGTATTTGCACACCGGCTACCAGCGTGATGTAGCTGCTGCTGACGGCCGCACTGCATTGCAAGCTTCCACCGTTTTTATAGGTAATACTAATAGATGTGGAGATTCAGGAGATTGGCAATGCCATCTTGCGGTGAATAAGCTTACATTTGATTACAATATGTGGCTTCCAGACATTAAACGCATCATAGACACTGATATGTTTAAACAAGAAATCCTGCACGCTCATGTTACTCCCATATAGTTTCCATTTCATTGATTTTAAGGTTTGCAGCCCAATATTGTGTTACAGTTATAATAGAAAAGATAATCTTTATTTTATAATTCCATAGGGGCAATTTCTAATATTGCAATCGCCCCCATGAGCAACTTGAAGCGAGTTTGTAGCTCACAGGGGCGAATCGCCCGTTGCTCCCCTGTATTTCGAGTACTGTACGGGTCTTGAATCCTTCATTTGATAACAGAGCACTAAAGAATCTCTTGACAAAACTGGTGACTGGAGGCTCTTTCTAACATCGATACCATAAGTAAACAGCATTATCAAGACAAATGTGATCTGAATTTTCCTACATATCATTTTGAAGCTTCATAAATGTATAATCATACAGATGCATAACTGACCTATAGATGACCATGTGGGGGCCTGCCAGATGTCGTTTAGCTGCCAGTAAAGCGCCCCCATGCAGTGACCCTGGCCATCGACAAGGATGCTTTGAAGACGTCTGTAATGCTCTGTCTCATACTTGATGCATAATGCTTGGGAGATCTGCAGGGAAAACGTAAGATATTAATATAGAAAGGTGAATTTTGCGCTTAGGTTAAGACTAGAAAACTGTTATGTACGGTCTGTCCCATTGTATGGAGCGGAAATATGGAGAGTAAGCAAGGCCATGGAAAATAGAGTAACATCTTTTGAAATGTGGATTTATAGAAAAATGATGAAAATGTCATAAATTCGATTTATTTATTCTCCACTCATGGGTTGGATAGCCCTTGTCAGCTAGATAATAGCTGTTTTTCATAGGGGTCCGAAACGATTTGCAAATGGCAGGGCGAAACAAAGTGTACAGGTAGGATTAGTTAAGGAAAGAAAAGCCAAATACTTTGGTCCTGTTAAAAGGCACCAAAGTCTCTTAAAAGATATGTTAAAGGAAGAAGTAGAAGGAAACCAAATGGGAAGAGAACATCAAGAACTGGAGTGGGTTAAAACTGGAAGAGGGCACCAGAATGACATAAGAGAGAGTTATATGGAGAGATGTTGCAATCAACCTCCGAACCAGGAGAGGATACATGTACCTGGATAGATAAACGTGCACAAAGCTGCAAAAATTTAATTTTAGCAATACCTATATGATAAATGCTGTCTCTGGAACTGGCGATGCATTGGAAAAAATCAGAAAACTTGATCTGTGCTGCTATAATGCATTATGTCTGCTATATAACAACTTGATTTTTTTCAAACTAAGTACATGTAGGGTAGAAAATGACGTATTGCCAACCTGAGGGACAGCTGATTAAGCCCTTTAGAAAACTTGATCTGTACTGCTACAACACAATCATCAGATACACCAAAATCTGATATGTGATCAGTCACGCATGGGACATATACAAAAACACGGAATATGTAACATCCACTCATATCGTACCAGGGCCCTATAACATAAAAGATACAATCAATCTTACGATTGATATCAATCGTAAGTCTATGGCAAACCATGTACCAAAGAGTTACAATTGATCGTAAGATTGATTGTATCTCTTTATGGTACACCCCCCCCCCCCCCAAGTGCTAGCAATTTTTTGAATCAATATACCAAAAATGTAGAACTGAAAAGGGAGGGAAAAGAATAGCAATTGATGGCTCAATATTGTGGAACAGTATGCCAAATTCAATTAGAACTTCAGCAACTACATGTATACGGTCTTTCATTTCATCATACTGGTGAGTGCACAATTCATCAACACCGCCAACTTGGTGTAATTGTAAGTTTGTACCGGGCATGGTGGCTCAATTGATAGAGCGTCCGCCTCATGAACGGGAGGTCGTGGGTTCGATCCCTGGCCGAGTCATACCAAAGACTTACAAAAATGGGACCTTCTGCCTTCTAGCCAGGCGCTCGGCATATAAGAAAGGAGAAGGGTAATAATAACATATTATGTCATGCAGGGCCTGCTGGAAGATCAGCTGATAGCTGAAGTGGCTACCCTGGGTAAATAAGAGTTATTATTATTATTATTATTATTATTATTATCTTATTTGTATCTCGATGCATTCTTTTTTCAACAGGGCCCCCAAGGAGAACAGTGCATGTCACTGATAGGGCTACCCTGTATCAATGACACTTTAATGATGATAATAATAACAATAACAATAATAATAATAATAACAATAAATACAACAATAATACCAAAATCCCTATTAACATACTTGTGTCAAGTAGAGCATATTCTTGAAGTAGATCAGGGGGTCTTTGGAAGAAGGTAGGCTGAAATGCTTCTGTATTTGAGTCAACATCTGCAACTGACCTACAAGACACGGAAAGAAAAGAAATTTATGTATCATTATTCAGCCAAAATCACTCTCCCAAAATGGATCAAGGAAACCAGGATCTTCAATAGATTTGAAGGACGTCATAGCAAGGGCATGTAGGGTCTGGAAGCACAGTTCTGCATCAGTCATATACCGGTAAGGTTTAGGATGTTGTGGGAACTGACACCTACCTGAAAGGCTATGTATGATAGTGTGACCTAACTTTGCGCATGTCCAAAGTTCGCGCACAGGGTCATATCTCAAAAACTAGAAAAGATTGTGAAAAACTGATATCACCAACAGAAAGAGCAATCTAAAATTACCCAAGAATAAACCTTTCTTTGAAATTTGGGAAGGAATTGTGAAATTATTAATGAAAAATCAGCAAATTTTGCAGCGTTTTGCATCCATTCCGCAAAATACTGAACCTGCCGACGAGGATCTAGAATTCCTCTTTTCGAGAGACGATGTTATCAAAATTGTACGTACAATGTGATATTAAATGATTCTACCTGTATGGCATTTTGTCTTGCTAATGATGCAATTTATCTTATCTTTTATGGATCTCTATTTTGTATTTATAAACTGGCATGCATGAAGTTAGCTTTCATTATTTCTGTAAAACTTTTCCAGGTCCAGTGCGTTGCGATACGACATCAAATTTGCAGTCGTGATATATCTCGGGAATTCTTCATAACTTATTCTTGCACCTATTTGTAGTCTAAAACTTGCTTTGTCTTTGGTGTCAATTAAATCAGAATAATTTTGGGTAAAATTTGAGAATTATGGATTGAAAATTGCGTTCTTTAGAAAATCAAAATGTGCGCGAACTATGGTCCCCCCATCATACATTTCTGGTAGGCCCTCCAAAACCATTTGTCAGACTTCTTTGTTCTTAGTTGGTCAGTAGGAAGATACTAGCAAAACTACGACGGTGTAAAGATTTTTCCTCCTCAAGTTGCATATCAAACAAAAATGCAAAAATATATTTTTGATCTTGGATCAGGAGCGTAAAATCACACAGTGCCTAGCTATCTGGCAAGCGTAACAAAGTGCTGTGATTGCTGTGCAGGGAGCAGTCAGTATACAGGGTCCTAGCATGGGGCATAGTGTATCTTAGCGCTCACATGTAAATTAGCGTCATGCGCAGATTAAACGAAGATACGGCATAAGTTAAGACAAAAGTGGACCAAAATATACACAATATGTGTAGAAATTTTTACTCTTTCTGCCACATGTATTTTGTATGGGCTCTTCATCCAAAGTTATTGGGCTAAACCACACAATGTGGCCCATCTGTCATGAATGAATAAATGGCTATACCTGGGCCCTGGCAATGCTGGGGTAATAAACTGCACTCCGAAGGCTGGACCCCGCCTGCAGGAAGTGTGGCAGTGTTTCCAAACTTCATGGATGTCCATATTTCGTGGACAGGGTATATCTCAAAAACTAGAAAAGATTTTTAAGACTCGAGTATCACTGGATATGGAAACCTAAAATTACCCTAGGACAAAATTTCTTTGAAATTGGGGAAGAAATTGTCAGTGGAAATATTCACAAAAGATTGGCAGATTATGCTATACCTAGCATCTGTTAAAAAAAATAACTTAGCAATGAGGGTCTGGAAATCTTCATTTTGAGAGAAGGTATAATCAGACTTGTAAGAAAAAGGTGATACTAAATGATTCTAAATACATTTTGCCTTCCTAGTGATTATCTCACCTTTGATGGATCTCTATTTTTGCACAAATTATTTGTAAATTAGCATGCTGGAAGTATGGTCTTGTTGTTTACATAAACTTTTTCCAGTTGCAGCGCATTGTGATACAACATCAAATTTTCTGATCCTGATATCTCTGGCATTCTTTGTCAATAAGTTTTCTTCTTGCAGTCTGAAATTTTCCTTTTCCTTTTGGTACCTATCAATCAGAATAATTTTTGGTAGAATTCGAGGAATTATGGATTAAATATTTGGTTCTTTAGAAAACTAAAATTTGTGCAAAATTTGATAATGGTTGTAGCTACCCTGCGAAAAATGATAAAGACCCCTATTATCACGGTCCCATTATTTAACTCTTACCAGACATGTGGTGCTGTCTGTGTTTACTGAAAGAGCTTGTGTAGGACCAGTCGGTTGCTATGGAAACAGGGCTAAGAGTCTGAAAGGAAGGCCAGGACTGAACCCCGTACTCTGAGGCAAAGCGAGGCTTGCGGTAGGTGGATATGTTCCAACAGTCAGCATTGTAGTTGTAGTAGTGCACTACACAGGGAATATAAACATAACAAACAGCAAGATTTTAAAAAGGGTTTATAGAAGGCTTAAACGTGGATCCCATTTGGGCTGACAATGATACCCATACAGAAATTTTGATTAAAGGTAACCTATTTATGTGTAGTGTATGCATAAACATGAGTAAGCCTTGTGTCTGTAAATAATGGGCTAGTTGTAGGATATTGCTAGGATATAAATCTTGTTGTCTTTCAAATGTGATCCACCCTTAAACTGGAAATCTGTTGAAGCCATGTTTGATAAGCTTTTCTTCTTCAAATTGGCAACACCAGTGTTATTCTTATTGCTACTTTTTTCTCTGGGAAAGTCTTGATTTTGAAACAAATATAAATTGACTGAAAGTATGTAGAGAAGTTAAATAGTTGCCAATTTGCATGAAAAAGCAGTGATTTTGAACTTTCCATCGTAATTCAGTGCTTCCTTTCCTTTAACATTTTTCAGCAACATGCAACAAATACTGACAGAACCGAAATAGGCACAGTATTTGCAGATTTTTTTTTCCCTCTATCTGCTCAAGTATTTGATATGTTTTCAGAATTCTGTCACAAATGGGCCAACATATCCTGAATGGCTGAAGATTCTCTCAAGGTTTCAGTTCGGGCCATATGAATAGGGACAAATATACAAGTCATGTAATGCAATTTGAAGACAATCAAAATTCTGCATTTCAACTTTATCTTGTGAATACTTTTTGCATGTAACATATTGCACACTGTGAATAGCCACATTTGCAGATTCATTAAACATGCTGAGAACTCTGGTAGGTATATTAAATGGTTTCCTACTTTTCAAAACAACAAATTAATTGCATGCAATTTAAGATTTAAAAAAAAAATGAGCAAAAAACAAATTATGTCACTTTTACAAAAGATAGCTTTCCTTCACTGATTGGCCCTACAAAATTCCATCTTTCACATTTCAACTTCTGCATAAAGTTAAGGTATGTGTTATGTAAGGAGGTTAGTCACAACTGATTTTAACAGTTTGTATTTTTCATATTCACTGATATAATAGCTAAATACAAGTGTATCTAATGTGATTTTATGTACACTACAGGTAATAATCTTGGGAAAGAAAGACATCCAGGGGCAGATTAACATTGCAGTTTATTTTTATCTTTAATTCATTGATTTCTGATATCACTGTATATTGTAATTGTATATATTGTGATTGTTGCATGTTTTTTAAAGACTGTACAACTGTCCCAATTCAGTCATGAGACTGCAGAATAAACATTAAAATGAATTGAATCGATTTATTCTATGACTTTTCTAGATTCTAGATAACATCCGGATAAGTAAGGTATGACATCCTGTTTAAGACTAGATTCAAGTTTCAGATTTGAAAATGAAAGTAAAAGTGTTCAATCCAACAGGAAATCACCAAAAAATTAATCATGTCAGTTACTTTAAAGGCACAGTATAGTCACAGATGTAAATCCATGCAGCTACTGAAAATAACTACCAGTAAATATTTGCCTTAATTTCAGGCTTTCAGGTTAACATGTCAGACTGTTCAAGAGTTATTGGAAGAACAGGCTATTTTCATTATTTTGACCTTATGACCATCTAATATAATCAGATCATCACTTTAGGATGCATACATGTGCTAAAACTGAAGTTAACATGTCAAACCATTCAAGGGTAATGGCGCGAAGAGGCCGTTTTCCTCTGTGACCTGTGACCTCATGACCCCTAAATCCAATCAGATCATTGTCACCCAGTATGTGTACATGTTGAAAGTTTAAAAAGTTAACATTTCAAGCTGTTCAAGAGTTATTGCAAGGACAGGCTATTTTCATGTATATTATGACCTTTGTGACCTTTGACCTTTGACCCCATAACCCCCAAATCTAATCTGATCACTATCACCCTAGATCATCCTATTATGCACACATGGGCCAAGTCTGAAATTGATTGGTGAAACGGTTCTAAAGTTGACGCGAAATGAAAACAGGACGAATAGACGGACGACACAAAAACATAATGCCTCCGGCCACGTTGTGTGGAGGCATAAAATTTTTTGTTCACTGTACCCCTTGTAGTCAGAGTAAAGGCCTTATCGCCGGCTTCAAATTGTAGACCGCCCTACAAGTGGTCTGACGTCACAACGATTCAACATTGTTTTGGCATTATTTCTAATAGAAGAATCTAATCCCTACATATTTCACTTTCATCATTAAAGTACTGTATTCACAACCCAAGTCGATAAGAATTTGCTTGTTTTCTTACAATGTAGCAGTTTATGCCAGCACTACATTTCAGCTGCCTCCAGTCGTTGTATATCTTTCTTGGAGTGTCCACGTCTCTGCCCCATACAGAGTACACTCCAGATTAATGCCTTCATGAGACGCTTCTTAACCCAATCGTGACAGAGGTCCACAATTTGTGGTTTGGCCTAATATCTTTTGATGCAAAGCCCTAAAAATCATACCAAATACATGAGCAGAAAGACCAAAAAATTCTACACAAACTGTCCCCATTTTGGTTGCGTCAATATTTGTTGATTGATGCTGAAAATTTTTTAAAGGAAAATAAGCATTAAAATCCTTAAATTGGCAATGTGATAGAAAGTTTAAAATCACCGTTTTCCCCTGCAAATTGGGCAGCTTTTTGACTTCTCATCGTAATTTCTGTCAATTTATATTCATTTCAGATACATGACATTTTATAAGAAAAAAGTAGCAATAAAATAAAAATGTTGGTGTTGCCAATTTGAAGAATAAAAGCTGATCAAATTAGGCTTTAAATAATTCCTGTCATGAATGGGTTAAGCCAAGATCAATATTACTGCTTATGAAAACATATGTAATTAAAAACAGAGATCGGTTAGGTATTTAAAGTTGGCCCAAGACTAGAGTCTATCCTGCATTTAGTTTTTATTTTTCTGAAAGTGATTACACAATGGTAAATAATTTTTTCTTATATGATGGAGAAGAGAATTCTAAGAAAAATAACATTAGAAACTTGATGATTTTTCCATCGAAATCAATGCATTTTGGCTCATAAAAAGTCAAGAGCTGACTAAAAAATATGAGTATGAGGTATGACGTAAAAGTGCATGGGTACCCAGCTTCGCGCATTGTAGTTGTGCTGCGCGCTACACTGTACAATATGTATTACACCTTGCGCGCATTTTGCTAGGAGTGCGCGACAAGGTACCCACTTTGATGTCATTTTGACGTCAAAGTGTGTACCCAGTTGAAACTGGGTCACAGCTGAGGGAGTCAAAAATATCCTGAAATCTTACCACATTTGGGGGTTTCCTTGACAACATGACTTTTTACCATTTTTTAGGCAGATGATTTTCTGCTAATACAAGGCAAACGCCAAGCGTTGTCTCGCCTGCATATTGCAGTCATGAAGAGACTGCATGTCAAAACTATGCTATATGACTTCTGAGGCTGTCAGCAGTTTAGGGGGTGAATTGTGGTTCTGACAGTTTACATATGCAATAATGGTATAGGCCTACTTTATTCCTAGGAAATCAGATAACACTAAGAATGCTGTTAATACTATGAAGCTATAATTATTTCCATGCAAGTAAGGATACACAGACAGAAAAATGCACAATCATATTGTAATAATAAGTGAAAGGGAGTTCACAAATTATCATTACATAGGCCTGGTTATGGATAAATTAAATAAATCAATAAATAAATAAACAAATATATGAAAAACAGTTCACATATTATTACTGCATGTATTTTTATTGCTTTTTATTGTTGTTGTTTTTTTTTTCCTTGTGATCTGAATGAGTGCAACATGTTGCCCGGCACCATGGCGTGGACGCGGATCACACTTCATAATATTCACACTGTAATGAAATGCCAATCTTTAGCATTATGTTGGATGATGGTAGAGGCATAACTTTTCTCAATTTGTTTTGTATAGTCTACAGTATTACCAGAACATGTACATACAGCAAATCTGAAGGGTAACATTTAAGAAACTTTGACAGCTTTTCTATTGTACCATTGGCAAATTTGTGTGAATATTATAAATGGTGCCAAGAACTATAGCTCATTAAATAAATAACAACAAATGCATTTAAAAAATAAACAAGTAAAATACAAAATCTGGTTCAGGTATAGAGAGTAGTGAGTTCACTGCTATTATACAGTAAACTGTAGAATGAACTCTGTTGAACTGAAGTAAAATGTTAGTGTTAGAAAGTATTAAAATTGTAAAGGTCATGCTATTAGTGGAACAAACAGATGCAAAAAGCATCCAAACATAGTGATCCTTCAGCCATGTTGCATTCACTGTTAATTAAATCAAAATACACAGACAGAAAAATGCATAATCATATTGTAATAATAAGTGAAAGGGAGTTCACAAATTATCATTGCACAGGCCTGGTTATGGATAAATTAAGTAAATAAATTTTAAAAATGCACAATCATATTGTAATAATAAGTGAAAGGGAGTTCACAAATTATCATTACATAGGCTTGGTTATGGATAAATTAAATAAATAAATAAATAAATAAATAAATAAATAAATAAATAAATAAACAAATATATGAAAAACAGTAACAAGTAAAATACAAAATCTGGTTCAGGTATAGAGAGTAGTGAGTTCACTGCTATTATACAGTAAACTGTAGAATGAACTCTGTTGAACTGAAGTAAAATGTTAGTGTTAAAAAGTATCAAATTATAAAGTTCATGTCATTACAGGAACAAAGTGGTGTAAATCATAGCACAGTGCCAGTCATGGAAAGTTCATTGACCTTTAACCTTAATCAAATTCAATTCACATTCAAACTTGACCTGCACCTTCAAGAGATGGACCTCTGGTATGAATTTGGTGATTCCACGTCAAAGCTATAGAAAGTTATTAGGTGTACAACATAGCACAGTGCCAGTTATGAAAAGTTCATTGACCTTTGACCTTTGACCTTAATCAAATTCAACTCACATTCGAACTTGACCTGCACCTTCAAGAGATGGACCTCTCATATGAATTTGGCAATCCTACCTCGAAGGTATAGAAAGTTATTGTGTGTACAACATAGCACAGTGCCAGTCATGGAAAGTTCATTGACCTTTGACCTCTGACCTTATTCAAATTCAACTCATACTCAAACTTGACCTGTGCCTTCAAGAGATGTACCTCTGGTACCGTAAACTGGGGTGGCTTTGGACAAATTTTAACTATTTATATCAATATCTTCATTATGAACAGAGGAATTCTAGGGGTAATGTGGGGGTTGGCAAGTACCAATAAAGAGGAAATCGTGTTATATAGAATTCCCTGCGGTTTATTTTATTTCATGATTATTTTTTTGGTCAAAGTTTGTCCAAAGTGACCCCAGAGTTTGGGGTGACTTTGGACAACCATAAAAATCCCCTTGCATAATCACCTGTACAGCTAATTGTCTAAAGTAAACCTCCTTATTGGGGAACTATGGACTACAATACAGTTTTTTTTTAAATCTTAACAACTCCAATTTGTTAAACTTTTTTCAGGAGCCACCAAATAATGACTGACAAGTACAACTTGTACATACGTTTTTGTGGTGGTATTTTGGCTACACATGTACGAACTTTCATTTTAAAGATGCATTAACAGACATTTGGTTGCACACTTTTTTTCAAGATTTTGTAATTAAATTTGATATTTTGAATTCTTATAAGCCTAAATATTCAAAATAGTAAATGAACAAATTTGAAAAAGTGTAGTTAAGCAGGGCACTGCATGAATTTTCTGTGGACCTGTTTCTTGCGATTAGCACGGTTAGTAGTTGACCACCTGGTTAGCTTTGGACTACAATACAGATTTTTTTTTAATCTTAACAACTCCAATCTGTTCAATTTTTTTCAATAGCCACCAAATAATGACTTACAAGTACAACTTGTACATGTACATACGTTTTGTGGTGGTATTTTAGCTACAAAATTTTGCTAACAATAAAAATGTAAGAACTTTCATTTTAAAGAGGCATTAACAGACACTTGGTTGCACACATTTTTTCAAGATTTTGTAATTAAATTTGATATTTTGAATTCTTATACGCCTAAATATCCAAAATAGTAAATGAACAAATTTCAAAACATGTTGTTAAACAGGGCACTGCATGAATAGTTACGTAGCTGTCGAACATTTGGTACTCCTTTGATGTCCAAAGTCACCCCGTACGTGAAGCCAAATCATGGGGTGAAATTGGACATGACCTATTTCAGATTTGCAAGGGTGGTCAGGTATCAAGACTATACAGGTGGGTTCATGATCCCTTTATGTTCACTATCCAGCCAGTAGGCTTGAGCTTCCAATCTTCTGTATTTCTGGAGTACCAAAAGTTTGACAGCCATAAAAATCAAGCATTTTATGGACCCTGTAAAGAAAAGTACAAAAACAATATAAGGCAATGAAATATACAAGAGCACAATGGTCATTCATAATATTCACACATTCCCCTAAAATAACATACAGAAAAAATACTGGAAATACCACAAGGAAAAGAATGTAAAATGAAACAATACTTTTTTTCTGTTGTGTCCAAAGTCACCCCTATGTCCAAAGTCACCCCAGTTTACGGTATAAATTTGGTGATCCCACCTCGAAGCTATAGAAAGTTATTGTGTGTACAACACAGCACAGTGCCAGTCATGGAAAGTTCATTGACCTTTGACCTTTGACCTTAATCAAATTCAACTCACATTCGAACTTGACCTGCACCTTCAAGAGATGGACCTCTTGTATGAATTTGGCAATCCTACCTCGAAGGTATAAAAAGTTATTGTGTGTACAATATAGCACAGTGCCAGTCATGGAAAGTTCATTGACCTTTGACCTTTGACCTTATTCAAATTCGACTCATATTCGAACTTGACCTGCGCCTTCAAGAGATGGACCTCTGGTATGAATTTGGTGATCCCACCTTAAAGCTATAGAAAGTTATTGGGTGTACAACACAATTGTTGACGACGACGCCGCCGACGACGCCGACGACGACGCCTACGCCGACACCGGAAATAGTGATACCTATGTCTCGCTCCGCTACGCAGGCGAGACAAAAATCATGCTCTTTTAAATGAGCTAACATTGTTTCAGCATTGGGTACCCCCTTTAAATAATTAGTATACATGTACTTCACTTTAAAGTACTTGTGCCTTTAATATTAATAGCAGTGATATGATATTCCATGTTTCCTGCTTTCAAAATTGCAAGAGGCCGAGCAAGAGTCACATGGTATACCCCCCCCCCCCCTCCCTTTTAGGTGCAATGTTTATGTATGTATGCATTAGGCTGCACATATCACAAGACGCATGCATTACCTACCAGGGGTGATTACTGGCACCCCACCCCATGATGCCAGGATCCTTCTAAGAAGATAAACCTACATGTGTGTGTTACCACAGAAGGAAGCTTGTTACTTAACACTGCTGTTCACAGATATAGCATCCCATTGAAAGCTGCTGCTACATGTATTTTTAATAACTGTAACAACTGCATCTTACTGATTAATCAAGTGTACTGAACGGAAAAATGGCTACCAAAAAGACATATTGTGCAGTTTGTCTGAAAGTGATATTGGTTGTAGCAGGGCTTGTTCTCCTCTATCTGCCTCTCTCTACTGAATCTGAGCCAAAGGTAGAATCTCATGGAAAGCATGGAAGTTGCAGGTTCATCAACTCAAGCCATGGACTTGCTGTCAACTGCAGGAACAGAGGGCTTAGCGAAGTTCCTCTAGGCTTGCCACGAGAAGCGACAGTGCTTGATCTGTCCCAGAACAATTTGACAGTCTTCTACAATGAGTCCTTCAAGGATGTACCAAATCTCTTCACTCTAGCTGCATTTTCGAATCCCCTGTCTGTAATGGAAACTGAGACCTTGAGGCCCTTGGAAAAGCTCAGGACTCTCATTCTGAATGATTGCAATCTACAGATGATATCTCCAGTGCTTTTCATAAAAAACAGACTACTCACAAAGCTGGAGTTGGGTAAAAACCAACTGGATGCTCTCCCTTGTGAGGCACTCGCAATTTTACCAAGATTGTCAGAGATGGTACTAGATCGAAACAAGGTACACAGTCTTGACTTTGACAAGTGTTCAAGATGGAGGAATTTGAAAGAAATCGACCTCTCGCTAAATGTGGTGGAAGAAATTCACCAGAATGATTTTCTACCCCTACAGAATCTTACTCTCAAATCGTTCTCAATCTCATCAAACAAGATAAGGAATTTACCAAAATATGCCTTTTATTATCTGAATTCATTACAAATTCTACGCTTGGAAGGAAATCACATAAACTCCTTTGATATTCGACCTTTCCTCGGTATGGCTTATATAAAAAAACTTTCATTATATGGCTGTGAAATTCGTCATCTTCTCCCACCTGACAATTCATCTAATCACTCTGAGTACTATCCTTCAATACCAACTCTTCAAATGAGATATAATATGATCCAAGATGTACCTGCTGGTTCATTTTGGGGTTTTACCAAGGCACTGGTCCTTCATTTGGCTCACAACAAAATAAGAACTCTTCAGAATGAGTCTTTCTGTCATCTGTTATCACTCAGAGAACTTGACATTTCATACAATGAAATAGTGTCCTTGCCACCTAAAACATTTGCCTGCTTACTGAATCTGAAAAGGTTGAATATTTCACAGAACGCAATACAAACTGTTTCGCCTCGATCCTTTAACGGGATGCCATCGGTAACATCGCTTTTCCTGTCCCATAATAATATTCTGGATTTGAAAAGTGATAAAGTGCTTTGGACACTTGAGACTCTCAAAGAGCTTGACATATCACATAACAATTTACAATTAATTTCTCGAGGAAAATTTTCTGGACTACCAAATTTAGAGGAACTGAACTTATCTTTCAATCCAATAAGAGGATATAGTCCCGGGGCATTTGTTCACCTTGTGAACTTAAAAAAACTTCTCCTTTCAAACCAAAACATAATATTATTAGAAGATACTTTTCAGCAACTTCATACGGTACTGTTCTTAGAATTGTCAAATGCTCGTGTTAAAATTTCAAGAGATTCAGTTGAGCAATTTTTCAATATGACACATCTTCAAGAACTGCGCATGGAGAAGGCACGCTTGGCAGACACTGATTTATATGATGATGTCAAAAATCAGTCACTATTTGCTGGTCTTCTATCACTAAAGAAACTACGACTCAGAGGTAACTACTTGGCAAGACTGGATTACAGAGTGTTCCACAACCTTTCAGAACTTTTCTATCTCGACATGACTGACTGCAGGATACAGGCACTGAGGCCTGAAGTGTTGCATCCTCTCTCTTCCCTTGCCTTTTTGCATCTCAATGAAAACAGACTGGTCCAGATTGCTGGGGATACTTTCCAAGGTCTCTCTCGCTTGACGGTCCTTTACATCGGAAACAACAACCTTCGTGGTCTGGAGAAAACAACCTTTGCGCAAAATCCTCGACTGATGGATCTCTTTCTCCCTGGGAATGCAATCAGCATCATCAAACCAGGTACAGTGTTGCCATCCAACACCTCTCTGAGACTGGACATGTCCAGAAATCCCTTCACCTGCACATGCTCTCTGACATGGTTCAGGCAATGGCTGGCATCAGCAGATGTCAACCTCAAACATGCAGACCAGACGTTATGCTCCGGTACATCTTTAAAGGGACTAGCAAATCAACCGATCATGTCGTTTCACCCTGAAGATCACTGTGGCATAAACATCATTCTCATTGTGGTCCTTTCTTTCACAGGTGTACTGGTTGGCATGATGGCCATGCTTGTGTACAACAAACGATGGTGGCTAAATCACAAAGTCTTCCTCCTTAAACTAGCCATCGTTGGTTATGAAGAAATGGCAGACGATTTCAATGCAGGGAACTATCGTCATCATCTCAACCTCATGTTCCAAGAGGAGGAACAGGAGTGGATCGATCAAGTCATCAAACCTGGTCTGGAGGAGAGGTTGCCACATCTACAGAATATCATCTTCGGAGACAATGACCTTCATCTGGGTATGTACTACATCAACGCACTTTATGATGCCATTGACAACAGCTTCAAAACTGTCCTGTTGTTGAGCAACCAGTCCGTTAATGATGCCTGGACCATGACAAAGCTTCGAATGGCGCTGGAACATCTCAACGATACAGGATTGGACAAGGTCATCTTGATCTTCATGGAGGACATTGATGATGATCATCTGCCGTACCTGGTCAGGTTGTTTCTGAGTAGGAACAAACCTTACATGTTGTGGACGGATGATGAAGATGGTCAGGAATTGTTCTGGGCGCAGTTTGAGAAAAGCATGAGAGCAAACAGGGCAATAAACAATGCCATTCCCCTGTAGAGAGGGTTCTCATCAGTGCGTAACACCCTTGGGGTCGCTACAATGCATGGGGGATTTCAGGGAAAAAAATACCAAGTTCCTACTCTCCCTGTCAAGGGTAAGAATGTCGGTAAATGGGCAATTCCACAGAAACTGCTCTTTTTAGACAAATTATTAAAGTGGCGATAACTCAAGAAATATTTGTGCTACCATGACAAACTTAGTAAGAAAAATTCATTGCTATACACCAATAGGATTGAAATTCATATTATAGATGTTTTCTCCCCTAAAATCCTTAATTGGGGCAAAATTTTAATTATTGCTATATCAATAGGACTGAAATACATACTATGTTTGATTTTCTCCCCTGAAATCCTCAATGTCCACAAACTTTCTCCCTTTTTTCTCTCCTTATTTCCTTTTGATACTGTTTTAGGAGTTTTTGTTTGTTTGTCTGTTTATTTTGTTATTGTTTTTGTTTATGTATCATATGTATTTTTTTTTTGGATAAGTGCTCTGAAATTTTCAATATCTCTCTAAAGGGGAACTTTGTTTAACAAAGCCACTACGGGCTTTTCTTTTTAAGTTTTCCCAATTCATTTTAAGAATTTCATGTTTTGGTACATGACTGATACAGGGTATTCATATAGGATTGTACTTTTTAATGAAAATAAAATGAATGAATGAATGAATGAATGAATTTGGGGGCAAAATTTTGTGATGATTGTGGTCAAAAAACTTGATCATTGGGTCTAACAATCTCACCCTAAAAGCATGTCAGATTTTATTTTTCAATTTCATTTTTTGGTCGTAAATCATGGTGCATGGAACCAAGATTACTTGGTTCCAGAAAAGATAAAGAGGTTCTTCAAAATGCAGACAAAAGTGTCATGTCTGTTATGCTCCTTTTCAGCTCCAACAAGGAAATGAGTTGTTATGCAACATGTGTGTATGTTCACTAATGATTATAACTTACATAAGCTTCTGGTAACAAATGAGACTAACTGAACCCCAAAACTTACAGATATTTCAAACTGTTCACAGGAGTAATAAGAATCTTGTCCATTTGTGCTGTGCAATAAGAAACGTGTCCATTTGTGCCGTGTTAGATAAATTTACGAGTCCATTTTCTCTTCAAAAGTTCAGTGTAATACCGTAAAATTAGCTGTGCATGCCTCCCATACTCAAATAAGTCTGATTCACTTGCTGAAATTAATTCTAGGGCTAGATTTTACTTAAAACTGTATTAAGTCTGACTGTCATGTCCTTCATACTGGAAGTGACTACATTCTTTCAACATAAAATTGACGCTATCATCCCAAATAAGGCAGTGGTCAAATCTGATGATAATGATACAGATAAACATACCTATCTATAAATCGTTGCCTAATTGGTGAGGCTGTCTTTATGTGGAAAATGGGCAGGAAATCATTATGGTGGACCAGATGTGTCTGATATCCCTCATGATTCTCCGTCACTGATTTTATTGTACAGGTGAATTCACTCGGCCAGCTATTTTTCAGCACAGGCCTCACCGCTGACATCAGTGAGCAAATCGTTTTTTTCTCCTTTGATATGTCATTCAGAAGAAATCATAAGGGCAGTGCAGGTCACACTCGATTGGTAGAAGCCCTCTATTTTTATGGTTCATATGTGTTGGAAGATGTATGAGTAATACTTTCTGAAGAAGAGTGAAGTTTGTAAACATTTAACTTCCTGTTTTACTTCCTGTAGAAGTATTGATTAAGTATTGATAAATTATAGAAAATGTGAAATTGGTCTTATTATCACATAACATCCCCTTTTGTTAGAAAATGTGGCTTTCCCTCATTTGTTCAAAGTAAATTACTTCTCAATCAACTTAAATGGATAACCGATGGACAAACATAGAAATTTACAGTAACATTCTATTCCACAGTCTATTCTATCCTAACAAATTTGTTTACTACACAATTCATCAATCTTAACTTTATCTCGAACATATCAAAACATAAGAAGAGGAGAAAAAGAAAGAAAATCAGAAAGAAAAGGAGAAAAAGGATTTTAAAGAATATTCAATCAAAATCTATTCCAAACAAATATCAATTTAACTTCTAAATTCACATTGATTTGTTAATGAAGTTAAAACATAACTTAATCGAACTTGAACGCTAAAGAAATAATGACATTTCAATTATTCTTAATTATACCTTGAAGATTAATGAGTTACTAATACCATGAAGTTATAGAGAAATCCTGCAATAAAATACCAAATCAGCATCATTTGAAAGTCATTATAGAAAACAATAAACTGTGACATCTTTAAAAACTCAAATCCATCTTCATCCGAAGACTGACCAGAGGGAGGATCATGACAGACTGAGTGACTTTAGATCATTGACACTGAATCTGAAAGAGACTTTTGAGAGGACAACTTCTATACTACTATTTTTTTGTTGTTGTTTAATTATCTGTGTCTTTTGATGTTTTCACTAATATTCTAGACTTTTTTGTGATTTGGATGGCTGTGGTAAGTCAAACCAATTTACTTAAATAACCAATTTTCTCTTTGCTTTGAATTACACTTAATTTACTACTACTATTTTTATTCTAAATCAATATTTTCATTCAAAAGTTTGCTTGGATAACTTTTGTTAGTGTGTATGTAGTATGTAGAATGTAGTATAAACGATTGATTAATGTATCCATGCGTTGTTATTACTGGTTTGATAAGCCCCTCTATTACCGCTGACAATTAATTTTTTTACAGGAATAAAACAATAATTTCATCCCAATTATAGGCTACCAACAAAAACAAAATTGAACTATTTCATTTATCATATTGTTTTCTCAAAAATCTAAGATCTGTAATCACTGAGCATCGCACATGTATCCAAAAGTTCCTAATAAAGTATTACAGGAATATTGATCAAGTGACATAAACGTGATATCCCTATGGGAAAATTTAAATGCATTTAAAATGATGCTAACACGTAAAAGCTTGATTTGAATCATGTGGCGTATGTTTCGTGTATAGACCGACAATTCTGAACAAAATCACATTATGATATAATCAAAGTAGATACTACAAAGTAATAATTTATGTATTTCAGTCTGAACTTTATAATGTCATATACGGTTAACATGTAAAGCAAAGCAATTTTCCAGTTTGAATGATACTGGACTACACTATAATGTGTCAAAGAATACCAGTCAAGGCATTGTGTGCTCCAATGTTAGAGTATTTCAACGTTTTGTGTATAGCATGAATAAATATCAAAGTTTGAAAGTACTTGAAAATCTGTCAGACAGACGTTTTCCGAGCATTTGGGGTAAAACTCAATTGTAGGATGATTTGGTTAGTGCGAAATTCTATGTTTTATATGCTTCAGAATAGGAAGTACAAAATGATTTAAATTTTGGCATAGATGCACATCTCCCTATCATGATGAGCTCGCAGCTCGAAACTGATTGATTTATATGATGTTATTGTGAAGTAAGGCAACTATTTTGATCACACTGTAATTTGTTATACTACCCCAGTAGTACTCAGTATTGGGGGAGTGGGTCAGTTATCTGGAAGGAGTGATGTAGTGAATAAGAAGACCATAAAGTGACCAGTGCATCATAGCTTTAGTTGGAAGATGTATGAGTAATACTTTCTGAAGAAGAGTGAAGTTTGTAAACATTTCACTTCCTGTTTTACTTCCTGTAGAAGTATTGATTAAGTATTGATAAATTATAGAAAATGTGAAATTGGTCTTATTATCACATAACATTATGTCACTTTTACAAGAGATAGCTTTCCTTCACTGATTGGCCCTACAAAATTCCACCTTTCACATTTCAACTTCTGCATAAAGTTAAAGACATTGGTTAACATTGTTATGATTTTAAAAAAATCTTGTTTTGTTACTTGAAAATGGGATAAACATAAGGGTTATAGTGTAAAAATACCAGTCTGACAGTTTCAAAGTATAATATCCACAGGAAGTATTTTTAAATATAAAAAATGTGAACCAATGTTTGAAAAATAAAATGTGGTTGGTTGCACAGAACAGACATAAGGAGTGCGTATGCGCGTATTACTCACCTTACCGTACTGTGTGCATTGGCGTATCACGCGGCGGGAGGCACATAACGGCATTTTCAAATTCAGGCAAAGTGATCCTCTAATAGTGATTTTCTCGTGAGACGAAGGATAATAAAATCGCAGTTTGCATCTAACTTACAGTTTTTCATTCCAAATTATGGTTGGTTTCAGGGTTTTTTAGTACAAATACAAGTACTCATACACATGTTTCATCTTAGTTTTAGAATTTTTTCAATCAGCTACTCACAAAGTTAGCCAATGCCTTTAAGGTATGTGTTATGTAAGGAGGTTAGTCACAACTGATTTTAACAGTTTGCATTTTTCAAATTCACTGATATAATAGCTTTAATACAAGTGTATCTAATGTGATTTTATGTACACTACAGGTAATAATCTTGGAAAATTAAGAAGGACATCCACGGGCAGATTAACATTGCAGTTTATTTTTAACTTTAATTCATTGATTTCTGATATCACTGTATATTGTAATTGTATATATTGTGATTGTTGCATGTTTTTTTAAAGATTGGACAACTGTCCCAATTCAGTCATGAGACTGCAGAATAAACATTAAAATGAATTGAATCGATTTATTCTATGACTTTTCTAGATTCTAGATCACATCTGCATAAGTAAGGTATGACATCCTGTTTAAGACTAGATTCAAGTTTCAGATTTGAAAATGAA
Organism: Echinometra lucunter; assembly: GCA_029962745.1. NCBI lineage: Eukaryota > Metazoa > Echinodermata > Echinoidea > Camarodonta > Echinometridae > Echinometra > Echinometra lucunter. The sequence continues at coordinate 17,166,668 of CM057166.1, forward strand.
AGTAAAAGTGTTCAATCCAACAGGAAATCACCAAAAAATTAATATATAATCATGTCATTTACTTTAAAGGCACAGTATAGTCAAAGATGTAAATCCATGCAGCTACTGAAAATAACTACCAGTAAATATTTGCCTTAATTTCAGGCTTTCAGGTTAACATGTCAAACTGTTCAAGAGTTATTGGAAGAACAGGCTATTTTCATGACCTCTGTGACTTCTGACCTTATGGCCCTCTAATATAATCAGATCATCACTTTAGGATGCATACATGTGCAAAAATTGAAGTTAACATGTCAAACCATTCAAGGGTTATGGCGCGAAGAGGCCATGTTCCTCTGTGACCTTTAACCTTTGACCTCATGCCCCCTAAATCCAATTAGATCATTGTCACCCAGTATGTGTACATGTGAAAAGTTTAAAAAGTTAACATTTCAAGCTGTTCAAGAGTTATTGCAAGGACAGGCTATTTTCATGTATATTATGACCTTTGTGACCTTTGACCTTTGACCCCATAACCCCCAAATCTAATCTGATCATTATCACCTTAGATCATCCTATTATGCACACATGGGCCAAGTCTGAAAATGATTGGTGAAACGGTTCTAAAGTTAACGCGAAATGAAAACAGGACGAATAGACGGACGACACAAAAACATAATGCCTCCGGCCACGTTGTGTGGAGGCATAAAATTTTTTGTTACTGTACCCCTTGTAGTCAGAGTAAAGGCCTTATCGCCGGCTTCAAATTGTAGACCGCCCTACAAGTGGTCTGACGTCACAACGATTCAACATCGTTTTGGCATTATTTCTAATAGAAGAAAGCGTCTAATCCCTACAAATTTCACTTTCATCATTAAAGTACTGTATTCAGAACCCCAGTCAATAAAAATTTGCTTGTTTGAATGTTTTTGTCAAAATATTAGGGCAGATTCTTCAAACAGATTATCATCTCGAGATTTCATAATGTGCAGACTTTCATTATTTCAACACAAGAGGGTTCCCAGCAGTGGCGCCGGAATGTTCTGATCGGACAAAGGATTGGAGGGGCAAGCCATTGTTAACACACAATGGCTGGCCCCTCAATATTTTGTCTCCTCAGAGCTTTCCGGCACCACTGGTTCCCAGCTCTGAACAAGTTAATACTTTTGTTACATTACGCAAAACTTTGTAAGCATTACGAAGAAGAATATAGCTTGGGCAAACTTTCTCAAAGCTTGCAATCACAACCAACATCTGACAATGTGCACAAATTCACATCATCATCAATAGTGATCTGTCAATTTAATGACATGTTCAGTAACCCAATCAATTTCTATGACAAAATGTCTCTCCAAGTACTACGCTCTTGAGTCATTCGTTTCAGCTCTTCATATCCTGCTGCTCCACATTCTGCTAACAAATCATCTAGGAAGCCTTTACGAGGTCTTCCCTTTGCCTTCTTTCCATGCAGACGACCTTCGATAACTCTGACCATCAAATCATCTTCATGTTGCATTATGTGTCCTAGCCATTTCTTCTGTCTTTGTTTGATCGTTTGAATCAGCATGCGCTCTTCTTGAACAGGATGCAGTACCTCTTCATTTGATGTTCCATCCCTCCATGACACACCTACAAATGTAGCAGTTTATGCCAGCACTACGTTTCAGCTGCCTCCACTCGTTGTATATCTTTCTTGGAGAGTGTCCATGTCTCTGCCCCACACAGCAGTACACTCCAGATTAATGCCTTCATGAGACGCTTTCATGAGACACTTTCTTAAAGACATTGGTTAACATTGTTATGATTTTAAAAAATCTTGTTTTGTTACTTGAAAATGGGATAAGCATAAGAGTTATAGTGTAAAAATACCAGTCTGAAAGTTTCAAAGTATAATATCCAAAGGAAGTATTTTTAAATATAAAAAATGTGAACCAATGTTTGAAAAATAAAATGTGGTTGGTTACACAGAACAGACATTAGGAGTGCGCATGCGCATATTTTTTTTTTTTTTTTATAAACCAAATCTGGCCTTCTTTATTGAAATAAAATACATAATACAAACGTGTATTTCACAAGTTGTTCAACATAATGTTCCATTTCGTCAGCTTCATAAATACATTTTCTTTCCTTTTATATCTTTCAACATCATATCGGTTTTTCAAAACATATGCAAACATCGTTTTCATTTCAGTACATCTTATCTTTTTCGTAGAAGCTAGTTCAATCTTGATACACTTGAAAATCGAAAATAATGCGTAGTTCAGTATCAAATTAATTTCTTCTTTCTTTGTCTCTTGCAAACCATAAACAACGTACTGGATGTTCAAATTAAAATTTGATCTGAGCACCTTCTTATATATGCTTCTATATACTTCCAAAACTTTTTAACTTCCGAGCAAAACCAAAACATATGTAATAAGTCTCCTGTCTGGTCACATTCATCACAAATATCATTACTTCTCATATTCCATTTCTTTAAATTAGAAAGAGTTGGCAATAAGTTGTACATAAATCTAAAATTAAAATGGGCAATGGTATTATCTTGAATTTTTTTAAGTTTTAGTGTCCACGTATATGTCCAAGAGTGTTTTTCCTCTTCTACAACCATTTCTCTCCAAAATAATTGTGCCCTTGATGTTTCAGTATTTAATTGCAACATCTCGTGATAAATTTGTTTCACACTAGAACTACTAGTAAGTGATGTAATCACAGATGGCAAACAGGATTCATTCTTCGAACAGTTGTTCTTAAATCTTCTAAATAAAAACAAATTGTTTTCTTTTAAATTTTCTCTCCAATTTTTTGGCAATGCCGCAATGCAGACTGCATACTCTGACAACCATTGTCCATCAAGATTTACCAACTTATCTTTTAGTTCGTTTACTGTAATGAAGGTATTCTTAGATACCAAATCACCTACGAATAAAATATTTGACCGTATCCAATTCCTGAATAACAACATCCTTCCATTGTGTCTGATGCTATCATTAAACCATAACAATTCTTTGCAAATTTCTGCACTTGAGATAATCTTTGTGTTATCCTTGAGCAGTTTTTCTTTTTTCAAAGTAAAGTAGACATATAATATTTCACGATAAAACTTGGGAATTGTTTTCAAAGACAAAACATGTTTTGGATCACATTTGCAATTTCTTATAATGAAACTTCCACCTAGTTTATCAAACCAGTAATCAAACATCCATTTCCATTTTGATTTTGTATCATCGAAATATCTGAATAGCCATTTTAGCTTAAAACTGTTGAACTGTAAGCCTATGTCTAACATATTTAATCCACCTTTTGATAGATCACTGATAACGTTAGCCCTCTTTACTTTATGAACGTTGGATCCCCAAAGAAAGTTCATCATCAACTTATCGATTCTCTTAACCAAATCATTAGGACAAAAGATAATTTGAGCAGTGTATACAAATTTTGGTAATATTAATGTTTTTAAAATAGTTATCTTGCCTTTATATGTAAGATTTCGCTGTTTACAAATGTTCAGTAATCTTTCTATTTTATCTATTTTGTCTTTAGACCAATTCAGCTCGCAGCTTAAGGATTCATTTCTTGAAAAGAATATGCCAAGAGCTTTAACATAATTCTCAGCCCATGGAATACCACTTATCATTTCAAAAGGTTTTTCTTCCCCTAACCACATTGCCTGTGTTTTATCCTTATTTAATACAACACCTGAAAAATTTCCAAAATCTGTGATATACTGTACAGCTTTATTCCCTGAGCAAATATTTTGAATGAATAGTGTCATATCGTCAGCTAACTGACATATCTTTATTTCTTTAGATTTTTCTCCAACACAAATTCCTTTTATACCATCATCACTTCTTATCTTATTACTAACTACTTCAATGGCCAAAATAAAAAGTAAAGCAGATAATGGACAGCCTTGTCTTATCCCTCTAGAGGGAAAAAATGTTTCTGTGAAATGTCCACTCAAAAGAACACAATTTGAAATTTGTGTATATAAAACTGAAACCCATTTCCTGAACATTGTGTTAAATCCATATTTTTCTAAACATTCATTTATGAAATTCCATTCTAAAGTGTCGAATGCTTTGTAGAAATCTACAAATAAAAGACAACCATCAACTCGCTTGAATTTTGTATAATCAATAACATCCTGAATTATTTTTGCATTGTAACATCCGTTTCTACCCTTTATGTAACCAACTTGGTCTTCATCTATCAGTGACGATAATACCTTTTGCAACCTATTAGCTAAGACCATTGCGGCCAATTTATAGTCGACGTTCAGTAACGTAATTGGCCTCCAATTTCTAATATCCTCTTTATCTCCTTTCTTATATAGTAATGTTATAATACCATGACGCTGAGTATGCGATAAACGTCCTTTCTCAAAACCCGCATTTAAGCTTCCCATCACTAAGTCCTGTATGTCTTCCCAGAATTCCTTGTAAAATTCTACGGTTAGTCCGTCTCCACCAGGGGTCTTATTTGGTTTCATGTTTTTCAATGCCTGTGTTATTTCTAATTTTGATATTGTACCTTCACATACATCAGCTTCTTCTTTTTTCAATCGTGGTCCTTTTGTATCCTGAACGTAATTTCTAATCTCCCATTTGTTCTTATTTAATGAAGTATATAATTTTGAGTAGAATTTGTTAACAAATTGCAAAATTTTACTCATATTATGTTCACTGTTCCTTCCTATCTTCAAAGAAGTTATTGATTTTTTAACTGCATTCTGCTTCTCTAACTCTACAAAGTATTTCACATTTGTTTCCCCTTCCTCATAATACTGCACTCGGGACCTAACTTGTGCACCAGCACATCGTTTGTGGTAAAATTGTTCTATTTTTCTCCGTAACTCTACTATATCTTTATCATTGCAACTCTTTACAGAATCATTAACTAACTCTTCATATTTTCTTTCTAAAATTTTAATATTAGCATTTTCTTCTTTTTTCAATCGTTTGGCATAATGTATGGAGTATTCTCTTATCTTTATTTTGCACAGCTCCCAAGAGTATGCTATATCTTTTTCATATTTCAGATCTTCTTTCACTATATTAATTATATTTTTAATCGTCGACTTATATTCTTCGTTCACAAGGAGGGAGTTATTGAACTTCCAATACCCTCTACCTCGATTGATATTATCAAAAACCAATGTAAAGGTAACTGCGCAGTGATCAGGGCATATAGCTACCGGTTTTATACATGCTTGTCTGACGTAATTACATAAACAATCTGCAACAAGCCAAAAGTCTATCCTAGAAGCCATTTTAAGAAATGTATTTCTAAACGTGAATTGTCTAGTTTCTGGATGTAATTTTCGCCATATATCGACTAACCTAAAATTTTTTATCAATTGATTATACTCTGGTAACTTTTTATAAATGGATTTTGCTCTTAAGGTATCGAGATCAGGCCTATTCACACAGTTGAAATCACCTCCAAACACTAATGCATATGATTTAATATCGGTGCGACATTGAACCCAGTTGCACAGTCGTTGCAAGAACTTTACTTTTTCTTTCTTTTCTGTAGGAACATATGCATTTACCAAGCACATTTTTCTGTCACCAATGCACATATTAACCAATATTTTTCGTCCATCATTGTCTATGACACTGGAGTTAATACAAATATCTAAATTTTCTTTACACAGTATTGAAACACCTTTTCCATGGTTACTTCCGAATGAATGAAATGTCGGTCCCTTCCATTCTAACTCTATTTTTTCTTCCAAGTCCTGCGTTAGAAAAGTTTCCTGTAAGAACACTATATCCACATTTTGATTTCTAAGCCACTGAAATAACAAATTTCTTTTTCTATTATTCCTTATTCCCCGCACATTGAGTGACAGGAAAGTAACACACTTCTCCGTAATGTGGAGCTTCTCAAACTATTTTTATTTGATCCCTTCCTTCTTCTCTTTCTCTCTTGTCTGTCTTTACGTTTCTTCTCTCTGTCGCTCACGGCGTTTTCTGATCGATAATCAGTGGATTCATAGCCGTCAGTATTGTCGCTATTCTCAGCATCAGAGCTTTGACTTGCATTGATTGCGTGCGTGCTTTTCAACCAAAGATCCGGCAAACTTCGTTGTGTGGCTCGCTCTTCGCGTGCGGTGCGAGTGTTGTCATCTTTACGCACCAACGGGTTTGCATGGTTGACGGAATTGACCTTGGTGGTGAAAACATGATCACTTGTCGCACGATCTTGATGTGCGGAGCTCTCGTTGCCAGTAGCGATAGGGCGTTCCCCAATACTTTGCATATTTTCACCTACGGCGCCAAAATGATGGGTCTGATCACGTGACTCCTCACACTCGAAGCTCTTGTGTCCAGGACGTTTACATCGTTTGCATATGAAAGGCTTGACACATGTTGAAGCATGGTGTCCAGCATCCAGACACCTCGAGCACGTTGCTAGGGACGCTCCCGTTGATTGCCCGTCATGGAAAATCCTCGCCTTAAAAGAGGCGAGTCTACAATGCCGGTCAAGTGGTTTATCAAGTTTTTCCACATATAAAACCCTGTCACCGTTTAGACATGATGTGAGCTGTCCATTTACTCTTAATCGCTGCCTTATGATTTTCCCTCTCACTTTACATTTCTTTTCCTCTAGTTCATGTGTAATCACTTCGTCACTCACTGACAGTGGGATATCCTTAATTGTAAGTCTAAGGAGATTTTCACTCTTCTCCCTTAGAAAGGGGTTAGTGTCAAAAATGGGTACGTTTACACCTCTCATTCTCAAACCTTGAGCTAATAAGGGTAGCCTGAGTTCTCTGTCTTTGAGATATATTCGCCACAATCCACCCACCTTTTGTATACCCATGATGGTTTCGGGAGCAGTTGACTTGGAAAGGGTAAGATAGATCTCCTCTCCGGTCGGCTGGTTCCGCTCCGCATTGGGTATATCTGCTTGACGCATGAATACGGGTTTCGAGCCGGGATCTCTTCGGCTTGGATTGTCGGCCATAGTTTTCTCCGCGTATGTACTGTCGGTCTCCTTCCTGAATCTATCTCTATCTCCTCCATCACTTTTCGAGTGACTTTCAACGTCCACTGATACTTCTGTTGGTATTTCCATCTTGGTGTAGATAAATGCCTTATTTAGAATAAGGTTTCGAAAAATGCGAAATTTAAGGTCCTAAACAGAGAGGTAATTCCTGCGATCGTAATCGTATGAAATAGCGCCCTCCTCTGCGCATATGACTCACCTTACCGTACTGTGTGTATTGGCGTATCGCGCGGCGGGAGGCATATAACGGCATTTTCAAATTCAAGCAAAGTGGTCCTCTTAGTGACTGTCTTGTGAGACGTGTTACAGGTGCAAGAGCGCCACCTGTAGTTGTTTGTTCTGTAATAAACCATGGCCACTAACTAAGGTATGAACGTCGTAACCATTCAGTGATTGAGTCTCTTAAGGCCTTATGCACGTCGATCAGAGAGATGAATAGGTGCGTGAGGAAGAGAGAAACATGGTGTCAGGAGTAGGCCTATCCATGCTTTTGGAAGTCGCCGAATGATGTTCGTTTTGGACTGTTTCCACTTCGAGTTTGAGTTCGGGCTGTTCGCCAAGCTGAGCCCAATTGACATTGTGCATTGTTTCATGTTGGTGATGTACAGTGAGGGGACCTCGAGCTCCGTGTATAGTCTGCGTGCTGTCGACGTCGCAATGTGAGCTGAGCGGTGTTCGCGATCGCGGTGGCGGAATCGCATTGTATGTTAGCGTGAAGCGTAGAGTAGCGTTAGCGAGTTCGTCGATGTCAATGTCGCAGTGGTTCAGTAGCTGATTAGCGAAGCAGTGAACATTGCAAACAAAGGATGACACAGTTTGATGTTATCATTATCAAATATCAAGGTGAACTCGAACTCTCTGACTTGAATCGTTTGATCTCTCTGAAAGAATGCATTTCAGTTGTGTTCATTGATTGTTGAATGTTGTGAACTAAGTAAATTTTACTATCCTTACTTAGGTTTGGTAATGCTTTGCCTATTTTAAACTGTATCACTGTATCATATGTACACATATTTGTAGGCAGTGTAGTGCAAATCGCTGTGTAGATTTGAGTATCAGTGTAGTCTTGAGTCCATACATTGTGTAATAATATCCATATATTACACTGGAATCGTTTTTTGGTAGAATTGTTGATGCCTTGAGTGTTAAGCATGGCAACACCAAATGTTCCTTTGCCCCCACCACTCCATGTCGGGGGTGATTTGCGAAGCAATTGGATGAAGTTTAAACAACTCTGGTATAGTTACGAAATCATTACAGGGCTCAATGAGAAGTCTGGGGAGTTGCGTGTTGCCACATTTATCACTTGTATAGGTATCGATGCTTTGGACATCCACAACAATTTACCATATGAGAGTGAGGAAGATAAGAAAGATATGGGCAAGGTGCTCACGTTATGGGGAGAATACTGCACAGGCAAAACAAACGTTATATACGAACGATACCAGTTTAATAACTGTGTACAAGGCAATGATGCCTTTGATGTCTATGTGGTGAAATTAAAGTCACTCATAAAATCATGTGACTACGGATCTCTGACGTCTGATTTGTTAAGAGACCGTATCGTCTGTGTGGTAACAGACTCAGGCCTTCGAAAAAAGCTGTTGCAAGAATCTGGCCTTACACTTGATATATGTATCCAAATATGTAAAGCCCATGATGCTACTCAGGCCCAAATGCAGGCAATGTCTAATGATTCTGTTGCATATGTGAAACCAAAAGGATCTCGGGGTGAAAGGAAAGACATGTCACGGTCACTTGTCAAAGATTGTAAATTCTGTGGACAGAGCCATGCTTGCCAAAAGGCAAAATGTCCAGCATTTGGGAAGACATGTAAAAAGTGTGGTAAGAAAAACCACTTCCAAAAAAAGTGTTCAGCTGGCCAAGAAAGAAGTAAATTCCAAAAGAAAACAGAAAGACAAGTGAAAGCTGTTAACGTTGACTCAGAAGATGAAATAATGATGGTAAATGAAGAAAGTCAATACAAAAAGAAAATTGTTGCAAAATTCCTACTAGAAGGAAAGGAGGTATCAATGCAGGTAGATTGTGGAGCTACAGTAAATGTATTACCTAAGAAAGAGGTACCTGATGGTGTGTCTGTAGTAGATAACAGAAAACAGCTAAACCTCTATGGCAGTACAGCAAGTATTATGTCAATAGGTACTTGCATGATCAGGGTACGAAACCCAAAGAATCACATGAGTTATGACGTAGAATTCGTTGTGGTAAATCAGAATTGCATACCATTAATTGGTGCGCAAACAGCACAGGTAATGAAGCTCATTAAGGTGAAATATGAGAATATTGCTGTTGTATGTCCTCAGTCAGGTCCCAAGGTTGCACCTGATTTTGCAACTAAGCAGGAAGTGTTAGATTCATACAGTGAGATCTTTTCGGGTCTAGGTAAGATGCCAGGACAGGTTCATTTACACACAGATGATAGTGTAGAGCCAGTGATTATGCCTCCTCGAAGAGTACCAATCAGTGTCAAAGAGAAGTTGAAAGATGAGTTAGAAAGGCTAGAGAAGTTAGATGTGATCTCAAAAGTCACAGAACCTACAGAGTGGGTATCTGGCTTGGTAGTTGTTCAGAAGCCTAGTGGGAAGGTTAGGGTTTGTATCGATCCCCAACACCTAAACAAGTCATTGAAGAGGGGCCATTATCCCCTTCCTACCATAGATGATGTGTTACCTATACTAAGTAATGTGAAAGTTTTCACAAAGGCTGATTGCAAGGAAGGTTTTTTACAGTGTGAGTTAGATGAAGAGTCCTCGTACTTAACTACCTTTCAGACACCTTGGGGCCGGTTTAGGTGGAAGAGAATGCCTTTCGGCATCAGTCCGGCACCCAAGATTTTTCAGTGTCACCTTGATCAGAATTTGGAGGGTTTACCTGGAATGTACAAGATAGCGGATGATATCTTGATCGTTGGCCGCGGATATACAGTGGCAGATGCAAGTCGCGATCACGATCGTAACCTCCAGCTGTTCCTCGAGAGATGCACCGAGAGGGGAATTAGACTGAATCCCGACAAGTTCGACTTCAAAGCTGACAAAGTGAAGTTCATAGGACATGTCATGACCAAGGATGGTTTAAAGGCAGATCCGGACAAAGTGACAGCTGTCCAGAATATGCCTGTCCCAGAGTCAGTAGAAGCGCTGCAACGCTTCATAGGTATGGTGAAATACCTGTCAAAGTTTCTCCCAGCACTCTCCGATATCAGTGAACCTCTCCGCCGTCTCACCCACAAAGACTGTGTGTGGACATGGGGTGAACAACAACAAGAAGCTTTCGACACGATCAAACAGAAAGTGTGTGAAGCCCCTGTACTCCGTTACTTTGATGCTTCAGCTCCAACAGAGGGCCAAGGAGATGCATCTCAGTTTGGCCTTGGTTTCGCGCTTCTCCAACACGGACAACCAGTCGCGTATGCCAGTCAAGCATTGATGCCAGCGGAAACAAGGTACTCACAGATAGAGAAAGAGCTTCTGGCCCAAGTGTTTGGTTTGGAGAAACATCATGAGTATGTGCATGGTCGAAAAATCATACTGTGGACTGATCATAAGCCTTTGGTAGCGATTACCCAGAAGCCACTAGCTACAGCTCCAAAGCGCTTACAGAGACTGCTCTTGAGACTCCAACAGTATGATGTGTGCATTCAGTACATGCCAGGTCCTCAGCTTCATCTCGCTGACACCCTATCGCGAGCGTACATAGACAACACAAAGTGCTCACAGACTGAAGTTGAAGCAGAGTGCATACATCTGATAGATGGACTTAGAATCTCAGAGCCAACTAGACTCGCAATAAAGCAGGCAACAGCTGACGACGCTTCACTGCAGAGAGTGATTGAGTATGTCTGCCAGGGATGGCCTGCCACAGCGCGAGAATGTGCTGGTAATGTGCGTCAGTACTTCAGCATCAAACATGAACTCACCGTCGATGATGGCATAGTCTTCAAAGGACTACGTTGTGTGATCCCAAGCGCAATGAGAACGGAAATCAGAGACAAGCTACACGCTGCTCACACTGGTATTGAAAGCACGCTCAAGCGAGCCCGTGAGTGTGTGTATTGGCCATTGATGACAGCTGAATTGACGGATTACATTGCAAAATGTCCAACTTGCAATGAAGTACCCAGATCCCAGCAGAAGGAGAGCCTACATTCCCATGAAATCCCCAAGCGCCCGTGGGAAAAGATAGGCTGTGACATCTTCGAAGTTGATGGTAATAGTTATCTCTGCACCGTTGACTATTACTCAGACTATTTCGAGGTAGATAACCTACAAGGAAAGAAAGACGCTCATGCAGTCATCAAGCATCTTAAAAGACATTTCTCCTCATATGGTATCCCTGACTGCATACAGAGTGACAATGGGCCGCCATTTAACTCCCGAGAGTTTGCAGAGTTCGCAAAGCAGTACAGTTCCAAGTTGACAACTAGCTCGCCCGGTTATCCCCAAAGCAATGGTAAGGTTGAGGCAGCCGTGAAAATCGCAAAGAAGCTTGTCAAGAGATCAAAGCGAGACCACGGTGATTTCTATCTTAGCTTGCTCGTCTGGAGAAATACCCCCACAGCAAGTCTGAACAGTTCGCCAGCTCAGAGATTCCTCGGTCGCAGGACAAAAAACAACATTCCGATAGCTGCAGAGTTGCTTCAGCCACAAGTGCTCACTGACGTTGTCGAGCGTAAGCAAGCGAATGTACAACGCCAAGCAAAGTACTTCAATCGCAACGCGAAAGACCTGCCACCACTGCAGATCAGTGACATCGTCAGAATCCAGCCAAGGAAGAAAAACACTGTTTGGGAAAAGGCGAAAGTTGTAGAGCGAGTCGATGAGAGATCGTATCTTGTCGAAACGGAGGATGGTGCACGTCGTCGTAGAAACCGTCGACATCTCAGATCAACACGCGAAGAGTTTCAAGATGAGGCTGACAACACGATCTATCCACAGCCACATCCAACATTCGCAAACCTACCACAGGACGCGAGCAAGGACAATCATGTGAATGACAATGTATGTGTGAACACTACCCCACAACCAGCAAACATTGGTCGTAGAAGTGTCAGAAATAAGAGACCTCCAGCTTATCTGAAAGATTATGTGAGGATGTAGAGATTAAGTTTGAGTAAGTTGCAAGCTGCAACTGTCACAGGAATTGTGTTATGTTTTATTCCAATATCCAAGTAGGATATAAGTTTTATTAAAGTTTGCATGTGTTATGGAAGAAACAACTCAGAACAAGTTTTCATGGTTTGCACCACAATTATATCATAAATGTTCTTGAAAGTTTGTAGGCTGAGAGTTATGAAATAAGAAAGAAAGAAAGTAGAAGAAGAAGAGGAACATTGCATGATTTGTTTGGAAAACATGCAACATTCTGGCTTGCAGTCATTCATATTCTGCTGTTTATGCCAAAGCTGAACACAACACACTCAAAATACAGTTATACGAAAGAAATGATTGAAAAAACAGACAATGTTGAATTTAAAGGTTGTTTTATTGAAGCAAAAGTATTTACCACACATTAACAGTAATAGTACATGGATCTTTGTTTTTCTAGCTTAGGATTACAGGTCAGAGTATAATTTGATGTACAGGTATAACATGAAGTTCATTTGTATTCAACAGTGTACACATTATGTGAAATGTTGTTCACAAGGTATACAAAAATTCCCTGTTCAAAAAAGGAAAGGTGTTACAGGTGCAAGAGCGCCACCTGTAGTTGTTTGTTCTGTAATAAACCATGGCCACTAACTAAGGTATGAACGTCGTAACCATTCAGTGATTGAGTCTCTTAAGGCCTTATGCACGTCGATCAGAGAGATGAATAGGTGCGTGAGGAAGAGAGAAACAAGACGAAGGATAATAAAATCACGGTTTGCATCTAACTTACACATTTTCATTCCAAATTATGGTTGGTTTCAGGGTTTTTGAGTACAAATACAAATACTCATACACATGTTTCATTTTAGTTTGAGAATTTTTTAAAAGAGCTACTCACAATGTTAGCCAATGCCATTAAGCCAAGATCAATATTACTGCTTATGAGAACATACGTAACTAAAAACAGTGATCAGTTAGCTATTTAAAGTTGGCCCAAGATTAGAGTCTATCCTGCCTTTAGTTTTTATTTTTCTTAAATAATTAGTATACGTGTACTTCACTTTAAAGTACTTGTGCCTTTAATATTAAGAGCAGTGATATGATAGGTCATGTTTCCTGCTTTCGAAGTTGCAAGAAGCTGTCTGAGCCGAGCAAGAGTCACATGGTATACCCCCCCCCCCCTTTTAGGTGCAATGTTTATGTATGTATGCATTAGGCTGCACATATCACAAGACGCATGCATTCAGCGATTACCTACCAGGGGTGATTACTGGCACCCCACCCCATGATGCCAGGATCCTTCTCAGCAGATAAACCTACATGTATGTGTTACCACAGAAGGAAGCTTGTTACTTAACACTGCTGTTCACAGATATAGCATCCCATTGAAAGCTGCTGCTACATGTATTTCTAATAACAGTAACAACTGCATCTTACTGATTAATCAAGTGTACTGAATGGAAAAATGGCTACCAAAAAGACATATTGTGCAGCATGTCTGAAAGTGATATTGGTTGTAGCAGGGCTTGTTCTCCTGTATCTGCCTCTCTCTACTGAATCTGAGCCAAAGGCAGAATCTCATGGAAAGCATGGAAGTTGCAGGTTCATCAACTCAAGCCATGGACTTGCTGTCAACTGCAAGAACAGAGGGCTTAGCGAAGTTCCTCTAGGCTTGCCACAAGAAGCGACAGTGCTTGATCTGTCCCAGAACAATTTGACAGTCTTCTACAATGAGTCCTTCAAGGATGTACCAAATCTCTTCACTCTAGCTGCATTTTCGAATCCCCTGTCTGTAATGGAAACTGAGACCATGAGGCCCTTGGAAAAGCTCAGGACTCTCATACTGAATGATTGCAATCTACAGATGATATCTCCAGTACTTTTCATAAAAAACAGACTACTCACAAAGCTGGAGTTGGGTAAAAACCAACTGGATGCTCTCCCTTGTGAGGCACTCGCAATTTTACCAAGATTGTCAAAGATGGTACTAGATCGAAACAAGGTACACAGTCTTGACTTTGACAAGTGTTCAAGATGGAGGAATTTGAAAGAAATCGACCTCTCGCTAAATGTGGTGGAAGAAATTCACCAGAATGATTTTCTACCCCTACAGAATCTTACTCTCAAATCGTTCTCACTCTCATCAAACAAGATAAAGAATTTACCAAAATATGCCTTTTATTATCTGAATTCAGTACAAATTCTACGCTTGGAAGGAAATCACTTAAGTTCCTTTGACATTCGACCTTTCCTCGGTATGGCTTATATAAAAGAACTTTCATTATATGGCTGTAAAATTCGTCATCTTCTCCCACCTGACAATTCATCTAATCACTCTGAGTACTATCCTTCAATACCAACTCTTCAAATGAGATATAATATGATCCAAGATGTACCTGCTGGTTCATTTTGGGGTTTTACCAAGGCACTGGTCCTTCATTTGGCTCACAACAAAATAAAAACTCTTCAGAATGAGTCTTTCTGTCATCTGTTATCACTCAGAGAACTTGACATTTCATACAATGAAATAGTCTCCGTGCCACCTAAAACATTTGCCTGCTTACTGAATTTGACAAGGTTGAATATTTCACAGAACGCGATACAAACTGTTTCGCCTCGATCCTTTAACGGGATGCCATCGGTAACATCGCTTTTCCTGTCCCATAATAATATTCTGGATTTGAAAAGTGATAAAGTGCTTTGGACACTTGAGACTCTCAAAGAGCTTGACATATCACATAACAATTTACAATTAATTTCTCGAGGAAAATTTTCTGGACTACCAAATTTAGAGGAACTGAACTTATCTTTCAATCCAATAAGTGGATATAGTACCGGTGCATTTGTTGACCTTGTGAACTTAAAAAAACTTCTCCTTTCAAACCAAAACATAATATTCTTACAAGATACTTTTCAGCAACTTCATACAGTACTCTTATTAGAATTGTCAAATACTCGTGTTAAAATTTCAAGAGATTCAGTTGAGCAATTTTTCAATATGACACATCTTCAAGAACTGCACATGGAGAAGGCAAGCTTGGCAGGCACTGATTTATATGATGTTGTCAAAAATCAGTCACTATTTGCTGGTCTTCTATCACTAAAGAAACTACGACTCAGAGGCAACTACTTGGGAAGACTGGATTACAGAGTGTTCCACAACCTTTCAAAACTTTTCTATCTCGACATGACTGACTGCAGGATACGGGCACTGAGGCCTGAAGTGTTGCATCCTCTCTCTTCCCTTGCCCTTTTGCATCTCAATGAAAACAAACTGGTCCAGATTGCTGGGGATACTTTCCAAGGTCTTTCTCGCTTGACGGTCCTTCACATCGGAAACAACAACCTTCGTGGTCTGGAGAAAACAACCTTTGCGCAAAATCCTCGACTAAAGGATCTCTTTCTCCGTGGGAATGCAATCAGCATCATCAAACCAGGTACAGTGTTGCCATCCAACACCTCTCTTAAACTGGACATGTCCAGAAATCCCTTCACCTGCACATGCTCTCTAACATGGTTCAGGCAATGGCTGGCATCAGCAGATGTCAACCTCAAACATGCAGACCAGACGTTATGCTCCGGTACATCTTTAAAGGGACTAGCAAATCAACCGATCATGTCGTTTCACCCTGAAGATCACTGTGGCACAAACATCATTCTCATTGTGGTCCTTTCTTTCACAGGTGTACTGGTTGGCATGATGGCCATGCTGCTGTACAACAAACGATGGTGGCTAAATCACAAAGTCTTCCTCCTTAAACTAGCCGTCGTTGGTTATGAAGAAATGGCAGAAGATTTCAATGCAGGGAACTATCGTCATCATCTCAACCTCATGTTCCAAGAGGAGGAACAGGAGTGGATCGATCAAGTCATCAAACCTGGTCTGGAGGAGAGGTTGCCACATGTACAGCATATCATCTTCGGAGACAAGGACCTTCATCTGGGTATGTACTACATCAACGCACTTTATGATGCCATTGACAACAGCTTCAAAACTGTCCTGTTCTTAAGCAACCAGTCTGTTAATGATGCCTGGACCATGACAAAGCTTCGAATGGCGCTGGAACATCTCAACGATACAGGATTGGACAAGGTCATCTTGATCTTCATGGAGGACATTGATGATGATCATCTGCCGTACCTGGTCAGGTTGTTTCTGAGTAGGAACAAACCTTACATGTTGTGGACGGATGATGAAGATGGTCAGGAATTGTTCTGGGCGCAGTTTGAGAAAAGCATGAGAGCAAACAGGGCAATAAACAATGCCATTCCCCTGTAGAGAGGGTTCTCATCAGTGCGTAACACCCTTGGGGTCGCTACAATGCATGGGGGATTTCAGGAAAAGAATACCAAGTTCCTACTCTCCCTGTCAAGGGTAAGAATGTCGGTAAACGGGCAATTCCACAGAAACTGCTCTTTTTAGACAAATTATTAAAGTGGTGATAACTCAAGAAATATTTGTGCTACCATGACAAACTTAGTAAGAAAAATTCATTGCTATACACCAATAGGACTGAAATTCTGATGTTTTCTCCCCTAAAATCCGTAATTGGGGCAAAATTTTCATTATTGCTATATCAATAGGATTGAAATACATACTATGTTTGATTTTCTCCCCTGAAATCCTCAATGTCCACAAACTTTCTCCCTTTTTTCTCTCCTTATTTCCTTTTGATACTGTTTTAGGAGTTTTTGTTTGTTTGTTTATTTTGTTATTGTTTTTGTTTCTGTATCATATGTATTTTTTTTTTGATAAGTGCTCTGAAACTTTCAATATCTCTCTAAAGGGGAACTTTGTTTAACAAAGCCACTACGGGCTTTTCTTTTTAAGCTTTCCCAATTCATTTTAAGAATTTCATGTTTTGGTACATGACTGATACAGTGTATTCATATAGGATTGTACTTTTTAACGAAAATGAAATGAATGAATGAATGAATGAATTTGGGGGCAAAATTTTGTGATGATTGTGGTCAAAACATTCAATCTTTGGGTCTAATAATGTCACCCTAAAAGCATGTCAGGTTTCATTTTTCAATTTCATTTTTTGGTCGTAAATCATGGGGCACGGAACCAATATAACTTGGTTCCAGAAAAGATAAAGAGGATCTTCAAAATGTAGACAAAATTGTCATGTCTGTTATGCTCCTTTTCAGCTCCAACAAGGAAATGAGTTGTTATGCAACATGTGTGTTTGTTCACTAATGATTATAACTTACATAAGCTTAAAATTAGACTCACTGAACCCCAAAACTTACAGATATTTCAAACTGTTCATAGTAGTAATAACAAACTTGTCCATTTGTGCTGTGCAATAAGAAACGTGTCCATTTGTGCCGTGTCCAATAAATTTACGAGTCCATTTTCTCTTCAAAAGTTCAGTGTAATACCGTAAAATTAGCTTTGCATGCCTCCCATACTCAAATAAGTCAGATTCACTTGCTGAAATTAATTCTAGGGCTAGATTTTACTTAAGACTGTATTAAGTCTGAATGTCATGTCCTTCATACTGGAAGTGACCACATTCTTTCAACATAAAATTGACGCTATCATATTTTGAAAGACACAGAAGGGGCGTTCACACACAAGGTAAAAAGTGAGATTCAGGCTGAATGAAAACTCCAATCAGTCTTCACAAAATAAGTTCATCAGGATGGCGAATTAAGTACCGTAAGTGGTAAGTTCTTTATAATCAGTCTTGACTATGAAGGGATTATCAGGTTCAAACTTGGACTATTTTCAAAAGAGATATACTTCTCTACTTCTTTATATTTTGAAAGACATAGATGGGGCGTTCACACACAAGGTAAAAAATAAAAGATAAAACAATTTTCAGAATAGCGGCCTGGCTTTTAAGCATTCCCCTTCATTTTTTACAATAATTTGGAAAATTCCATTGTTTGAAAATTATTCTTATTTTGTGCAATCTGTTGATGATCATTTTTGATATATGTAATATTATTTAAAGTTGAAAATGGAAAATAAATGAAATGAAAATGAAATTAAATAAAAATACAACAATGTGAGGCTGCTTACCACATTAAGTGGTTCTCACTTGTAACTTACCATCGCCGTAATAAACAGAGGCTGGGTCCTTGGCCACCCATCCCTGCATCTCAGTTAGTAGGCCGTCCGAGGGACTGGAACTCAAAAAGGGTAGACCAGTCGCCTTAGACAGAACTATCTCTCTTACATGACCAATGTAAAGAGTTACATAGTCACTCGCATACAGAGTGAAATTCTGGCTGGTGTTATACCTGAAAGTAAGTGTCGGGAAAGAGTGTTATGTAGTCGTAAAGTGAAATTCTTGCTGGTGTTATACCTGAAATTCGGTGTTTAAGTAGAGTGTTACATAGTCACATGGTGAATTGCATACTGTACTGAGATGACAGTCACAGTACAAGTAGAAGTTTATGAAGTTATTCTCATAGAGGGTGAAATTCTGGCTGGTGTCATACCTGAAAAAGGTGTTAAAACCTGAAACCTGGTGTTATACCTGAAAATAAGTGTATAAGTAGAGTGTTACGAAGTCACATTGTGAAATGTGTACTGTACTGAGATGTAAGTCACAGTACAAGTAGAGGTTTATGTAATTATTCTCATAGAGGGTGAAATTCTGGCTGATGTCATACCTGAAAAAGACATTAAAGTAGAGTGCTATGTAGTCATAGGGTGAAATTCTTGCCTGTGTTATACATGTACCTAAAAGTATGTATATGTAGAAGAAGAGTGGGATGTAGTCACAGGGTGAAATTCTTGGGTGGTGTTATACCTGAAAGTAGGTGTAGAAGTAGAGTGTTATGTAGCCACAGGTTGAATTTCTTGCCTGTGTTATATTTAAAAGTACAGTATGTATATGCAGAAGTAGAGTGTTACATAGTCACAAGGTGAAATTCTTAGTGGTGTTATACAGGAAAGTAGGTGTAGAAGTAGAGTGTTATGTAGTCACAGGGTGAATTTCTTGCTAATGTTATACCTAAAAGTATGTATATGTAGAAGTAGAGTGTTACATAGTCACAAGGTGAAATTCTTGCTGGTGTTATACCTGAAAGTAGGTGTAGAAGTAGAGTGTTATGTAGCCACAGGTTGAATTTCTTGCCTGTGTTATATTCAAAAGTATGTATATACAGAAGTAGAGTGTTACATAGTCACAAGGTGAAATTCTTAGTGGTGTTATACCTGAAAGTAGGTGTAGAAGCAGAGTGTTATGTAGTCACAGGTTGAATTTCTTGCCTGTGTTATATTCAAAAGTATGTATATACAGAAGTAGAGTGTTACATAGTCACAAGGTGAAATTCTTAGTGGTGTTATACCTGAAAGTAGGTGTAGAAGCAGAGTGTTATGTAGTCACAGGTTGAATTTCTTGCCTGTGTTATATTCAAAAGTATGTATATACAGAAGTAGAGTGTTACATAGTCACAAGGTGAAATTCTTAGTGGTGTTATACCTGAAAGTAGGTGTAGAAGCAGAGTGTTATGTAGTCACAGGGTGAATTTCTTGCTGATGTTATACCTAAAAGTATGTATATGCAGAAGTAGAGTGTTAAATAGTCACAAGGTGAAATTCTTGCTGGTGTTATACCTGAACGTAGGTGTAGAAGTAGAGTGTTATGTAGTTACAGGGTGAATTTCTTGCTGATATTATACCTAAAAGTATGTATATGCAGAAGTAGAGTGTTACATAGTCACAAGGTGAAATTCTTGCTGGTGTTATACCTGAACGTAGGTGTAGAAGTAGAGTGTTATGTAGTTACAGGGTGAATTTCTTGCTGATGTTATACCTAAAAGTATGTATATGTAGAAGTAGAGTGTTACATAGTCACAAGTTGAAATTCTTGCTGGTGTTATACCTGAAAGTAGGTGTAGAAGTAGAGTGTTATGTAGCCACAGGTTGAATTTCTTGCCTGTGTTATATTTAAAAGTACAGTATGTATATGCAGAAGTAGAGTGTTACATAGTCACAAGGTGAAATTCTTAGTGGTGTTATACAGGAAAGTAGGTGTAGAAGTAGAGTGTTATGTAGTCACAGGGTGAATTTCTTGCTAATGTTATACCTAAAAGTATGTATATGTAGAAGTAGAGTGTTACATAGTCACAAGGTGAAATTCTTGCTGGTGTTATACCTGAAAGTAGGTGTAGAAGTAGAGTGTTATGTAGCCACAGGTTGAATTTCTTGCCTGTGTTATATTCAAAAGTATGTATATACAGAAGTAGAGTGTTACATAGTCACAAGGTGAAATTCTTAGTGGTGTTATACCTGAAAGTAGGTGTAGAAGCAGAGTGTTATGTAGTCACAGGGTGAATTTCTTGCTGATGTTATACCTAAAAGTATGTATATGCAGAAGTAGAGTGTTAAATAGTCACAAGGTGAAATTCTTGCTGGTGTTATACCTGAACGTAGGTGTAGAAGTAGAGTGTTATGTAGTTACAGGGTGAATTTCTTGCTGATATTATACCTAAAAGTATGTATATGCAGAAGTAGAGTGTTACATAGTCACAAGGTGAAATTCTTGCTGGTGTTATACCTGAACGTAGGTGTAGAAGTAGAGTGTTATGTAGTTACAGGGTGAATTTCTTGCTGATGTTATACCTAAAAGTATGTATATGTAGAAGTAGAGTGTTACATAGTCACAAGTTGAAATTCTTGCCAGCATTATATCTGCACATAAGTGTAGAAGTAGAATGTTATACAGACACAGTGATTTTTTTTTGGAAAGACATAAAGAATGGAGTGGCACAAAGGACACACTGAGAATTCAAAACAATCCAGGCAATAGTATGCATTTGGCATTCTTAACATATATCTTCTTCTTTGCGTATCTTTTTGTGCTACACACTTTACCAAGCTACCTTAAAGGTGCTCTCACACTAGAGCTACAGTAAGAGTCGGTTCAAGGCCGTAAGTGATGGTTAATAACTGACCATCACTGACCATTCTGGACCGTCATGAAGCCGTAAAAAGGCCGTATTAGACTGTACCAGAGCCGTTCTATGAACCCTAGTGCAGACTGCAGTAAAGTAACAGTTGAAGAGAAAGTTTTGAACATGTTCAAAACTTCCTTTCTGACCCGAGTCAAACCGACTGATCCAAAATAACCAAAGCAAAGCATACAACGACCTTACAACAACCGTTATAAGACCATCGTGGACCATGCTTGACCGTTATGTACCACACTTGATCGTTATGGATCGAATGTGGCCGTAGTATTGACCGTCTTACTTCAAACTCAGCTGAAAACGATCCGTAGCCACAGGTGGACCGTAGAGTTAGTGTGAGAGCATCTTTAGTAATCATGGGGTGAAATTCTTGGTGGTAATGTCACTGAAAGTCAGTGTTTGTAGACACTATATTTGTATCACCCTGGATGTTTCACATATCTTATCTAATTCATGAATTAATTTCTGAAAAAAGGGTGTCTTTGTCCAACATTTTGACCAGACCTCCTTTTACTCAGGGTAGATTTTATGCCTTTCTCATTTATTCCTTTCTAAGAGTTTCCAACATACTCCAATCATAATTGCACATAAGCTTGTTTTAAATAGAAAATTAAAAAACTTGGTTTTTAAGCAAGATTTACTTTGCAATGTCTTTTATTTCGCATACAACTTTATGATATTAAATGGCTGCAAAAGAAAATAATGGAAAGTCCACATATTAATAAAAACGAATGATACTAAACTTATCATATAAACAAAAGAATTCCTTTCAAAGATGATGTCAACAATTGGTCAGACAGTGGCATGATGACGGAAATTATTCACAAGTTTACGAAAAGTGGACTATAACCCCATTCACATTACCAAACACCGCAATATTACCGATGCGCATCGGTTAGCCATTTCCCATGGACACTGTTCATATTATAGCGAAAATATGGTAATAAGTGGTATTCTCCCTTTCACCCCCATTCATATCCGCATCTGCAATATTACTATATTCTGTTGCATTGGGAAGTCCTGCATTGCATCCTGTTTACCCAGCATACAATGTGCATCCAGCTAAGGGTCAAACTTGTCAACGGGACACTATGCTCCACTGCACCTATTCTGCGGATGCTGTTCATATACATCAGTTATCCGCAATAATATGGTAATATCACTAGGTCAGTCGAATTACCACCAGTCCGAAGCGTATCTGTAAAACACGTGTGACATTTGCGCCTATCTTTCAGACAGAAGTGTAATATGATATGAACAGGGCTTATTCACATAATTATTTATGAACAGCTGACTATGATGCAAACAAGAAATTCTCCTTTTAAATCATAGTTTGGGTGAACTAATTTATTTCATTACTGAAAATATAATGAAAAACAAAAACATTGATCACATTATGTGGTATTTGCTTGCTTGTTTGCTTGAAATTTATTTCTGCGTTCAACATGTTCAACACAATACAACATAATCAATTATTACATAGATTTATATACATATACATTTTAGACACACGTATCATTTACAATCTCTTTCTGAATATAAAAAGTATATGAAAAATATTATTTAACTTAATTTCAGAACGCAGGAGACCGTCGTCATGAGCGACCTGCTTGATGTTGACGACGGCCTCAAGGTAAAAAAGCGACATGTAAAACTTACACATTTTTAACAAGAGGTCATGAGGGTGCAGTGCAAGTGCAAGTGCAGTGCAAGTGCATTAGAGGAGGAGGGGTCAAAATTCATCTAAGATTGAAATAGATGAATAATATAAAAATAGGTACACAAGTATAGTCAATGTGGCGGATTTGAATACAATGATATTAGGTTGCGCTTCATAGTGGCTTTAAAGGAATAAAGTGAGGAACACATTTTGTAGTTGCGGGTAAATTGTTCCATAGGTCAGGGCCATGGTGTCTAATTGATTTATGAGTTATTAATAACTTTGGGTTTGTTAGGTGAAAATTTCCAGAAATACGGGTAGGGTATGTGTGAATTGTACTGTTTAGATTAAATAAATTTTGAAATGAGGAGGGAAGTTGGTTGTTTTTGTATTTGAACATAAAAACTGCAACTTGCATGACATTCAAATCAGAAACCTTCAATGTTTTGAGCTTAAAGAATAGTGGATCAGAATGAGAAAAATAAGACGATCCTGTACAGATACGAAGAGCCCGCTTTTGTAAGGTGAGAATAGGGTATAATGGGACTACACAAAAATGAAATATGAGAAATCATTTCTAGTTTTATTTGAAACATGAGATCATTTAAAAGCAATGATGGTGTGATTCCCCAGGGAAACTCACTCCCAAAACTTTTTTTCATATAACATTAACCTCTAATGGACTAGTTTTGATTCTCACTTACCAGTCTTCTCTCAAGGCTTTTTCATTTTCATTATTTGCACTCCATGCGATCACAGATGGATGGTTGCTCAATCTGCGCACCTAAAAACGAGTACAAAAAATTCATAGCTCTAGACAATGCAGACAAGACTTTTTAATTATCTGGATTTCCTTTAGGCCAGAAAGAGTGAAAAATAATGTGCCTGTGTCCAGTGGAGCATAATTTCAATTTTCAATTTCACCCGCAGCCACCGGCCCGGATCAGATCTTACCATATAGAGATCCTATAACCTCTATGGATCTTACATACACACGCGCTCGAAATGAGATCGAGGGCTTTCGACAAAAGGCGGGAAAACTTTCACAAGTTTTTCAGCGCTTCCTAAATTCTTGAGTTGGTCGCCATTTTATTGAAATCTATCATTTTTATTAAAATGGATACCTGGGGGGTGTAACATAAAGAATCAGAATTGTGCGTGAGAAATTTTATGATTAGCGTGAGAGCGTGAGAAATGGGTGAAATGAGTGAGTCTCACGCTCAATGCGTGAGTTTGGCAGCCCTGCACAGGTTTAATGCATGTTATTTAGACCAGACACAGCTACTTTAGGAGGAAAAAAATCACACGTCTCCTTAAGTTGTTTGGAAAGATCCAAGTCTTGCACATGACAATACTCTACATTTTGCATGCTCTACCAAGGTGCAAATGGATACCTGGGGGGTGTAACATAAAGAGATACAATCAATCTTACAATCAGTACATATGGTTTGCCATAGACTTACGATTGATATCAATCGTAAGATTGATTGTATTTTTTATGTTACACCCCCTGATATGATAGAACAAATGAGACTATAACAAGTAAAATTGAAAATATTTAAAGATATGACTGCTATACAGGAACAGTCAGGAAATGATAAGAATCATCCGAGATTAAAATTTTCTAATGTTTACTTTTGATCATGCTCCAGGGGGCCATCTCATGAAAGCTGTCAGCACTTACAGTTACCATAGTAACAGTCAGTGATCAGTGCTTCTCAGCCAATCAAAACCAAGGATTTTGCTGAAATTGTCAGTGACTGACAACTTGTCAGTGCTGACAACTTTCATGAAACGGTCCCCAGAACTAATGCTTTCTGTGAAATTTCATCTAAGATCATCAAAACTTAAGTTCAAACTATGAAACTTGAAATGTCTCTAACCAGATTTTTTTTCTTTCTGCACTATCTGAGGAAATGTGGAAGCTATATACTGTACAAGGGTACATATAATATTCTATAGTGGAATCTTGTATAGTGCTCAATCACGTCTATCAAACTTTACACTCCTGGTGCTTCAATTTAACCCCAAAAAGACTGACAGTGGGCTATTTTGGAGTAGTGAGGACTGGGGGGGGGCCTTTAGGGCCTCCCCTAAATATCTCGGCCACGACATGACTGACTGCTGCAAAATTTTGCAAGGACCTCGAGAATTACTTAAAGAACACAATATGATTAACATCTTTTCAAAGCAACAATCAATTCTCACCTGATAAGTGACTTCATCTCTGACAGACATGATAAAGGCTTCATCGGTTGGATACATGGCGCAGGCAAACATGAAATCTTGCCACAACATAATCCCGAGCTCGTCACACAACTCGTAAAAGTCATCTTGCTCATAGATGCCCCCGCCCCAGACTCTGAGGGCGTGGATGTTTCCATCGACAGCCGACTGAAGGAGGCAGGTCAGGTTGCCACGGGTGATGCGCTCCTGAAAGGCATCGGCCGGAATCCAGTTGGACCCCTTGATGAAAATGGGTTGGTTGTTGATCTTGAAGTAGAAGGATAACCTTGGGGTACAATCAGAAGAATCAAGATAATTTATGACTTGTGCCCAGTTTCTTAAAACTTAATGTTATCAATAGCAAGGCGCAATATCTGTTACAAGCTCCTGAAATCCTTGCATTCGATTGGCTGAAAGCAAATTTGTCACAGAAATGTGGCAGTTGTTACTGATAACAAGTTTTATGAAACAGGGCGGCTTGATCTCAGATGTAGAAAAATACACCTCAGACAGGAATTTAAACAAGCCAATAGCAAGATTGTGTCTCGCCCACCCGTGACTAAATAACACGAAAGTTTCCCC
>CM057166.1:17192670-17217392 GCA_029962745.1 Echinometra lucunter
AAGGCGGAGAAAAAAAAATAAATAGACAGAGAAGAAATAGAGAGGTAAAAAGACAGAACGAAAGAGAGAGAGAGAAAGAGAGAGAGAGAGAGAGGGGGGGGGGGTGGAGGCGAGAAGGGAACGGGGAAAAGAAAGAAGGAACCCCGATACATAGTACGGGTAAATACGAATTGAGAGATATTGCACTATCATGAAGAAGAGTGGAGTAACTATGAAGCTCTACAAAATGGTGAATTCATTCAGTGAATTCAGTAATTGTCCATTTCCCATTCCCTACACTGAAAAACCTACAATGGGAGGTCATAACATAAAGATAGGAAGTCTTAACCTTCCTGGTTACAGCCATGGATATTGCACATAGTTTGAAGTATTGATATGTTTCTACGCATAATTATTAACAAAAGTTTCATGTTGTTGATACAAGCAGATTTTGAATTTTCCATTCTTACATGACAGCGAACTGAGTGGCTTATACACTACAATGAATATAGCAAACTGCAACATGCATACATGAAGAGGAGACCAAGAAGAAACGAAGAAAAAGAAAAAGAAAAAAAAAGGGGGAAGAAGAGGGAGAGGAAGAAGAAGAAGAAGAAGAAGAAGAAGAAGAAGAAGAAGAAGAGGAAGAAGAAGAAGAAGAAGAAGAAAAAGAAGAAGAAGAAAAAGAAGAAGAAGAAGAAAAAGAAGAAGAATAGAGTAGGAGAGGAAGAAAAAGAAGAAAAAGAAAAGAAGAAAAGGAAGATAAAAAAATGAACAAGAAGAAAAAGAGGAAGAATAGGCAGAAGGAAAAATAAGATGAAAAGAAAATGATGAAGAGTAAGAAGGAGTACAAGAAGAAGAAGAAGAAGAGAGAGAGAGAGGAGAATGGAGTTTGCATGCTGCATGATGATGCTAATGATAGTACATAATAGTCATCAGCGGAGTGAATGAGACCAAACGGTCCATAAATCACAATATCATACACTGTTACTTCCAATCAAAAATTCCATTCAAGTCAAACTGCATCTTGATGAGAATTACATTCATATCAGGTCAATCAGAAATAACATTCAGCAGTTCTTTCAAACGTATGTTATGTTTTAACATTCAGTTGAATTTATAGATATCAGTTAGCATGTCTTGTTAAAGGCTCTAATAGCATAAGGAATAAACAAATTCAAATAGCAATTTGTCCTGCTTTTTGCAGACTGAAGTCGTTTGCCTGATCTCATCCAGCAAAAACATGGATGAAAGGGGTGTTGGGGATCTTTCATAATATTCTCAACTTTCTTAAGAATTCGGACAGAGCAGATATCATCTAGTGTGAGATTATCACCGATTGTTTTGCCTGCTTGGTTCAACAACCTTTGAATTTTTGTACGGTCACACTTTCTTAAACTACATGTACAGTACCAGGAGAGGCAGCCATAAAGAATAGTGCTCTCGACGACTGCAGTGTAGAAGAGTTTTAGGATGGTCTTATCAACATGGAAAGATTTGAGTTTCCTGAGAAAGTGAAGTCTTCCATGGCCCTTTGCCAAAACAAGCTTGCTTTGTTTTTCCCAGTTTAACTTCTCATCAATCACTACGCCCAAGTATTTGTATTTTGGAACGACTTCAATGACAGAATTTTGGATAATAACTGGTCTAATAGCAACATTTAGCTTCTTCCTATGGTCGAATACAATTTCCTTCGTTTTCTTTTGAGTATTAGATAGTTAGAATCACACCACTGTACAAAAGAGTCGGTGTTCTCTTATATTCTGCTTCATCGTTCTTCGAGATCAATCCAAT
Organism: Echinometra lucunter; assembly: GCA_029962745.1. NCBI lineage: Eukaryota > Metazoa > Echinodermata > Echinoidea > Camarodonta > Echinometridae > Echinometra > Echinometra lucunter. Next base: position 17,194,444 of record CM057166.1, read on the forward strand.
AATAGCCGTGTCATCGGCGTATTTGAGAATACTTGTATTAACACCATCCGCTTGACAATCATTCGTATAGAGTATAGAAAGGATCAGAGACATGACACACCCTTGAGGAGACCCGGTGCTCGTAGACATCGGTCGCGAGAGAACACCATTTACTGACACTTGTTGAGTTCTGTTCACAAGGAAATCACCAATGCATAGAACAAGGGTGGGGTCAACACGAAGATCCACGAGCTTTACGGTGAGCTTCGCTGCTACCATGGTATTGAATGCCGATGAAAAATCAACAAAACTAGCGCGAGCGTATGTGTCGCGGTTGTCCATGTAACGTTGAATAGAGTGAACAAGAGATAGCACTGCATCATCTGCTGATTTATTCTTTTGGTATGCAAACTGAAGCTTGTCTATCTGCTGCACCAGAGGAGCAAGGAAACGCTTGGATACAATTCGCTCAAAACATTTCATAACTTGTGATGTCAAAGCAATCGGACGATAGTCATTCGGTTCCTTAGGCCGCGGTTTCTTAGCGACGGGAACAATAATGGCAGACTTCCAGCAGTTAGGGATAGTGTGCGTTTTCAATGATTTTTGGAACAATGCAGCATACGGGATAGCTAGCTGATGAGCACATTCTTTGAGAATTTTTGCCGTGATATGATCAGGCCCACAAGCTTTGCGTGGATTCACCTGCTTGAATTGCTTCGTTACTTCCCATGTTTCGATAAGAAGGTTGCGTTGCATAGAATCATCAGACAATAGATCATCGGGAGTAGTGAAGACCCCATGACTTTCCCTTTCAAATCGACGAAAGAATTCATTCAACTCATTGGCCTTGTCATAGGGATCAGATGCAAATAGGAAGGGGTCATCATTCTTCCTTGAAGAAAACCCCGTCATCTCCCTCATACACTTCCATGCGTTCCGGGGGTTGTTAGATTTAAAGTTATTCTCTAATTTGTCCCGGTATGCTTGCTTAGCATTACAAATTTCCGTCTTTACTTTCTTTGCACTGCTGATTAAAGGTATTGGTTAACATTGTTATGATTTCTAAAAAATCTCATTTTGTTACTTGAAAATGGGATAAACATAGGGGTTATAGTGTAAAAATACCAGTCTGAAAGTTTCAGAGTATAATATCTACAGGAAGTATTATTAAATAATAGAAATGTGAACCAATGTTTGAAAAATATACGAGGGTCAGTTGCACAGACCAGACATAAGGAGTGCGCATGCGCAGATGGCTCAACGGACTGCACTGTGAGTATTGGCGTATCATGCGGCGCAAGGCACATGACGGTATTTGTGAATTCGTGGAAACGGTCCTCTTAGTTCACTGTCTCTCGAGACGAAAGCTAATTAAATCGCGGTTTGTGTCTAACTTACAGTTTTTCATTCCACATTATGGTTGGTTTCAGGGTTTTGAGTACAAATACAAGTACTCATACACGTGTTTCATCTCAGTTTGAAAATTTTTTAAATCAGCTGCTCACAAAGTTAGCCAATACCTTTAACAATTCTCGATCATTGGCCGAGAAAGCGGCAATTTTTCGCTTCATTGCATCTTTTACTTTCTCCGTGATCCAAGGTTTTTGGTTGGGATATATTTTTACAACTTTTGTTTGAACACAGGTATCTACGCAGAATCGAATATAATTGTTAATCCTTTCCACTTCAGCATTGATGTCTTCATCACAGAAAATATCCCAGTTCGTGTTTTCAAAACAAGATTGCAATCTTTCAATAGCAGATTTATCCCACACTTTAACTTCTTTTTTGATAGGTTTGGTTGTTTTAAGTTTCTATTGATAATTGAGTAAGAGATGAATGACATTATGATCTGAATTCCCAATCGCAGGACGGACCAATGACTAATAAGAATCGGAAATGGAACAATAACATTGATCTAAAATCCTATTTCCACGTGTATGTTTGTTGACACATCGAACAAATGTGGGAAGAACATCAGTGAGAGACTGTTCACAGTGGTTAACAACTCCAAGAACAATTTTTGGTGACTCTGGGGAAGAACTACACATAGATTGAACAGAGTCATACACTATATTCGACGCTTCCACTGCGTTTGCGTCTGGAGGGATGTATGTCAGGAAAACATGAATTTGATTGAATTCAAGGGGGAGATAATAGGGTTGAAGGGCTATACACAAAAGTTCCATGTTAGCATTACAGACACTTTCTTTTTTCTGAAAGTTCTGGCACCATCGCTTGTTCACATACATGCAAATTCCCCTTCCCCTTGATTTATTAGTAGCAGTCTGCGACCTATCGAGACGTAGAATATCGAATCCATCAATATCAATAATGCTGTCCGGAATATCATCTGATAACCACGTCTCAGTGAAACAAAGTATAGTCTCTGAATTCGGAAAAATATTTACAACCGGTTCGAATCTCATCAATTTTGTTTCTTACTGACCTCAGATTGGATAGCGTTATTACTGGTAAGGGTGGTCGTTGTCCTCTCCTTCTGACACGTTGTCTCACACCGCCCTTCCTCGCTCGGCGCCTGTTCTTACGCTGATCTGATGGCGCCGTCCAAGGGTCAATTCTAGTTGGTACCCACGTAGGCAAGTCCTGGGGCGTGGCATGCAACGCCACGGCCCCTTCGAGATCACATAGTACATGACGGTCATATGTAATGGGGTTATAGGATTGAGCCGGAGAAAAAGCAATCAAAAATAGCACCAAACAGACCCACACAATGTTTAAAAGTTTACCAGACAATTTCACCAATGAACAATAGTCACGTTGAGACAAATGAAAAGTGATAATACGTATACAAAGATGAAAAATAAGATGGAAATGTGATAAAAACTGGACGAGAAGTAAAAATCCCTGGTCGCCACATGAGCAGCGCCAAGCGACTTTCTTGGAAGTTACACATTTTCTAACCCCCATAGTCAATGTATGTTCAGAAGAATTGCTTTTTACATAACATACTTTGACATGGGATGAGGAAATGTGTAACTTCCAAGAAAATTGAGAAAATATGAAGTTTCATGTACAAAACAAATGGAGAGCTGCTCACATATGAGCATCAGTGTTGCCAATTTGCAGAGCCGAGAGTAATTTACTAGAAAATGTAAATGAGTGTAATTTTCTTATTCTTTGACCGATTTTGCTCATTTCTTTTTCGAAATGCTGTACACATTCATCTCCTTTTATTGAAACAGTGAAACTTCTGGGGTGAACTTTCCCTTTAAAGACAGAGTCAAAGCATAGTAAATGAATGGTTTCCCAAGAGTTCTTAAAGGCGCTTTCAGATATGAAGAGACTTTGTGGCGCCACTTTGTGTGCACACACATTTTTTGTGTACAGGTCTATGGGTTATAGGGCGACAAAAAAATGTCACCGAGGCAGAATACATTTTTGTTTACTGCCTGGCTACAAAAAAAATGCTCACCAATCAACTTCCTAAAAAGTTAGCGCAAAAAATTGTTGCCATGAGATTATTTGTGCAAGTTTTGAAAAAATGCTCTGTTATTTGAGAGTTTATGCGTTAATGCATGTTTACTAGCATAAGTGGCGGCACAAAGTCGCCTCATATCTGAAAGAGCCTTGACAATGAAATTAAGTTTGGAAGGTTGTCAACATAAAGTCTGTGTAACATACCATTCAGAGGATGCTATTTAGGATTACAAGCACTGATAGATGGTGCATGTCACCCATTGAGATTTACGTACCTTATCTATAAGGTGCGTGTACACCCTTGCCATGTTTCTGAAAACCAGAAAATTGCTGAAGTAAACCAATGTTTTGTTTGATTCATTTGGCATCTAGGTTTCTGAGCTCCATTCTCGCACGTCTTTCAGTGCACTATGGGATCTTTCTTTGTTCACTAAGTCTTGATTTTCATCAGATATTTCAGCATTTTCACCACTCTTAGGCCACATTCACCAATCTTTGTAAATCAATATGGCAGCGAGGAAATGCCCCGTCCGTAATTCTGAAGAGTGCCCTCTACATATCGCGCCAAAGAGATTTTAATGAAAAGATTCGTGGGCTACCTGTACTGTTGGCGATCTTCTCCTGAATGAGCTCAACTTTCCTGAATCCAACCTTCATAGACCTCCAACTCGTCTCTGATGATTGCGATGTCTTCATGGTGACGTTGAGGGGGTACAGAGGCTGTGCACCATATCCACGAGGAAACCACGTTTTTGCCTGAAAAATCAAAACGTACTTGGAACAATAATCTTATTTCCCCAAGGTAGCCATATCATCATTAATCGTTCATGTCCCAAGAACGCCAATTGGCGTATTTGCTTGTTTGCCACATGTGCTGATAGACACTAAACAATGAGCACAAACTGGTGAAAGGATTGCTTTGTTCAACACAAAAGCTTTGCAAATGTACCCATTCCTAGGTTTGGCTAGCTGCGTGACAACCCTTTAGACAACCTGTACAGATTCATTTTGCAATTGAAACACTATGATAAACTTGGTAAATATAACAGAGCGGCACAGGAAAATCAGTGGTGGGACCAATTAAGAGTTAAAACTGCACTTCCTTCGGGCCATGCCTTTATCATTATAATACCAGCAACATCAGGGGAACGTTTCATGAAGAGTTTTGTCGGTGAAAATCACCGACAAATGGTATAAGCTACTGAAAATCCTCGCATCTGATTGGCTAAAAGCAAATTAGTCAGTGAAAATCACCGACAAAACTCTTCATGAAACGCTGCCCAGGTATCCATTTCAGACACCTGGGTGGAGAGGGAAAAACATACATTTTTCACTTGTTTGAAAATGCAGCAAACTTTAACAGTGTCACCCCCCCCCCCCCCCCCATCTAAAATGGTTGTGGTGAGTAGTCACATTTGGACTGCTTCTCTTTTCATAATCATCATAATCATCCTTATCACCACCATCATCTTCATCATAAACATCATCTTCATCATCATCTTCATCATCATCATCATCATCATCATCATCATCATCATCAACATCATCTTCATCTTCATCATCATCATCTTCATCATCATCATCTTCATCATCATCATCATCATCTTCATCATCATCATCATCATCATCATCATCATCTTCTTCATCATCTTCATCTTCATCATCATCATCATCATCATCATCATCATCATCATCATCATCATCATCATCATCATCTTCATCATCATCATCTTCATCATCATCATCATCATCATCATCATCACCACCATCATCCTCTTTATCAACATCATCTTCATCATCATCTATATCACCACTATCATTATCATCATCATTAACATCATCAACATCACTGTCATCATCACCACCATCATCATTTTCTTTGCCACCATAATCTTAATCATCAGCTTTATCATCATTCACATCTTCACCTGCATCATTATCATGACCATCATTAACAAATTCATCATCACCATCAGCAGCAAGGGCTGTCAAGGTGTGTCTTGAACTAGCCACCGTAACATCCACTAGTAATACTTTCTGCAGGCAATGTTTTTTTTTCCTCTCTCCATACCTCTTGTCCACATACCATCTCAATCTACCAAACCTTTCTCCTACTTATAATTCAAAATTCATTTCATTTTCTCAACCTAAAAATGAAAAATGAATAAAGTTAGATTATTCTTCTTGCTGACTGATCTCATGAGGAGATCTGGGGGGTGTTTCACAAAGATTTAAGTTTTACTAAAGTCGCACTTAAATTCCTTCTTGTGTGCTCTATATTACGCATCACCCCATTAGTCAGATAATGCTCAGGGGATGCGCACTATTGGAAGTATATCAGTGAGATTACGCGTTAAATACAGGATGCGCATAGGCGCTTAAGCATGACTCTAAGTCAAACTTAACTCTTTGTGAAAACCCCCCTGATATCCTATATTATATCTCCGCCTAAGGTCAAAATGGATTTGGAACAGCAATGAATATCTTGACCTCTAAATAATGCATTTTGTTTACAGTTGAACTGACAGCATGTTCTGGTTTTGTATGCGACCTGACCTCTAGACATAGCCATTAAGTGTGGGATGGAAGGGGGGGGGGGGGGGGGCTAGACCCTCAAATTCATGCCTCACTGTCTGTATTTTGTTTGCATGTGAATGACTGTAATGACCCTTCCTGTAGTATGAATGAGCTGCTTCAGTGCTTGTCACACTCTGTACATAATAGTACAGCCTGTTGATAAATAAACAATTGTAAGCCCCAAATCAATAAAGTCAACATCTCTCTCTCTCCCCCACCACCCCCCTCCCCCGTCATCCAAATCCATAGCATTATCATTATTATTTGCTTAATGTTCATTTGCAAAATATGAACTAAATTCACCTATGCCATAAAGACTTCGGTGCTGATTACAGATTTGGCAAAATCTCTTCAAATGAAAAATTATTTTGTTATTTTGACTCTTTTTTTTTTTTACTATTGCCTGGTCAGACTCACCTCTGGCAAAGAGACTTGCTTGCTGATCTGTACTTGATCAACATCTAGTCTGACAGTAAAGGTCTCCTTCAAAAGCAGGGTAGGAAACAACATGGAGATAGTGGCATCCACACTCTCGTTGACCCCAAGGTTCCCGAGGTCAAAGTGCATTGTAATGTTCATCCCCCACCAAGGTGACAGACTTCCAACTGGAAATTGATTTTAAGAAAATTAAATATCTATTGAAAGAGATATCAACCTCTGCTTGAACTAGAATTAGCAAATGAATCTTTTGAAGAAATATAGTGCAGTGAAAGCTTACTTGGCAAATATCTGTATAGATAGACCACCTGTCTTTAAAGACTGATTTCTCTGCCCTTGAAAAGTGTCTCACTGATACCTGTTCTAAAGCAACTAAACATAAAGATGACCTGTTTATATATATAATATATCATATATACAATGCATGGACCACTGAAGGATAGAATCTTGAATATTGAATATTTTGTCTACCTTGAATGTTCCTCTAATACAATTTTCACTCAAATGACAATACAACAATTTATGTATTGCCCAGAGAGATTGAGAAGGACAAATATATCAATATAAAACAAAAGAAAGTAATCAATTTGTGTGGTAATAATGACAATGACTTTCTAATTTTCCATCATTACTGGTTTTGGAAGAAAAAGTATTTGATTATATTTCTTTGGTGCGAACACTAACATTCTTACCTTCATATGGAATGGCAACCACGTCTCTGAGAACTGCATCATCAAATGCTTCCAAGTAGATGTCTTTCCTATATAAACAATTAATAGAAGTTATGATACTTAAAGGCATTGGTTAACATTGTTATGATTTTTAAAAAAATCTTGTTTTGTTACTTGAAAATGGGATAAACATAAGGGTTATAGTGTAAAAATACCAGTCTGAAAGTTTCAAAGTATAATATCCACACAAAGTATTTTTAAATATCAAAAATGTGAACCAATGTTTGAAAAATATACGATGGTCGGTTGCACAGAATAGACATAAGGAGTGCGCATGCGCGTATGACTCACCTTACCGTACTGTGTGTATTGGCGTATCACGCGGCAGGAGGCACATAACGGCATTTTCAAATTCAAGCAAAGTGGTCCTCTTAGTGATTGTCTCGTGAGACGAAGGATAATAAAATCGTCGTTTGCGTCTAACTTATACTTTTTCATTCCAAATTATGGTTGGTTTCAGGGTTTTTGAGTACAAATACAAGTACTCATACCCATGTTTCATCTTAGTTTGAGAATTTTTTAAATCAGCTACTCACAAAGTTAGCCAATGCCTTTAAATCTGATAATCAACTAATCAATCAATAAATAAGTGAATAAATCACAGAAGAAGAGAAATAGAGCCTGATTGGTTAAAAGCAACAATTTTATACATTTGTGACAATGAAAAGGCAACGAAAAGGGTGAACCACAATTCAAGAAAGAGACTTGTCAAACGTTTGGTTTGGAGTGTAGCACTGTAGGCTCTGAAACCTGGACTATCAGGAAAGCAGAAGAAAGGACACTTGAGAGTCTAGAAATGTGGTTGTGGAGAAGAATGGAAGAAATTAGTTGGAAGGATAGAGTCACTAACAAGGAAGTATAAAGAGAGTGCATGAAAAAAGGAACCTGCGGGAAACCATCAGAAGACCAAAGAAAAACTGGTTAGGACACATTTTGAGGGGACACAATATGCTGCAAGACGTACTGGAGGGGAAAATGAATGGCAAAAGGGGGAGAGGTAGACCAAGAACTGGGATGGTGTCTGAACTGAAGGGTGACTTGACTTATGGCATAATGAAAAGAAAAGCGGAAGATAGAGAGGAACTGAGAATTTCACTCTGGTGTGTGGACTTGCCTCATAGGCAGAACCTCCAAGACAACAGGGGTTACCAAATTTTATCGAATTTCAGCTCCTTTAGTGATGCCCTTCACAATGAAGCAATAAACAGCTTAACACATTTCATTCTTTACAGGCCTTCAAACTTTCAAAATTTGTGAAATGTCCATCCATGACAAACTGAGCAGGCTCTTTCATTACCAGTATGTGAAAATTAACATAAGCACTGAAAATAATCTATTATCATGAGATGAGCCGAACAAGTTTGCCATTTTTCCCTAAGGCAGGAGAAATATGCAGCTCTGGTTTGCTAAAACGGTTCTAAAAATCTAAAGCAGGGGTGGCCAACCTTTTTTAGCTCTCGGGCCACAGCTGACAATTGGGATAACTTTGTGGTCCGCAGGTAGTCTTCTCTTCCCCCCCCCCCCCCATAATACACACACACCTGCAATTCTGCAATTATTGCAAAAAACAAACAAACAAGCAAACAGCAAAATCACTCACTGAAGAAAGAAATCAGCCTTACTTTTTCAGTGTGATTTCTGCATTTGATGGACAAGTTGAGCGATGTATATTGTGGTGTGTTATTGATGTAATGAGAGGGAATTAGAGGAGCTTTGTATGAACGGTCTATACTGTAACAAATCATTTACATTGTGAATGATGAAAACAAATATGAGAAGAGTAGAAAACTGTATGTTAATGTTTCACCCGATTCTATCACTACTACCCGGGCCGCATTTCATTTATGAGCTTTTTTTTAAACTTATTTTTTCAATGTGTAGCAGGCTGCACCAGAAGAGCTCGCAGGTCGCATGTTGGCCACCCCTGATTTAAAATATCTACAATATTTGGGAATACCTATTAGCTTTTTCCTACCAGATCCCGACAGGGGCGAAGCCTGGCCCCCAGTCCCAGGAGAAGGAGCACTGCTCTTTCCTGATGAAGTTCGGATGACAGAACCCATGCTGGACCTCTGGGGGGCAGTCAGGGGGTACATCATAGGGGTACTGGCTAAATCTGGTAGCTGAGTATGCGACAGGAGACTGGAAGGCCACTTGGATGATATTCTCTCCAACCTGTCATTTAATAAATAATTCATTAATCAATTTTCACCAGAGCACTTATCTACTTGGGAGAGGGAGGGGGGGGCAGTCAGGGGCTACACCATAGACATAGGGGTACTGGCTAAATGAGTATGTGAGTTTTTTCAATAGTTGCGCGGACAAACTCATGACAACATGTTTTGCGCATACTTTTTAAGAATTTGATTGGTCCACACCTTTTTGCCTCGGCAACATTTTTTTTTGTTGCCTCATACCTCATTGAATTGAACACTAAAAATGTTGCTGGGATTTGTTGTGGGACTTTGTCTCTTCGTATCTGAACCAGCCTTAATTCATTTTCACCAGAGCACTAATACGCTTTAATACACTTGGGAGGGGGGGGGGAGGAGGGGGGTGGGGAGCTCAATCAGGGGCACCACATCATCTGGGCACTCCCTTAATCTGGTACCAAATTAAGAGACAGGTGACTGGAAAGCTGCTTTGATGTTTTTTCAACCTATGATTACAGACAAAACCAATCATAAAGTTTCACCAGAGCAATAAAAAACCATACACATGATTTGGTTTTCAGATGCATAGTGCTGAGTAATACTAGTCCTCTTATTACAACAGCCCTTAAAGATAAACTGGAGTTCTTGTCATGTGATCATAATGTGAAAGAAATTGTTCCAAAGCAACTGGGACAGTATTAGTTATATGTATGTGTAGTGATATTACTATTATAAAGGTCTGAAGACAAGACTATCCCTTCATAGTGTGCCTAGTCAAGACATGTCGTCATCGTCATCGCGTCAATTCATCCTCCTAATAAATGGCCAAGTTAAGCCTCCATAGTTATAAAAGACCTGTGTCATGAGTATTATATTTGCATTGGCCTACCAATAAACCGATATATGGTGTCAGGATCATCGAATCCAATGGTAAGGAAGAATAGGAGGATAATTTTAAGGTACGGACGGGAGAAGTCGATGACGTATCAATTCAGCGTACGTGATAGATTGCGCAATAGTGAATTGAGCGTGAATTGCATGCATGTGTGTGTACTAACGTGAACGTGAAGTGACTATAACAGCTGATTGTTGTGATCAATGCAATGCAGTTGTGATTGCCTCGGTGAAGGAACTGTAAATGCTGGTTACGCTATGATCTAAAGGATATAGGTAACTCGAGCATTGCATAGTTGCCTAAATAAACTGAACTAAATAGTGTAAATAAGAGCTATAACTAAGCCACTAGGGCAGCAACTAAACTAGTGATTAGTTTAATTGTAGGGATCGGCTCTAACATTGACACACTAATAACCCCTCACCATACATAATATCTGTACACATATCCGTCATGGCTACTAGTCTTAGTCAACCAGCACCGCTAGATTTGTTGACCGGAAATATCGCGGAAAATTGGAAAAAGTTCCGACAGCGCTTTGAGTTGTACAATGTAGCCAGTGGAATGGCTGAGAAAGAGGATAAGTCCCAATGCTCATTATTCTTGCATTGCATAGGTGATGCAGCCTTGCAAGTGTATAACACATTTGTCTTTGCAAATGATGATGACAAGATGAAATTGAGAGTTGTCATGAAGAAATTTGAAGAATATTGCATGCCGAAAAGAAATGTCACATATGAAAGACACAAGTTCTTCACACGCTCACAAAACACACATGAAACAATTGATCAGTATGCAACAGATTTGAGAAACAAGGCACAATCGTGTGAATTTGGAGAGCTAACTGAGAGTTTGATACAAGATCGCATTATCTGTGGAATGACTGATAATAGCGTGAGAGAGAGATTGTTGAGACAAGAAGACTTGAATCTTCAAAAGACTATGCAGTTGTGTCGTGCTGCTGAAACTACACGAGCTCAGGCCAAAGAGCTGTGTTCCCAGGATGAGAATCTGTCAGTAGATGCTCTCGGTAGTAAGAGAAAATCCTTTCCAGGTACAAAACACACACAAAATTCCAGACAAACTCAAGGTACTAGTCAAAATGTGAGACCGAAACAGGGTCAAGGTCAGAAATCCACTCAGAAATCCAGGAATGCCTGTACCAGGTGTGGTAATTTCCATGGTAAGAGTAGTTGTCCGGCTCAAGGTCAGATTTGTCGAAAGTGCGGACTACGTAATCATTTTGCCAAGTGTTGTAAGACACCAATACACAAAGCAGTCAATGAATTGCGAGAAGATTTGTTACCAAAACCCCTACTGATTTCCTTGTTGATGCTATCGATAGAGATGGGTCAAAGGATGAGTGGAAAGCTGAGATTGAGGTCAATGAGACTCTAGTAAACTTCAAGCTTGATACAGGAGCGCAAACAAGTACAATTTCTGAATCAGTCTACCAGAAATTGAAACCGAAACCAAAGTTGCATTCGGTGACAACACAGTTGTCGGGATATGGCGGAACGCGTATTCCTGCAAAAGGTCGCTGCTATACGCAAGTCCGATACAAGGGTATTTCCCACAACATGGCATTTTTCGTAGTGCCTGGCAATAGTCAACCATTACTTGGCTTACAAGATTGCGAAAGACTGAAACTTGTGAAGCGCGTCCATGTCGTTGAAAAGAACTCAGACAATGACATTGTTGATGAATACTCAGATGTGTTTGAAGGCCTAGGATGTTTGCCAGGAAAACATCATATTGTGTTGGTAGAAAACGCACAGCCAGTGAAACACGCATGTCGCAAAGTTCCATTTCCAATTCGTGACAAACTAAAGCAAGAATTAGACAAAATGGAGCGCATGAATGTCATTCAATCAGTGGATGAGCCAACAGATTGGGTCTCATCATTAGTTGTCGTGACTAAAAAGAATGGAAAGCTTAGGGTATGCTTAGACCCGCAAGACTTAAACAAAGTGATCAAACGAGAACACTATCAGTTACCATCACGTGATGAAATCACAGCAGAATTTGCCAATGCAAAGTACTTCAGCAAACTAGATGCTTCCAGTGGATTTTGGCAAATTGAGTTGGATGAACAAAGTTCAAAACTCTGTACGTTCATAACACCCTTTGGTAGATACAGATTTCTCAGGTTACCATTTGGTATCTGTAGTGCACCAGAAGTATTTCACAAGATAATACACAACATGTTTGTACATGTACCAGGTGTCAATACTATGATGGATGACATTGTGGTATATGGAAGCACTCAGGACGAACATGATGATCGTCTGAGGCAAGTCTTAGAAATTGCACGCAAATCAAACCTAAAACTCAATCGAGACAAGTGTGAGTTCAGTGTGAACCAGTTAACCTTCATTGGTGACATGATCAGTCAAAATGGAATCAGTCCAGATCCAAAAAAAGGTTACAGCCATCAGAAACATGGCTAGACCAGCCTGCAAACAAGATGTACAACGTTTCTTCGGAATGATAAATTACCAAAGCAAGTTCATTCCAAACCTATCTACAAGGTCAGCTCCCCTCAGAGTCCTATTGGACAAGAATACAGAGTGGATGTGGGAAGATGAACAAGAAAAGGTATGGCACGAGTTGAAAGAAACTCTGATGAAGCAGCCAGTGCTGCTCTTCTATGATTCCACAAAGCCCACGAAGATATCGGCTGACGCTTCTAAGAACGGCCTAGGAGCAGTTCTCCTACAGCAACATGAACAGAATTGGCATCCGATAGCGTATGCATCTAGAGCAGTGACTGATGCAGAGACACGTTACGCTCAGATAGAAAAAGAATTGCTAGCTATCACATATGGTTGTGAAAGATTCCACCAGTATATCTACGGTCAAGTGATAGAAGTAGAGACAGATCATAAGCCACTCATTCCATTGTTTACCAAGCCACTGAGTGACTGTCCACTAAGGATCCAACGTCTTCTGATCAGGGTGCAGAGATACGACTTGAAAGTCTCCTACACGCCTGGCAAATTCATGTATACTGCAGATGCATTATCAAGAGCAGTAGATCCTGAAGCTGAACAGAATCAAGAACGAGAAGAAGACATCAAAGTCTATGTAGATGCTATCATCGAAACACTACCTGTGACTACAAAGAGAAAGACACAATTTGTTGAAGAGTCAAAGAAAGATGAAACACTGCAGCAGCTCAGTCAAGTCATCAACACAGGATGGCCAGCTGCAAAACACCAATGTCCAATGACTCTTAGACCGTACTGGAATGTCAAAAATGAGCTTTCAGAAGCCAATGGCTTAATCCTAAAAGGTAGCAGAATTGTAGTTCCAATATCAATGAGAAAGCAAATGCTCAACAAGATACATGAAGGACATTTGGGAATAGAGAAGTGCAAGAGAAGAGCACGTGAAGTTCTCTTTTGGCCGCAGATGAACCATGATATCACTGAAATGGTTCAAAATTGTACAGCATGTATGATGTACAAACCCCAGCAACAGCATGAAAGTCTGCAACATCACCAGACTCCAGAGGGACCATGGCAAAAAGTCGCATCCGACTTGTTCACATTTAATGGTAAAGACTACTTAGTTGTCGTAGACTACTACTCCCAGTTCATCGAGCTACGTACTATGACAACAACTAGCAGCCAAGCCGTGATCACACAGTTGAAGGAGATATTCTCTAGACACGGTACACCTTGTGAACTAGTATCAGACAATGGTCCTCAATACGCAAGTCGTGAGTTCAAAGCCTTTGCAACTGACTGGGATTTTGTCCACACAACAACCAGTCCATACTATCCCCAGTCCAATGGTCGTGCAGAGGGAGCAGTCAAGATAGCCAAAAATCTACTGCGCAAGTGCCAGCAGAGTGGTCAAGACATCTACCGAGCTCTTCAAATCTACAGAAGCTCACCACTCGACTGTGGCAAATCCCCTGCAGAACTCCTCTACAATCGCCGCTTGAGATCTAACCTGCCTATGATGGACAACCTTCTTGATCCACAGAACATTGATCCTCATCAGGTGAAGGAAAGGAAGGAAAGGCAGAAGGCGAAACAGAAACAACGCTATGACCAACATGCTCGTGATCTTCCAAAGCTTCACATCGGTCAGCATGTCAGACTCCTTGATACGCAAACCAACAGATGGTCACAGCAAGGCGTTGTCAAGGCCGAACTACCAAATCGGTCTTATCTGATAGAAACTGAATATGGTGTGACACGTCGAAGGAACCGCCGTCACATCAGGCCAGCCCCACATACAGACCAGTATCCGTCGCATGATATCGACGATGATGATGCACATCCAAGAGATGATGATGCTAGCCCCCCAGCAGTAGATGCACCATCAACATCTGCGCCATCAACTGCTACATATACAACCAGGAGAGGACGCAACGTGAAGCCACCAGCTCGCTTAATTGAACAGTGAATTGAAGGAACACTAACTTGAAAGAAACTGTAAACCTTCAAGAAATCGAAATCAAACCTGAACTGAACTTATAATTTCACAGGATTTGGAAACATTTATTATCAACGAAATTGCCAAGGACTGAAGAATGATTATTTCAGCACCACATGATTATGCACATTGTATGTTTATCATATTGAAGGCTGTTTACAGAAACTAAGGTTAAACAGGCTTCAAAGAAAATGTTATCATGTCTTTAAATGTTAAGGCACAAGATGAAAAATACTAGTTGTACTTGTCTAAAACAAAAAGTAAAAACAACTTCTTTTTAAAGAAAGGGAGGTGTAGTGATATTACTATTATAAAGGTCTGAAGACAAGACTATCCCTTCATAGTGTGCCTAGTCAAGACATGTCGTCATCGTCATCGCGTCAATTCATCCTCCTAATAAATGGCCAAGTTAAGCCTCCATAGTTATAAAAGACCTGTGTCATGAGTATTATATTTGCATCGGCCTACCAATAAACCGATATAGTATGTAAATACAGGTGTCTAATGTGAGATTTGGAAATTATCGAATTGATAAGAAATTCACGTACTTCCCCCCAAAGGTACTAACACTGCAGAGTGAAAATTCGTATATGGGACCACACAAAAATCTGGCACGAATGTCACACCTCAAATTTTCAGCTTTTTCTTGTAAGATTTGATTTCTAATATGATGTCATTTGAAGAGCAATCCTTTCTAGGGGACATTTTTTCTATGATATTCTTCCTAACTGACATTGAAAGAATGAGAAAGCTCACAAATTAGCTTTCACCTTTCCCAGAACTCAAGCTTCTCTTTAAGTTCTTGTTTGATAGAATTCTTGAATTCTATCATTCTTGAATTATCATCATTACATTATCTGCAGTAATCTTCTTTTGGAAGATATCATTCATGGATAACATACATTCTGTGAGAATTATTTTTTCCTGTACCAGAACTTAAGAATACACTGAAATTCAAGAAAGATTCCTTTAAATGCTGTATAAATCTGTGGTTTTTTTTAAACATTAAAAAAAAAAATACAGATAAAATAACAGACCTTTAATGCATGTTTAACATCCCACAAATAGCGCACAAACATGTTTGTTGATGATCCGATCATGATACCATTCAAAGTGACGTTCGCTATCGTATCCAGGCCTTTGCTCACGAGTTTCACATTGGCTTTGCTGGTGAAGTCACTTTTCACTGAAACACAAGAAATATTCACAGGAGAATTAGCACTGATGTAGTATCCTGATATAGATACAAGAAAATAAGCATCCATTTCACATGTGCCGGTAGGTCCTCAAGTAAGAACCCACTGCACTCTTTGAATAAAAAAAAAAAGCGTGGCTTACATGCAGCGGCTTCGCCCAATCAGTTCTAGCCGAAGATTATATAAATGAAGACTACTTTCCCTTTCCTGGGCACAAGCATCATAGTTTGCAAGCACAATTCCTAGTCTGTCAAAAACATTTTTATCGAGGTCTGAGGTGGAGACTAAAGGAGGTCAATGGGCATCATGTACTGTAACTCCTCAAAACCAAGATATTGACACAGCCAGTAGGCACTTTGGCTAGGCTTCTCTCAAGGCGCAGTGCATTTAAATAAAGTGTCAATTAGGGTCTGTGCCTGCAGACTACAAGTGACAATAAGTGGCACATAAACACATAACACAAACATTCCCACATCCACAAGAACCTTTTACCTGTAAAGCTGAAAGTGTAGGTCCAGTTATCCCTGGCCACCCATTTATAGACATCATCGTTAAATCTGTAGTAGGGGTCAGACAGGATACCCGCTGAAATGAGAGCCGTGTAAACACTCCCTGGAACTTGACCTGGTACAGAAATACCTGGTGAAAACATGGTTACAGAATAAAAGGTTAATCCACAGGGTGCACTATATAACCTTGAACAAGTGAACATCAAGATACAGCTTCAAACAATTTTCTCTCATAAGAAAATGGTGTATGGACAAAGAATGTATCCTCCAGGGGCCTGTTTCTGAAAACCAATGACAAGACAGTCATAACTTTGTCTGCCAACTATGGAAATGTCTCTAATCTTCCTAAACCGTTTCACAAAGACCTCACCAACCAGAAATCTGGTGATATCCATACTATCGACGAGGATATGTGCCAAAACATAGCCTTGGTCACAATTACACATATATCTATGATAAAGAATTTTAAACAAACTGCAAATATTTGAATGAATCAGGGAATGCCAAGATAAGAAACTATAGTAACAAGGCATTAAAGATACAAGACACTTTCCAAATTCGGCAGATTATACCAAATAATCTGTCTACGCTCACAAAATGTATTTATGAATAATCAAGCTCATGATCGTTCATTAACCCACACCCTCCTTTGGACACTGCATTAATGAATTTATTGAACTAAACCCTTACAGTGTATGTTCATAACAATAAAAATAGATGCAATCAAAGGTTTATCCAGCCTTTATAGGTTTGAACATAACATTGATGTGCAAAATTCTGGCAAATTACAATTTATAAGCGAAAACATATATCTTATAGTATCCCATTTAAACAAACTAAGATACAATTTACCTTTGAATAAATATGGGTCTGAAAACTTCAGACTACTAAAATGCCTTTGACTAGCCTTGCCTGACGTGGCAGAATTATGTTCTTTTGTCAGACGTTGCAATCACGGAAAAAACTCTAAAGAAACCCCTTTTCCAGATTTTTTTTTTGGTAGTAACAGTTTCATATCGTATACTCACTGCCATTTGCATTGGTTAATTTCCACTGTCCATTGAGGTCAAATGTCAACTCTCCATTGGTCTGCAGCAAACTACCAAGAGCAAGAAGGAATACTGAGAAAAGAGCCTTGCAAAGAACCATTTTCCTGTGAAGAAAAGCATTGAAAAATAATGAAGAAATAAAAATGTGAAAGTTACATTATATAAAAAAATGCTATTATGAGTTAGCATTTCCTTACTTCCCTATCTACAATGCAAGCCTCGAAGAAGCGTGATTGCCAGCCCAAAACAGCTTGAAAAATTCTTTTCCAGTTGACACCAACATCAAAAAAAGAATCATGAAAACAAAATATGTGTAAAAAGCCAAAATTTCTGTTGTCACTGTTTGTAGATTATTATGGACATGAACATGGTTGTACTGTAAATTATTCATTCATAATAGTTTTGACAAGCCTACAAGAGAGAAGCATGAGAAGAGGACACACGTCACACCAAGCAGTTTGTCATAATGAAACTTGTAGGCATTGGATGAGGTTTGGTCTATGATCATAGACTGGGGGGTGTAACATAAAGAGATACAATCAATCTTACAATTAATTGTAACTCTTTAGTACATGGTTTGCCATAGACTTACAATTGATATCAATCGTAAGATTGACTGTATTTCCAATGTTACACCCCCCCCAGACCTCATCCAATGCCTACAACTTACAAGTTTCATTCTCCTTCCCGCACATTATTAGAGCATGGAACAACTTGGCTCCTCTCTTGGCAGTGTTGGCACCATTTCCCAAAACGACCCCGTTAAGTTTAAAGTTTAGGCAGTGTATACAGCCACACGCGTGTGTCTTTACCTTACGGCCACACCCGTGTGGTTGTATCCACAGCATCGACATGAGGATACAGCCACACTCAACTGAATTCCCACTTATACTCTGCGCCGCTAGGCTACAGCTATCGCTATAGTGTGTATGTATGCACTGTACAAGCGATGTGTAAATTCATGCGACAGTGTGTTGCCAAACCCCAAAACTTGGATCGTCATGAAGGTTTTATCTCTTGAAATTCACTGAAATACAAACAATATTGTACTATATTGTCACCTGCTTGCTGACCAGGTGAGAATGAAGTGAAAATATTGTTTGTATAATAAGTGAAATCGAGAGATAAAACCTTCGTGACGATCCAAGTTTTGCAAGTCGCAACACATACCATCGCATGAATACACATCGCTTGTGCATTGCAGTGCAAACTATACTAGCGATAGCTGTCGCGGCACAGACTTCAAGTGGGAATTCAGACAAGTGTGGCTATATCCTCGTATCGATGCTGTGGATACAACCACACGCGTGTGGCCGTAAGGTAAAGACACACGCGTGTGGCTGTATACACTGCCTAAAGTTTAAACATGCTATTTTGCCAAACCTTCTCCTTCTCTTCAATCTAATAGAAACTCTATTATGCTCACATTCTTTATTCGATTTCAAAATGAAGTGTCAAAATCTTTGGAATTAAATTTTCTTTCAAATTTTGTTAAAAGTTGTCCAAAACATGCATATTTGAGCTATGCCTATGATGATCAAAAGACTAGCGGTTAGTTACTTTTTGCAAGGTTTGTATAAACTATAATGAATGCCATGCATAGTGTCAAGAGTCAGAGATTCCAAGACTGGCAGCAGCAAATGCAGCTGAAATTGTTACTGTTAGCCCCAGAGCCCCAGGCCCCCCCCCCCCCCCCTCCCCCAGCCAGGGCGGGGACGATGGCGGGGCCGGGGACGCTGACACGAACGCTCAGCAGCATGCAGCACTCTCGTGGTGGCATGGGATGGCGCGCACGAGTCCATTGTAATCGCGTTTGTTTGTTTGTTTGTTTGTTTTTTACTTTTCATTCCTTTATTACACAAAGATGAGCAAATCTAAGTATTACCTCACCTTAGCACAGGCTATCTTTCATCAAAGGGTCATCAATTCATCAATCAGGAGCCGGAGCTCGGAGAATAATTTGCTCTGATCTGATGATCTGGAGCAGAATTATCACGTGATTTGTCACCAGATATCATGTCAGGTGGTCAGGGTGGCAATTGGTAAAAATATTGCAACCGGTATACCGTACTGTACGTGTTATGATGCGACCATAGAGATATGGCCCGGAGATATGGTCATGCCTCATTCAGCGAAAGGAATGATCTTGGGGACGATGTGTATGGAAAATTTGCTTAATCCCGGAGGAGAAGGGGGGAGGGGGATGGGGGATATATCCCCCACTTTTTCGAGGGGGGGGGGATGGCGTGTACAAATTATCCCCCCCCCCCCACTTTAAGGAAGAAATGATATTTTAATTAATCAGTTAGTAAAATTTTTGATAA
This sequence comes from Echinometra lucunter, assembly GCA_029962745.1. Taxonomy (NCBI): domain Eukaryota; kingdom Metazoa; phylum Echinodermata; class Echinoidea; order Camarodonta; family Echinometridae; genus Echinometra; species Echinometra lucunter. Next base: position 17,214,188 of record CM057166.1, read on the forward strand.
TCTGTCAGAAACGACCATCATATTTTAAAATTTCTAATTGAAAATGCGATTAAAAACCAGAAAAGTGGTTATATTTGGCTCGCTCGCTTCACTCGCTCCCAAAATAAAAATTAAAAGTGTGTAAGAGGGTCTATGCGGGTGGGTGAGGGTGTGTGTTTATACTCTAATCATGTTGATAAGTGTGAGTTTGACAGAAAAAAAATCAGCAAAGAAGTCGATCATCCCCCCCCCCCCAACTCCTCAAAGTGGATTTACGCCGGTGGTATGGAACGATATTTTTTTGTGTTTGATGGAGACATTTAGCAGGGGCAAGCAGGCCTACAGCCCAGGGGGATATGTCTCATTGAGGCCTGTACAACATCCGCACAAACGAAAACGTAGAAAAACTTAATTGGTCGTTTTTCAGCACCAGGCGGGGAACCCGGCGATCCCATTAAGGATATCAAAAACAGGAAAAATCTGGTAAAAGGGTATCAAATTCAGAGGAATGATGATGCAATCCTTGAATAAATTAAGGATATAAAAATCGGAGATGTTCGACACGATTCCCTGTTTAGGGTATCAAAACCACACCTACTTTAATTCACGTTCCCGGGGTGTCACGAGAAAGGGGGAAAAGGGTAGTTTCTTCTTCACTAGGTGGAGAACCCTCATATCCTGTTAAGGTTATCGAAAATCAGAGGTGATGATGCAGTCCTTGGATAAAATCCCTCTTAAGGGTATAAAAATCCAAGATGTTAGACATGTTTCCCTGATTAGGGTATTAAAATCACTGCTACCTTGATCCCCGTTTAGGATGCTTTTCGGAAAATGATTTACGCGGATGATGTATAGGTCTCAATGAGACGTATACCCCATGGGCTTACAGTTAACGATATAATAATTATAATACATGTAATTATAATGATAATAATAATAATAATAATTCCTCACATCGGATGATCTCTTTAACATTTTTCTTCACGACTCTGATCAGGAAGAAATATTATTAATATTCAAATGTTCAAAATGTGCAGCATTGATGTATTTACTGTAGGATCCCTTTAATATTACAGTTATTGCTGCACAATATATATATATATATATATATATATATATATTGAAAGAAATTGGACAAATGCAAACAACTTTGGCAACTCCCTTATAAATAATAAACACTGAAAGAAATGAAAATGGGAGAATAATAATTGCGTAGCTCCCTCAATGTTCCCCAGAGCTGTCATCCATTTTGAATCAAGGGTTGAAAAAATGCCTCCGCCGGGAATCGAACCCGGGTCACTGGCTTAGAACGCCAATGCCTTACCACTAGACCACAGAGGCGGGCCAGCAGTTAGGCGTGACCGAATCCAATTGACCGACAGACAGATTTCCAACCCTTTTTGATCCTTTATTTTGGTGCAGATGAGTTATGAACAATGAGAAGCCGCATGCCGCAGTTGGATCTCAGCTAGAAGCCTGGATACATGCATAATGGATGACAGCTCTGGGGAACATTGAGGGAGCTACGCAATTATTATTCTCCCATTTTCATTTCTTTCAGTGTTTATTATTTATAAGGGAGTTGCCAAAGTTGTTTGCATTTGTCCAATTTCTTTCAATGTATTGTCCCCTTATTCTAACTTATGCATGTATCCAGGCTTCTAGCTGAGATCCAACTGCGGCATGCGGCTTCTCATTGTTCATAACTCATCTGCACCAAAATAAAGGATCAAAAAGGGTTGGAAATCTGTCTGTCGGTCAATTGGATTCGGTCACGCCTAACTGCTGGCCCGCCTCTGTGGTCTAGTGGTAAGGCATTGGCGTTCTAAGCCAGTGACCCGGGTTCGATTCCCGGCGGAGGCATTTTTTCAACCCTTGATTCAAAATGGATGACAGCTCTGGGGAACATTGAGGGAGCTACGCAATTATTATTCTCCCATTTTCATTTCTTTCAGTATATATATATATATATATATATATATATATATATATATATATATATGTGTATATATATATATATATATGGGTATATATATATATATATATATATATATATATATATATATATATATATTGGAAGAAAATAAATGAAATGAAGCTGACGTAGCTCTCGATCATGTCCTTTTTATTATGGCAAGCTTTCGGCCAACATGGCCTTCATCAGGTCTGAACAGATAAGAAACGAACAGGCAAAATAATATACACATAGAAGTAATATCAAAATAATGTCAAAATAATACGTAATTGGAATAACTGAACAATTGAATATCAAAATAATATACCGAAATGATACGGAAATGATAATAATGAACTTTATGAATGATGATACATAACTGAACAATTAATGTCGAAATAACAAATAAGTAAAGAAAATATAACGAAATGATAAGGATCTGTTCAGACCTGATGAAGGCCATGTTGGCCGAAAGCTTGCCATAATAAAAAGGACATGATCGAGAGCTACGTCAGCTTCATTTCATTTATTTTCTTCCAATGTGTAATAAGATGAAGCACTGCACACGTTTTGTGAGGGGACATCTTTCTCTCTCTCTCTCTCTCTCTCTATATATATATATATATATTTTTTTTTTTTTTTTAATGACTGCATGCAGTCATGGAATTTGTGGTAGGGTCCATGCTGCAATCAACCAGGGAGATGTGAGTTTTAAACTCCCATCTCCCTGTTAAAACCATACTCGTCCACACAGTCGTCATTTGAAGGTAACTAGCATTTGTCAATTAACTGGGTAGAAATCTGTGACGGGGAAACACAATGCACCACACACCACACACCCACAAAGGAAAATGATGAAAAGCTTCTTTTGATGCACTTTTCAAACATTTTTGTGTGTAAACTCCTTCACTTCGAAATTCCACATGCTGAAAGTTACAAAATGTTGGGGGGAGGGGGGTCTCCTAGGATAAATTTGCCCCCCCCCCCCGGAATTTCTGCCTACGATACACTCCAGCCTGGATACACTGCATAGGCAAACAAACACACGCATGCATGCATTTAGCTGTAAATGATTGCAAACCATGAAGCTGAATACATATTTAGGCATGAAAGCAAATTTTTGTTTTCTGCAAAGATCCTATTTATGTATGCTAAGTGCAGATATTGGTATGAAATAAGTATCCCTGCCCCCCCCCCCCCCCCTTCTTGGATATCCTCAAACATTTCAAAATATATTGCAGCACAATATACACACAATGAATGATTCAACAA
>CM057166.1:17217892-17305726 GCA_029962745.1 Echinometra lucunter
TTCAACAAATGCTCTTTTGAACTTTTGATATAAAAGTTTTAATGAACTTCTTAATTCAACTATGAAAAAGCCTACTAAAATTGAGGCACATCTAAACATCTTGTTCTTATCATCATCGATGCAATCTGTTCCAGGTCATCAGGATCTTGCAATTGCAACCAATGTATTTTGCCATGGAATGCTCAGCTTTTCGTACTGGTCAACAACTAATGATACCATAAATGTCCAATAAATAACACAGCTTTGGTAATGTACATACAGAAATTCAATGCATAAATACAGTCTTCTTACTTTCAAGATACACCTCTATACAGTAAGGTACTCTCTAGGGGTTCAGCACTTGTTAAGGATGGAAATATTGGCAGATGGACAACAAACATACACATATTCAAGAGTTGGATCCCCCTCCCCCCAGAAAAAATTAAGAAGGTCATTAGATGTATTACAATACCAGGTGGCAGTTTTTTTTCTATTTTCTAGACAAGAAAATACGTACTAAGGTAAAAAAAAAAAAAAAAAAAATGTTGACAGAAAATACAGTCCAAACTGTCTACAAAGGCCACTACATGTATAGGCAAACAGTCAATATGACATTACAAACAAAGTCAGGTGGCATTTTTATGTTTGAACAGGTTTAAATTTCTTGCAGTCATAAATTTTGGCAGGAAAGAAAACAGATCAGAATCGATTGGAGGGTCCTCCAATCGAGGTCAAGTCAAAATGCTATGATGACCTGATGACAGGTAGCAAACAATATTAACCCATAGAAGTACAGTGTCTCCTTTAGGAGACGCTTTGGCAGTATCTGCTGATGCAGAGTGCTGGACATTACACACTATACATGAGCAGAGAAAGAAAAATTCACTGAAAAATTGAGTCCATTCCCAATGCAGTATGTTGTTGCATTTTCGAATTATAGCAGTTTAAATGTAACTAATCATTAAACTCTTTAAATTGGCAATGCAGTGAATATTATATAATCACCATTTCCATGTTCAAATTGGCAGTTTCAGCTTAAATTTGCTATCATAATTCAATTTGGTTCATGTTATATCTATATTTATTATTTTCAAATTATGTAAGAGTGGAAAAAAATATTTGTCGCCAATTTGAGGATTGAAGATGATTAATTTAGACCTCTAAAAAGCTCTGTACTTCTATGGGTAACATGCCCCTATTGCCAGCAACATCATTAAATGTGTCTACAAGGGCCATCAAAGGGAAACAAGAGATAACTACCGGTACTCATTCTCTTGCAGGCAAGGCCTACAAACTCTGCTTTCCAATGGGGAATCCTCACATAATTATAAGTGGTCAATTATAATAGGTTTGCCTGCATATTGTGTACTACTTAACAAGGACAATGACACATGATATAACTACAAAGACATTTTCAACAAGTTCAGCCAGCGATGCAGAAAATGTAACCTTAACCCTATATAGCCCGGGCTATTTTGAAATTGCATAGCGGGGGGGGGGGGGGGGGAGGGCTTATTTGTCCTCCCCCCCCCCTCAGATCTCGGCTGTTGATCGTGCGATCGCAACGAAAATCAGCATTCACGTCTCCCACAACATAATCTCCAAAACTGTATAGTTAATTATTACAAAATTATTCAAATTTATTTTGATTAATTATGCTAATTATGCATAAAATAGAATTAGCTGTAAATCTGTAAATACAGCTCCAAAACTGCTAAATTTTGGTCTAGACACTCTTTTTAGGATTCTTATGAAATGTACATCAAAAAATGGCGGTATAAAATTTATTTTCTTATGTATTTTATTGTTTTTAAATTTCTTATGTATTTCTTTGTTTTTTACTGTTTTTCGATGGAAAGCGTCGGCGACACTATTCCATCATAAACAACATGAAATTAATTGTTTTTAATCAGTAAATGTAAAATTAATGATACATTATGATTTTGGCTAGAACGAGAATTTGCATTGGATTTGTACATGAAATCACGTTTTTAAGTAATTTTGGGTTTGACATGCACTTACAAAATGTTGCGTAACTTTGGAACCACATACCCGGGCGTCACGAATTTGGTCTCAAAATTTTGCGAGACTTGAAAGAAAAAAGTCATGAAATGTCGTGGCGTGAGCTTTACACATTATGGATATATCGCAAAAAATATCAGGGGGGGGGTTTAACCCCCCCCCTCCCGGGCTAGATAGGGTTAAGTGTGGTACATACATTTTCAGCCCAACATATTTACATGCTGTAAGACTATTATATGCACTTAAATATATTTGAAAAAATTAAGTGAAAAGTAGATCTATAGAGGGTAGAGTAAATCTCTACATATAATGTGTTATACAAAACTTTCATGAATGATCATTACTCAGTTTTCCAGAGGCTTCAACAGAAAAAAATTAGCAGACCAACCATTATTAGTTTTGAAGAATTACCGGTAACTAAATCCATTTTATGATAACTTTCTTTCCATTCTCCATAACTCAAAAGTATATCTTCATCACTATTCATAACGTGATCTTAAGGCAAAGAAAGTACAGTATTGGCAATTCCAGCCCCTGATCAGTGATTAGTCATAGTTAAATGATCTTAACACCATGCTCTACATGCAACTGTTCAACATGCTATTGTTGCTAAAATAAATAAATACTTAAAAACTGAAAGAACAAAAAAGGTGCAGTACTTTGTGGGATAAACCACTCTTTCACTACACTTTTTGGCAAGTTGGTTTTAGTTAGCATCAACATAAATCTTACTATTTAATAACAAGAAATCTACTTCAAAACAAAAATACTACATAAATTGCATCAACACAGCACAACTCACAACACTAAACTCTTTAGTATAACTACTAGTAAGTAAAGCTTTGAACATAACAAATAACATGACAATGATCTTTGACAAGAACCTTGATTTTTTTAATCAAGTCACAACACAAGTATATGCTGAAAACACACAGGACTTCACTTTACTAGAATCTAGTACAGTGTACAATATTATGATTTACTATGTTTCAAGCAGTCAAATTATGTCATAAAATATCTGAAAGTGAATGAGGGGTGGAGCATTGGATAAATTGCAGTGAGTTGCATAGGCTTTTAACATTATTTGATTGGTTGGTTTGGCTGAAAGTAATTTCTGAAAGAGCTGCACCCATCATTAGCACAAAACTTTCAAGAACTTTGCCCATATCTAAAAAGTTCTGTACCATGAATTTTCAAATTGTAATGTGCTACACTATCATGTTGCAAAAAATGTAATGCATATTGATGCTATTACAGTATAAACCACTAAATATATCACAGAATACTTTGAATGATTCTTCTGAATACACCTAGAACTATGAGTTATATCCAACTTATATCCAACTTTTAAGCTAAATTCTGGATGAAGGCAGATAAAAAAAAGGCACTGCCTCTTCATAAGATTACAGATACTCTATTTTCATGTACTTATGAAGACGCTCGCAAATGCTCTATGCTTGAAAAAGTCACGTCTTAACTTGCAGGAAATGTTTACAATCACATCATCAGAGGGTTCAGTGCATTACTTCTGTACCTAGAAATATCACTGAAGGTTGATTAATACCACGGCCCCAAGGTGTGTGCTGAATTTCCTGAGCAATGCTTGAAATGAGGAGTGTTTCGATCTGCAATATTTTCCCAATTTATTGCCATAATACGCCGTTTATCATGGCAACACAATTTCTGACACATTCAAAAAATATTGTCTCGCACATCTTCACAAGATCAATGTGTGTCGAATTACATGAGCAATGCTCAAAACTGAGTAAAGTAGTTTGATCCGCAACATTACAGCACAATACAAAGTACACAGAATATAACTTAGCAAGCAACAATAATAGTCACAAGTAACAATAACCAGACTTGAACTGTTTCTGAAAGACTTATGATCTTGTTACAAGACTAATCAAAAGATATAACACCTTACAAATTTGAAGGTACATGCATAGATGTCTTTTAATCCATTCATCTGAGGAAATATTCACAGCCTAATTGATCAGTGTTTCTTCTTCAAATTGGCAACACCAGTATTTATCTTTTATGATATATTTTTCTTATCAGCAGTCATGTATCTGGCATTAATATAAACTGACAGAAAGTATGTTGAGAAGGTTAAGAAATTAAAAGTTGCTGGCTTTGCATTGAAGTAATTTTAAACTTTACATCACAATGCCAACTTAAGAATTGTAGTGCATATTTTCCTTTCAAAAAATTTCAGCAATAAACAACAAATACTGACCCCACCAAAAATGGGGCACTGTAAACATGTACATGTATGTACATTTTTCTTGCTCTTGCAACTCACTATTTGCCATGTTTTTTTTAGGGCAGTGCATTCAAAGTCATTGGACAAAACCAAACGATGTGAACGCTGTCATGAATAGGTTAAAGACTCCCAGTCGTGGGCTTTCATGGAGAGTGGATCATGATTTGCTGACACTAGAAAAGCAATGGAAATACCTGTAATAGAGCTACATCTCTGGAGCACAGCAAACAAGCGGCCCCACCAAAGACATTCTTCGGCCTGCTTTGGGCATTGCCGGGCCAGGGAAAGGAGATAATGACATTATCATATGGGCAGTGGGTGAAATATACAGAGCATTATATAAGGTCTGTTAGTCATAAACTCAGTTCCACTCTGGGTGATGGACAACACCTGTACTGGGTAAGCACCCCAATGGTGTCAAATTCCCCATAAAAGCCCATGACTGAGTTGTCTTTAAAAATGAGATTCTGGGAGATGAATAAGACGGGTTTCCATGACATTTGCTCCAGCAACAATTGCTCCCATGGAAAATCTGCACATTAAGTCAAACAAAACCTAAACCTAACACTAACCTTAATCCTTATCCTCACATTACTATGAACCAATGATCTATGTTGCAACCCTAACCCGATGTCTTTGGAGAAATTAAGACAGGAGCAATTGTCACAGCAGCAAATGTCATGCCATTGAATACACCAAGGCAGTGGAAATCAATGTAGGATACATTTCACAAATATTTGATGCTTTGAGGAACACCTAGGTTGAATTCATTACCAGGTGATCAAAGAGATGTGTCATTCCCAAAGACAAAAGACAATGGTCGGGCACCATAGTTTCCAAATACCACAGGGACCATATATGGTGATCTGAATAACAAGCAGTCAATATTTGATTTGATTATCCCATGTGTGGAATTTCTACATAGTAAGTTTGATAGAAAATGCCCGTAATGTATTTCCATTCTTGAGAATGTGTACATGAGCTTCCAGACAGTACACTTCTAAACTATTAATATAAAACACATGCACATTTATCATTTGCTTGCTTTGTACACAGTACACTTTAAGCAAATCTTACAACCTTGCAACGTTGTCACTATCACCAAGTATTTTTGGATTTGGTCAACTTCATTTCTACCAGCCTCTTGTTCTTTTTTTTTTTTTTTCAGTTTCTTTTTTTCAATGACATCATTGTGGTGCCCCTGAAAGAAAAGTTATGGTGGAGCCCTGAGGAGTGTACAAGAGAGTTGTTGACTGACTGTCTAGACCATTACTGTATTCTGCGGTGCAGCAGGAACAAGTTGTACATTCGGTGGAGGCTGTGACCACTGGGTATTGACAGGTATTGGTAGCTGCGTGCCCTGTGCATTTCTTACAAGAAAGCGGATTCCAGGAGTGACAACGTTCCCAGCAGGTGTCGGCTGAGCAGAAAGAGTGTTGAGTGTAACTCCAGATTGTCCACTGGCAGACATGGAAGAGGGTGGGTAAGGGTTACAGAGGGGAGGACTGGCACTGAGCCGTCGCCTCTGGATCTCTTGGTTCAGGATCAGCGGGTTCAGGAGTGACTGCAGGGTGCCACTGCCCATTAAAGATGGTTGCTGTGGTTGCACTTGTGGCTGCGCACTAGCCTGTGGACTGATAAGGGTGACAACAGGTTTGGGTGCAATTGGGATGGACGGTGAAGCCATAACACTTGTGGCAGCCTGTGTCAGTGAGGATGATGGACTCACCACAGGAGTTTTAATGACATAGGAGTTCTTTGGCGAGTTCGAAGGCTCATTAACTATTGCAGAGTTCAATGCCCTGAAGGAGGCAAGTGTTTGCAAAGCACCAGAAAAATTGTCACTCTGTCTGAGGCAACTAGAAGGTGCTTGCTGAGTGCCAATGTTTGTGTTTGTCTGCTTTTGCTGAACAACAAGATTTGGGATATCCTGGGAAGTAGGACCAGTCTCTACTGTTGCTGGTGTTTTAGAAGGAGGAACTCCATCTGTGGAACCATATGTCTGCGATGAATGCCTTTTCCTGTTCAGAGCTATGAAAAAAAGTTTAAAAAGAGAGAGGGATGAGATCAAAATATGCAAATATTAAGCGCACATGTATGGAAGAGGTTGGAACAGCAGTAAATTCATTATCTTTCAATCTATCAAATATACCAAACATGTAGTCACTGTTCATCATCTATCATACATAGAATATTCCCAATGAGCTTTTCTGACATATCTTGCAATGGATGAATATGAGATTTCGCAGTACGATGTACTAGAAAAAAAATGTAATTCATGTCTAAACTCAAAGCATATACCTGGTAAAATGATGACAAAAATAAGCTATACTGAATAAACTTTGACCCCTCCCCCGAAAAAACAACAAAACACTTACTTAGTTGGTAAGAAGGCAGTGATGAAGCATAATCCGTAGAGTCTTGAGAACGTCTTGCAGCTGATGCAGCTGCAGCGGCTGCTGCATAAGAGTAGACATGAGCAGGCGTGCCATGTTGCTCCAATATCCTTGCAGAATCTGGATCAAAACTTCCAAGACCACATGGCTCTATTAGTGGATTGCTTTCTCGTTGTCCTTCCTCTTCCCGCAGTGAGAAGACCCTCACAATGGATGGCATGTCGGAGAGATCATCCACCTGTGATGCAGAAGCAGTTCTTGAGTATGCTTCCGATACACTGGAGGTTGCTGTTTGGTCATCAGGTGTTGTGGGAAGTTGACCCTTTTTAGAAGCACTTGCCGGTGCAGGAGCAGTTGATGAAGATGCCTCTGACACTCTCAGAGGTTCTGAAAGAAGACCCCCTCTATGGCCAATGGTTGGAGAACTTGGATCCCCTTGAGAGGCAGAAGCTGTTGTTGAGGATGCAGGGACAACAATTCCAGAGTTGGACGGTGGTTCTTCATTCTCAGGAAAAGTGGATTCCTCCATGACCCTCAGCAACTCCATCCATTCTTCCCTGATATCTTTCTCCAAGAAGCTTCCTGCAAAAGTTACAAACAAAATGCTTTTATTATATTCATGTGACAGTCCTAAAATTATGTTAACATGGCCCCTGTAGGACAGTGACCGATTATTGATACACAGTGTAGACTAAACAAATCAAATTTCCTACAAATTTCATCTGCTTTCTTTCAGAAAGGCACATCATTATCCAGGGAATAATTTGTGTGTGCAAAAGATCTCATGCATTAAAATGGAAAGAGTGATTTTCTGGAAGTCGATAAAGACCTTTCAACTGCAAGTGCATCTAATAAATATTCTACTCAACAACTTCACCTAAACATTATCAAAGAGAACCATGATATAAACTTTTAAAATGTTTATTCCTTTCACATTAAAAAAAAAGAGAATATTCTCACTATTGGCCATGGCATTCATCTTGGATGATATCTCCCACTCAATGTCATCAGAAGATTTCCTCCTCCTCTTTCTAGACTTCTTTTTCTTTTTAGAATCCCCACTTTGGGTTCTCAACCTCTTCCTTTCCAAAGGTCCTGTGGTTTTCAGCATATCATTCAAAATCGGACAGTCCTTGACAATGGAGGACTGATGAGAGTTTATTGAGTTGCTGCTAGGTTCAGTAGGTTGTACTTCCACTCTCTGGTCACTCGAGTTTACACTACTTGAAGCAGCAATGGCACTGCAGGAATCTTTGCCAGTTGCGCCCTTAGTGTCTCCATTGGTCGGACCCATTCCTGGTTGGTAACAGAAGTTCAGACTTCCTACAGTTGTACCTGCTGTATCCAACAGCGGTTCACGGGATGACTCCAAAAGGGCTCCTGTGATATGATCTGAAAATGTTTTGAAAACGATTGCAGCTTTTCAGTTCACTTTTTTAAGTACAAAAAGAGAGATTAAACTATTATTGGCCTTTGCAAGACCCCTTGCAATTCCAATTCATTCAATTTGGCACATATGCAAATCATTTTGTAAAGTCAGAATCTTTTGCAAATTGTAAATGAAATGTTGCCATTCATGTATTTCACTGCATGAAACTTTAATATACCTAACCCTCCCTAAATTTGCAAAAGTTCTGTGTATTAAGATGCTTCAGCCTTTTCAACCAATGCCTGTACATGGAAATCTCGATATAACGAGGTAACGGCTATAACGAGGGTTTTGTCACGGTCCCAAATTTACTTACGTGTAAGTCTATGGCGGCATGAACCTGTTATAACGAGATCGGCTATAACGAGATATCGGCTATAACGAGCTAAATCCTGAACCCCTTAAACAAAGAAATACCTTGATAATCATTCCCGTTATAATGAGCAAGCAAATTTCAATGCAGCTTTATCAACAAAAACCCCCGCAAAAACTATTCAGCAGAGATAACAGCACCGCTACTGGCACACACAAGTCCCAGCTGGCTCAACTGGGCGGCCGATGCACGCAGATTACGTGTTTTTATTTGTAGCATAGTACAGCGCGCAACTTTTTTTTCATACTGCAGAACAGGCAACCTCGATGGTGCGATGAACTTTCATGTCATCAGTAATTTTGGCGTCTGAAATTAGTACTTTAACACATTTTCTGATATTATCCAGAATATTATCAGCTAGATCAGAGGATGATATTATTATCAATGTCTCTGTAGCTGCAAAATGAGTTCATAAATAGCAGCAGCAGACCTCTGTACATTCATGTATGTACATGTAGTCCCGTACATACACTTTTTTGTTTGTTCTGATATAACGGCTATAATGAGGAAAACCCTTCGGTCCCGATGATCACGTTATACCGAGTTTCCCCTGTATTTTGACATTATTACAGCATTATCATCATCATCATTCTTATATCACTGCTGTAGCGTCATCTTGTGCTTACCTGTTGAGGAGCTTGTTTCTCCGGGCCGGCAATCAAGCTGTGCCTCCTTCTGCGCCAGCTCCACCACAGCTGCATTACGCATCCAGCTGTGATCACAAGGATATGGATTCAACTCCTGGATGCGAAGCTGCACTGCCTCAGGGATTGGAGGCCTCTTGAAGTTCTTATTGGTGATGACACGGCGCCTCTTACCTCGTCTCTCTTCCTGGGTAGGCTTGGGTGGTTGGGCTGTTTGGGTAGAGGAAGATGGTGACTTGGTAGAACAAGCCTTGGGGTTTATGCCAACAGAGCTGTATGGAAGATTCACACTTCTAGGAGTTGGTGTTGGTTGTTTAACGAGAATGCCCAGCTGTAAGTTAAAAAGGTGAGAGAATAGTTTAAAGAAATTTATGATCGAGTTTGCGGTGTTTAAATGCATATTTCTCTCTAGAAATCTACCTCAGAAATTGATATTCATATCAAAGCTTAAAGGTAGCTTGTCCCTTTTGCAGACCTAATTCTGAAAGTTCTCTGACTCTGTCATCATTTGAGAAAGGCTATATAACCTATTCCTGAAATTGACAAAAACGTGATATTTGGTTTTAAGGAAATGATATACGATAATTTATCAGAGCTTACTTTTTTTTGTACCACGAAAAAAAAAGATTTAAAGATTCAAAATTTAATTCGACCATTAGTGAGAATAGCTCCCTCAGCTGAAAAATAGCGTTCAACGAACATGTTACAAGCACTGCTATAATTACATATCGTTCATGCTATGGGTACTTGTTGTGGCCAGGCGCACAAGCTGCGCGGCAGAGCTAGCTAGATAGGTGGCTGCGCTACATATCTACGATATTGCCGGTGAGCTGATCAAACTTGGTTATTCAAGGATGGTAGCCAGATTTTCATTTTATATTAATAACTTAAGCAACATATGACCTTATGTTTAACTAAACAGTATCGGAAGGGCACATCCTAAACTCATGCCAAGTTGTATGGATTTTCTTAGATTCTGTAAAAGGGACAGGCGACCTTTCAAAGCCGTGCCTTATCTGATTATACGAACTATGCTGCAAGCATAGATCCACCTTGTCTGGGCAAAGTCAAAACAAGCGTGGAATAGATATAGTGTATTGTATATTGTATATTAATATGACTAAGAAAACTCAAATAGTTCAAACCAGAAACAAGAGATTAACATTTGAACTTGTTATCAGTAGAAAATTTGAAATAAATAGAATTATTCACTATCTGCATCAATAGGATCAATACCATTTTGAAGAAAAAAATAGATCTGTAGTATGTAGTGGTACAGACTCTAAAGCTTATGGATAGATGTACTACATGTCATACACGAAATCAATTTTGTATTTTGACAGATGGAAAGGAAATTCACTTAAAATATCAACATACCCTTTTTGTAAGGTCAGACACAAGTTCGTTTAGAGTCCTGGGGCGCTTGAGTTTTTCTGTAGAATTCTCCTGGTTTGGAAGGGTTGTGTCTCCACCTGAAATACATAATGCAGAAACTATGCATATTATGAAATATAAGAGGTTTTAGTGCAACAAAGGGCTATCTGCATTTTTTTAAATGCGATTTTGAAATTAAAATGTCCAGCAGAGACCAGGAACCCATCAGTAACAAGTGTTTCTACAGCAAACTTTCTTACAGCTGGGTATCAGTATCACCCGAAATAGATATGGCTATCTGCTTTAAACTGCAGTGTGTCAGTGCAACAAATATTTATTTCTAGATTTATCAGAATTGTTAAAAATGCTGATAGACCTTTGTTGCATTAGAGCTTCGATATACACAAGTACCTGTGTATACATGCATACATACATATGTATCAAGTGTAGAAAATATTCCAAAATTTCTCAAATATTATGAAGACAGTATGTACCCATTTTGATGCCTGTTTATAGCTGTCATTATGGCACAATTTCTTGGTGACCACTGGCCAGTTTTGAACAAATGAACTGTATTCACATTTACAGCATCTTTGCCACATGCCCACTACTACTGTATTCACCGGTTTCAAGTGACAAATACTTCAAGGGAATTTGGGTGTTTCAAAAGAAAGGATTAAATGCACAAGGTTTTAAAAAATCTGAATACACTGTGTATTCACTTGCATTTATTAACAGAATGCAATACACGTAGCTGTGGCTATGTGAGAATAACTTTGAGAGGGCATGAGTCCATTAAAAGCAACAAGTGAGATACAGGTATGCCAAACATCTGAAGACGATTGTTACATGCACTATGAGCATGGCGGAGAAAGAAAGCAGACAAAATAAACAACCTCTCATTCTACCCTTCACAATGGTTCTGGTAGTCAAAAGAACATCCCTTCACAGCTATTATGTTTAATCATGTAGTTCCGGGTGGATATGCATGTGACACCTGTTCCACATATTTTAGACAATAGCAGTGAAGGGATATTCTTTTGACTACCAGAACCATTGTGAAGGGTAGAATGAGGGGTTGTTTTATTTTGTCCGCTTTCTTTGTCCGTCGTGTTCATAGTGATGGTTCATAGTATCCTGATCTGCAATCTGCATATTTAAGCTGCAGCTATGTTAAGCATTCCATGGACAAATACTTTCGTCCACAATCTTATGCAAGCCCATCTCCCAATGACATCATTCTTTTTGTTTCAGTTGATATGAAAAAAAAGAAAGATACAATACTTACTGCAGCATCGGAAATACACAAGGGCGACGGGCGATTTCGCCCTCATGACAGCCCAAATCGCCCCTAAAATTCTCAAAATCTAATGCTTTGGGGCGACTTTTTATTTCAGAGTCGCCCCAATATATATGCCCCTTTTGAAAGTCTTAACAGTTTTTCTGAGCGAGTAAACCTTTATGATTTCATGAAAGTATAATACCTTCACAAGCATCGCGGTTTTGTGTCCGATTGATACGAATCGAGGAGTGTCAGTCGCTATATATGAAATTCCAACCATGCTACCTTACGTACCTCGCGATATCGCAAGTCTAGCCCGATATTGCGCAATACATGCATAGAGCTCATGCGCAGTGCACAGTGCACTGTCAACATTCTACTACCGCAGTCCACACAATTTCCATTCGGCTCCCCCAAAATATCATCCTAGAATCCCACCAATATGCCATCCGGCGGTTTTTTCAGTGATGATATTTAGTCAAGAGATAGTGTCAGATGCCTCTGTATATTTGGTTCAAGAAATTTATCACCTCAAAATGAGTCTGAAATCACAAAAACGGCTAAATTTCTGAGTTCAGTCCCACACATAGTCTTTCGAGTCGGTTGTGAGATGATCGAAATTCAACAAGTAATATCGCCCCAGAAGTATCTGAAAAGGTATTTATATGTTTAGAACTTACTTTAAATGTGATATTTGGCTGTCTCTTTTAGCTTTTGTGGAATGAAGGTGTATTCTTGAATATGAAAACTAGTTGTTTTTTCACAAGATTGCCTTGCAATGAGGGCTTTCTGACTCCCTGCTGTGACTGTACATGTACATGTCTGTGACTGCAGATATTTCTAGTATGGCTGGGTGTGTAATCCTAAAATATCGTTCAGTGATCACTTTGAGTTACTTTGAACATTTAATAGTACAAATCCCCAATCTAATACAGTTTGCAGTTACAAATGTTCTGTGCTTTTATGCGTAATATAGCGAGTCTAATGGGTTGTTGCAAGAAAGTTGCAATCGATTGCAAATAATTGCTAATTTTGAAACAACCATTCTGATTGGCTCAGGGCCTGCCCTTTTAAGAAGACATGCATGCAACAATGATTTTGATTGGCCAGTGACAATCAGTTGCAACTTGCGATCGATTGCAACTTTCTTGCAACACCCCATAAGACAGATGTGCGACAAAAAGTAGCCCCTTAATAAGAAAAATAGCCCCAAGATATTCAGTGGTAGCCCCAATGTAAAAAAAAAAATAGCCCCTAAAAAAAAAAAATTAATTCCTACGCTGACTTACTGGTTGTATCCTTGTTTGTATCAAAATCAGGTTGAGATCTGATCCTGACATCATTGTTTGGGAGTTGACAATCTGTGGCATCATTCAAAGCACATTTCTGCAGTTCGGTATCCTCCACATTAACCGATGAAGGAGTAGAGTCTTTGACAGGCACAGGAACCTCTGCTTTACTTGTATCTTTAGTGTCCTTTAGATTACTTCCTCTATCCAATGGACCTTGATCAATCACACCAGCAACAGATCTTGATGACTTGGCATCTGACATAACTGTCTCTTCAGACACAGGAACCTGAGCTGCTTCACTCATATCTTCTTTATCCTTTTGAGTAATTTCTCTATCCAATGGACTTTGATCAACCCCACCAGCAACAGATCTCACCGACTTGACATCTGACATAACTACCTCTTCTTCAGATTGACAGGATCTACCCAAAGATGTGATGGAGCTCTTCTCTGGAAAAGCATTACCTTCAGGAGGACATTCCGTCTCATCACATGTTACCACATCTATGTAAAGGTCATGATCAGAAGTTGAATCCTTATGGACCACATTATGTTCTGATTGGTCTGTATTTTCTTCCACAGCATCACTTGGGGAAGCACTGTCATCTTGTCCTGAAACTGCATCTGCTTGAAGGGAAGACATTATTTGATCACATGTGGTCACATTAATGAAGAGTTCATCAGGAGATGTCAAATCCTCATGTACCAATGTCTCCTCAACTGGGTCTAACTTTCGGTCATGAGTATCACCTGCAGCAGCAGTGGTATGAGGTTCTCGAGCATTACTTTCTGGGAGATAAAATTCAGTCTGCTCACATGGGGTCACATCTACATTGGGTTCATCTGATGCTGAATCTTCAAGTCCACTTTTCAATGGTGGGCCTCTTTTTGCTTCAGCATTGTCTGAGGAAGCACCAACATCATTTTCTAAACCATCCTTTTCTTGGAGTCTACTCTCCATCTCATCAAATGCTTTGACATATGCTACATCATGTCCTGCACTTACACCAGATTGGTCCATTTCCGCAAGTAATTTCTGACCTTCTTTCACATTAGATCTTATGTCCAAGTCCTCTGAGGAATCTGGTTTCCCAACTACCACTTCACTTGAAGAAGATTTGGTAGTATCTGAAACATCTTTGCCTGGTTGAAAACATTTGATCTGATCCCCTGCTTGCATATTAATGACAAGTTTTTCTGATGTTGAAATATCAGCTTCTACACATGGCTTTGATGTGTCCTGTTTTACATTATCAACATCGCTTTGGGAAGCACTGATACTTCCTGAAACATCTTTTTCTGGTTGAGGATATTCCATCTGATCAACTGCTTCCATATCAATAACAAGTTCATCTAATGAATAATCAGCTTCTGCACTCACTTCTGATTTGTCCTGTTTTGCATCTGCAGCATTGCTGCAGGAAGAAGCACTGGCACCTATTCTTTCTGAAACGCCTTTTTTAGGTCGAGGATATACCATCTGATCACCTTCTGATTTATCCTGTTCTGCATCTATAGCATCGCTGCAGGAAGTACTGGTATCAGTACTTTGTGAAACACCACCTCCTCCCATATCAATAACAAGTTCATCAGATGTTGAATAATCAGCTTCTGCACTCACTTCTGATTTGTCCCATTTTGCATCTGCAGCACTGCTGAAGGAAGCACTAGTCCTGATACTTTCTGACACAACCTTTCCAGGTTGAGGATATTCCTTCTCATCACTTGCTTCCATATCAATAATGAGTACATCTGATCTTGAATAATCAGCTTCTGCACTTAGCTCTGATGTGTCCTGTTTTACATTTTCAACATCTTTTAGCGAAACACTGGTACTTCCAGAAACATCTTTTCCTGGTTGAGGAAATTTCATCGGATCACCTGCTTCTATATCAATGGCAAGTTTATTTGATGTTGAATTATCAACTTCCTCACTTCGTTCTGAAGTGTCACGTTGTACACCTGCAACATCGCTTTGGGAAGCACTGATACTTGCTGAAACATCATTCCCTGGTTGAGGACATTTTATCGGATCACTTGCTTCCATATTAACGACAAGTTTATGTGATGTTGAATTATCTTCCTCACTTTCTTCTGATGTATCTCGTTGTACATATGCAACATCGCTTTGGGAATCACCGATACTTGCCGAAACATCATTCCTTGGTTGAGGACACTGCACCTGATCACCTGCTTCTATATCAAGGACAAGTTCATCTGATGATGGATAATCAGCTTCCGCATTCTGATGTTTTAATGTGTCCTGTTTTACACTTGCAGCATCACTGGCAGAAGCAGTGATATTTTCTGAAACGTTTTCTTGGAGAGGACACTCCATTCGGTCACATGCTTCTGTGTCAATGACAAGTTCATCTGACGATGATGAATAATCACATCCCAAATCCTCCTTCGATGTGTCCAGTTTCTCCAATGACATACAATCATCTTCAACAGTACGTATTTGGGAGATGGTGTCACAACTCATATCTAATTCAATATCATCAAGCCCTGCATTTTGAATGGATGGATCGCTTTCTGTTTTAAAATCTTTCACATGTATGGATGGTGTTGGAGAAGTGCCACAGGTGTCTTGCTGATTGCCTTGGTTTTGGGGTGCTTCTTCATTATCATCTTTGTCTAGACTTGAAGCAATTCCATCAAGTGACTGAAATGACTCGTATTCTTTGGCTACATCTTCATCTGAAATTGTTTTAACAAGAGAGCCATTGACATTCTCTGATGAGTCAACATCTAGTTTCTGGCTATCTGAATCCTTTGTAATCTTTTGGTTCATGACATCTTTGGTGCAAGGAACACAGGGAGCTTGCATGGAAACCAATATCACTTCATCATTATCATCACTACAGCAGTCTATGTCTATCACTTTAGGTGAATCATTGTTCTCTGTTGCATTTGAACATGTGCATTTTGTAGGGCTACTTCCAGAGGGTTTATAAGGCAGAGCCAACATTCCCTCTCCCACTGGCTTTCTGTTGCAAAGAGACTGGTTATTCAGGGGTTCTTTTTCAGATTCCTTAATGGTCCTCTTGGCAGGTGATGCAGAAACAATTATTACCTCACCATCATCATCACTACAGTTATCAAGTTCTATGACTTCATTAACCTTCGGAGCAGATGGACTAGCTGGTTTGCCTGCAGATTGTGCGCTTTCCATGGAGAATTCTTCTTGACTTGCAGTCACACTGGCCTCACTTTCTGTATCACTGCAAATGACTTCATCTACTACCATGTAGGGTGAGCATATGTCATAATCAGGGGAAGTTATGTCCTCATATAAATCTCGCAACCCACTGTCTGGTTGTCCATCAGTTTCCTCTTTATCAATCTCAGTACTTTCAGTTGCTTCTGCTACAGTCCTATCAATTTCTCCTGTAGTGTCAATTATATCTGCAGTGAGTTTTTCTACTCCTCTCCTTTCCTTTATTTCCACTGCCACCTTTCTTGAGTCATTCTTGCTTTCATCAGGTTCTCTTGGAGTTTTATTGACCAAATCAGTGTTCTTAGCTACATCCATATGTTGCACTGATTCTGCAGGTCTCTCCTCAACTTCTTTCTTGCTTACCATCAAATCAGCTGAATTCTCCTCAATTTCTTTCATGTTTCCCATTGTATCAGTTGAAATCTTGTCAATTGCTTTCACTGTTTTTGTCATTTCTGCAGAAGTCTTTCCTGCATCTTCCATGGTTTTCATCACATCTGCTGATGCCTTTTCAGAATGTTCTATCTTTTCCATCTCAACTGAAGAAGAGGTATCCTCCATCTCTTCCATGTTATCTGACAAATCTACTGGAATCTTCTCTACATCAACAGATGAACTAACCTCACAACTGTCTTCATCAAAAATCCTCGTAGCATTTGACCGGTTCTGCCCCTTGTTGATTTCCAAACAATCTTGAGATGAAGTAGGGGTGGATTCCCCATCTCGTGAGGCTGAACCCTCAATGAAGGGTATCTCCTTGTGTGATAGCTCTGAAGAAGATGCAATGGAACTCCATAACTTGTTTGATTCCTGATCTAGTGTGGCTGCACCCTCTTCAATGAAGGGTATCTCTTTGTGTGATGTATCGGTTGAGGATGCGATTGAACTCCATACCTTGTTTGATGACTCTAGAGAGGATGCAAGGGAACTCCAAATGGATCTTTCTGTTGCCTTTGGCACACTGGAGAAGTCTACAGACATATTTGCATTGACATCAGTCTTGTCATCATTGCACAGTTGGCTACTTTGTTTCTTTCCTGTCAGTAGACTGGTGGGATTCACTTTGCTAGAAACTGTGACTTCTCTCTCATCAGACATGGAGGAAAGGTTAATCTTTATCAAATTGACGGAGAGTTCCCTCTTGAATAGAAAATTACCATGGTATGGATTCCAGATTTTATCATCTGAAATAACAGGGCCTGTTCTTTTTCCAGAGTCACTCTTGGATTCCTTTTCTTCAAAGTTGCTTTCTGAAGAATCTTGCAACTTCTGACACCCCTTACAAGAATCATTCAGCCGATCGCTTGCTTCCTCTACTGTTGAAGAAATAACTGACGACTGACTGGTTGATGTAGAACTAACCTCACACTTTGCTGGTGATACAGGTTTCAGGGGAATTCTTCTGAGGTTACTTCCAGCCGACATCCTTTCTGAACAGTCCACAAGTGCACTGTGCTGCCTTTGCCTTGAAAGAACTGGAATCGACTTGCCACTGGTCACACTATCTACCATTTTCTTCCTTTTTATGCTCAGCTGGTGAGTTCTCTTGTTTTGATCATCTTGAAAATCTTCGCCATCAGAATAATCGGAGAGATCTACCTCAGCCTTCCCTTTTGGCACAGAGAGGACAGAAAGGATTCCCTTGCGATTGCGATTTGTGCATGTTCTTGATGGCACCTTGCTTTCTTCTAGAAGCTCTTCTGGAGTCTCTTGTGTTCCTTGGAGCATATTACTATTCTTTACCTTAGTAGCAGCAGGATTTGGTGCTTTGTGAGATAGCATTTTGATTCTTTTTTCTTTTTGGGATTTGTGTTTTCTTTTCTTTATGTGGAGGGAATTTAAGGACATGTCTGTTACCTGACGATGGCTCAACTGACGCAGATTCTTTTCAGCTGTTCTGTGATGCACATTCATTTCAAAAGAACTCTGGACCTCATTGAGTCTTCTTTTGGCAGCAGGTTTCTTTTCTTTTTCAAGTTTAGTTTCTCCTTCATCTGTTCTCTTGAGGCAACTTGGTGCAGCAGTGACTCTCGTTTGTGATTTCTCTTCTGGTACTTTGACCCTTTGGTGGTCACCTTGGTTCATGGAAGAATTCCCACTTGACTCTATTCTCTTTGGTACTGACATACTCTTTACTATCCGGGTGAGCTTGGCTTGTTTCAGATGACACCCTTTCTCCGAATGAGATACAAGCCTTCGCTCTTTCTCTGATACTTTTTCTGCTCCCTTCATGCAACGTTGTGCAGGTTTTCCTCCATTGTGCTTTTGAGATTCAGCACCTTTGTGAGTTCTTTCAACACGTCCTTCAACAGGCTCAACTCTGAAGAGCATTTGGGAGTCTGCCTCTTTTAATATTTTCCTAAAAGAGGGCTTAGTTCTATTGGACACTGCTCTATTGTGCTTCAAAGTGTCAGTCTCTATCACTGCTCTGCTTACACTACTTTGCACTTGTTTCTCAGGAATATGCAGATGTGAGTTAGTCTCTTTCACGACTTTCTTGATAGACCTCTGTGTAATATTTGCTGCACTTTTCTCCTGAGGGTCACATATTCTTTCTTCCCCCTTCCCATGCCTTGGGAAAGATCTGACTCTGTTATGATGCAGAGATTCTGCTACTTTCTCTTTCTTTTTGAAGGGTCCTTGGGCAGGTCCAACTCCAACACACTCTTGAGGATTAGTTCCTTTCTCTGTTCTGTTGATGGAACCCTGTGCAGCTTTCAGTCCAATCTGATCCTGTCCAAGTCTTTGCATTAATGCTGATGTATTCACAGTACTAACTTCACTATCTTCGCTGAATTGTACTCGCATTTGCTGTCTATGTCTCCCCTCCACTCCTTTCGTTGGTAGTCCCTTTCGTTGCTCTTCTGCAGATGGGATTCCGCTTCCTCTCCTTGTCTCCCGCCTGTTCAGTATTCCTCTAATGTGACCCTGCTTTGCTTTATTCCTTTCTTGTCTGGTGTCCTGTGTACCTTCCACACGTGCGTCTCTGTTTGTTGTAGCATTTCCATTACAATCTATATGTAACCGCTTCGACAATGGCCGTGTCTTCACTTTCTGCGAGTGGGGTGTGGCTGAGCTTGATACTTTACTCATGGACAATGTCTTCACTTTTTGAGGACTTATGTCTTGGTTGGCCTTGACTCGAGTACGTTGACTATGGAACCACATCCATACTGACGCTGACTTCACTTTCATCTGAGAGGAGATGTGATCTACTTGGCTTCTGCTGGGGGAAGGGTTGATATCAAACCAGACCTGCCGATAGGAAAAAAATAAAGACAATATGTTACATGTTTAAAATAGAACGACATGTTAACTTGTGAATGAATGTCTGGACTCAGTGAACATTAACCATGATGACCATGACTATTCAAGTCTACAATGATTGCTGAAACTTGATCCACGCAAACTCTGAACCAAGCACTGAAATATTATTCATATTCAATTTTTTCACTGACATGAAACAAAATAAGAATTGAGCTTCTTTCAGTTACATGTACACTGTATATTTTCTCCAAGCAGGTAATGTTTGTTCACTAACAGGGGGCTTTCCAAGAAGTCTGAATCAAAGAAACTAGATGTAGTTTAAGTTTGAGCCTTGTCTCATAAGCCCTTCATACATGTAGGACTTCAATAATAGCGAGTTTTCATTCAACCTTTCAGTGAGAAAGATAATAGGACAAGGCACGCCTAAATGGTCACTCCTCTTAACATCCTGTTCATTATTCCAGTGATTAGCCTGTCTGACGAGCCATCATTGCTACCATAATTTCAAAAGGTGTGCATGGTCTAGACGAGGCAAACTACACGTACAGTGTATATATATCATTCAAAAAGCTTCCAAAAAAGCATAAACTTTCAAACTAAAGGTGTATGTAAAATGTAAAAATACAACATTAATTGGTCATTTTGTGGTTGAAGGTCACATACATGTATACTGTATGTGCAGGAATCAAATGAAATAAATCCGTTCACATGCTACTGAACAGTTTAATGTGGTGATGAAGGTTGTTATATACATGTTTATATACATGTACACTGTACATGTATTTCATTTTGGAATGCAAGAGAAACAAAAATCAAAGGAACCTGATCAAGAAAGGGGTGCATTAATGACTTAGAATGTGTTTATATTCTATGCAAATCTAAACCCCTTGCATCATATCCAACAGGGAATACCAAATCATAGACACTTATGGGAATTTTTAACATGCAAGACCTAATAACTTGCCACCTCTTACTAATTTCGCTATTTACATACATGAAGAGCCCAATAATTTTCTACAGAATAGTGACCATGCATACATGTATAATGTACACAACCTCTGATTTCCTTGATATTTTGTAGTTACATGTAAGCAAACCTAATTTACACGATCTTCCAAAGAACTGACGCTACTCATCAGAACCAAACTTTCACTGAAATGAACTGTTTCACTACAAAGAACAGGCAGAGTGACTCACAAGGTTGATGACCAGCTTCATCCACTTCCAATTCTTAGAATACTACCATGCTAAATTACCACAAATACCGACACATGTACAGGTGTGGTTGGCTGAATCACATACACAACCACCAGGCACCAAGTTGGGCTTACACTATGAACATGGCGGACAAAGAAAGCGGAAAAAAAAACAACCTCTCATTCTACCCTTCACAATGGTTCAGTTCTGGTAGTCAAAAGAACATCCCTTCACAGCTATTATGTTTAATCATGTAGTTCCAGGTGAATATGCATGTGACACCCGTTCCACATATTTTAGACAATAGCAGTGGAGGGATGTTCTTTTGACTACCAGAACCATTGTGAAGGGTAGAATGAGGGGTTGTTTATTTGTCCGCTTTCTTTGTCCGTCATTTCATAGTGTTAGTTCATTAACCTGGCTATACATGTACATGTACTACAATTACTCAGTGCCAATAGCAAGAACATGCCAACAATTACCAAGTGATTGTAATAAGAACTTCAGCAAATAGTTACCTCCCCCCCCCCACCCCTCATATGCCCCATTCAGATTTACACATAACATGTATCACAGAGTATTCACAAAGTTCCTATGGAACGGGCATACGTGCATGCAGCTAGCCCGGCGGCACGGGCACTGGGTGCGCAGAGGCGATGGTTGGACATCGTTCTGCGGGGTGCTTTTCACCAAAAATGCAGCTCATTGTAGCGGATCAATGCGGCCGGAACGGCGTAACGAAAAAACATGCGAAGCTTTGGAACGGATTTCTTTCTTTTTTCTCGATAAAAAGAAAATGCTATGCTTTGGAAACAGCTTTCTTTGTTCTTTTTCTCAATAAGATAAAAATGCTATGCTTTGGAACGGAAATTTGAGTGTAAAAATGGGGTCTTCTCCGCGGCACTTACCCACCACGCATTATATACTGAGTGCCCCCCCCCCCAGGTACTGGGTAAGCACAGGAATGGTGTCAAATTCCCCATGAAAGTCCACGACTGTGTGCCTTTAAGGGTATGTCACTAGCATTATCTAAAGGGAGACAAATAATGTGACAAGAGGATTGGCTGAAGGGGCAGCTACTGCTCAAATCCAGGAACACCTCCTTCGTAACAATCTCTTCCCTATAACACAGTCAGCGTATAGGAAATATCACAGTACAGGAACTGCTTTACTAGGAGTTAAGAATGGCCTACTAATGGCAATGAACCAACAACAAGTCACATTTCTTGTACTCTCAGTGCCGCCTTCGACACTGTTGATATCAGGCCCCTGGGAATGAATTCTTTCACAGGGGGTGCTGAGCCCCAGAGCCACTTAGGTTACCACAGTGTTTCAGTATTCAGGGAACATGAAGGGGGGGGGGGGTGTAAGACCTAAATTTGCCGACAATGTATGCTGCATTCTAAGTCTAATCTAAGTAACCCTTCCCTCTCACACAAAACACAAGTCATTATCAAACAATATTGCAGATGTAGATTTTCATTATTTTGGTAGAACTACACTTGCCTTCAATCTTTCCAGCTGATCGCTGTCAAAGCTCCTTCTTGCAGTCATGGTGCTATGTCAGTACTGCTCATGTATAGGATCAGAACAAACAATCTGCATGGTAAGGGAACAGAGAACAGTATAAAATCAAAATTCAGATAACCATCACTGAAAATACAAACAATGAGTCTTAAATCTGGTACATGTGTAGCATATTTCTTTCAAGAGTTGGTGATCACCTACACATATTTCAGGCAAGAGTCAGAGATCTCCTACAAATTTCAGGCTACAATTACTGAAAAGGTATATAACACTGTTCAAGTCTGCTTTGAGAGATAAAGGTGGCTTAATTTTTTTTTTTTTTTAAGAAAAAAAAAATACAGCGTACATGTACATGTATGTGAGTAAAATGTTTCTAGCTCTCAGGTGATCAGACTGGAAAATAATTGACAAACACAGTTCTTTAGTTCGTCAAAAGAAGCTGCGGCACACTCGACCTCCCCCTGGATCCATCTTTGCAGGGAACACTACTTTCTTATCGTCAGCAGTTTATTTACTGTGTAGGCCATATGTACACTTTACATAGGTGGAGGAAGGTTGTCCCTGATTATGGACACAAGGTTGTCTTACTACACAACCTTGCATTTCATGCAAGTGGCAAACACCCATTATCAGAACCTTCTCTTCTTGTTCTTCTGTAATAATCTTCAAAGGGCTCTGCAGCCCATCACAAAGATGAACATAGGTTGCGTGCACGTTATGAGGAGTGAGGGGTATTTTCAATGTGGGTTGTTAGGACTTAGGGAGTCTCTGAAAGCATTGAAGTGAGACTGCATCAACTACAGAGCTTGGAAGCGAGTTCCATTCTACATGTACATGCATGCCTTGTACCTAAATTCTACCCCAGCTTTTTACATTTCCCAAGTCATCCCTGAATCCACCACCCCCCCCCCCCCCCTCCCATTTATGCCAACGGGTAGAAAAACGAAATCAGGTCAACTGAAACTTTACTCCCAGCATGGAGCTCGGAGGGGAAGATAAGGAATTAAGTGATAACAAACTTTAAACAAAGCTACATTGTATCAGTAACACGGATCCCCTAAACCATAAGCAACACAAAGTTCGAGTCTTTCAGAAACTTTGGAGCCATGTGTATGGCATGTTGACAAAGTAAATGATAAATGTTATCAACATCGGAAGTCATCATCCAAACAAATGTACACAACAGCTAACAAATATTAGTGATTTACTGATACCAGGCATAATTAAGCCCCCCCCCCCCCCCCCACCAAGGAGTTTCAGTCTTATAATAATTCCTTGACGAAACAGAGGTAATCTACAGAACAAGAAAGAGCAAAGAGAAGAGCTACCACGCCGCCGTAATTAAAGGCTGAATTTCCAACAGAAAAACAGTCAGCATATTCTTGCTATTGTGCTCACAGTCACATTACCGATATACGTACCAGCAAGGCAGCATGAGCTTTTCATCTGTTCCTTTATCCTGCATGATTTTTGTGGACCGTACACATGACCGTATGGCATTGCTTCTTTTTTCATTTTTCCTGTGACAGGGGTCGGAAGGTTCGTGAGCGGGACCAAGTTCACAATGAAATAAAAAAGTTATCAAGTTTTCAAGTTTATGCCAACTCCATGAAACGAAACTTCAGACACGTCGGATGGAGACTGGCGAATCCAAAGTACTTGTAACTGGGCTATGCCAAGCAAGTCAACTTCTTCGTATCACCCTGTGTAATGAAAAAGACTTTTTCAGTTGCAGGAATGTGTCCAAACTAGACCTCTCCCCCAACAATAGGCCCTACTGTCGAAGGCTTGTTACGTAATTTATGCATGGTATTCACAACATGCCAGTTGGATAACAAACACTAGGGATTAGCAATTTGTAAAGGAAGTGCGTGGGAATTCTTCCCAGGAGGTGGGGGGGGGGGGGGGGTGGGCAGGCGGCGGATCGGAGCCATGGAATGTGTCCTGAATAAAGTACAATGTATATTCACTTCAGCTGCAACGTTCAGCACAGATAATTATAATAGAACTGAAGGCACGTCACGTGACACGTGGTTCCATACTGTTATCACATTCCAGAACCTGAAATGAGTTCTAGAGTCGAATGAGTAAATGTTTTTCTTTTCTTTCTTTTTCATGCACGGTAAAACACGGTCACTTTCCCGCCACAGATAATCTTTAAGCGGGCTTCGATCGCTCCCCGCAAATTAGCATGGAACTGCGTGCATGTATTAGGAAGACACATCACGTGGTTCTATTCATTTACACCGTTTTTGCGTTCCGGAATCTGGAATGAGGAGAGTAGGTGGTGAAATTCACACGGGGAAACGCATTAAACTGAAAAGGAAACAATTCTGTGCAACGGAACATAAAGCAAAAACAAAACAAAACAAAATGAGCATGCATGTCAAAATTACCATTCAAAGAATGACCAAAAAAAAAAAAAAGACCAAGACATTTCAGTTCACTGTATGGGGGGGGGGGGGGGGGGTACAAGTGTCGTGTTTGGGATCGGTTTTAGTGTTTAGTTCGACCGTCCAGCAACAGAGAACATGTATACTGAAGACATGAAATACTTAAGGTGATAACTCGAACATAAGAATTACAAGCAGAAGTCTAGAGAAGTCTGATGGTGACTGTACTCTGATGTCTTGAATGTAATCTGAAGTATTCTGAACTATTCTGGTTCTCTCCTTGGAGTCCTGAAGTGAACCTCTTTTATAATGGGTAAACCCTCTACTGGGAGTTGGTCAACCTTGAGCTCTTGACCAAAGGCCTAATGTACGTCATAACTTTTACTCAGTACTGGGGGAGTGGGTCAGTTCTCGGGGGTCAGTTATCTGGAAGGAGTGATGTAGTGAATAAGAAGACCATAAAGTGACCAGTGCGTCATAGCTTTAGTTGGAAGATGTATGAGCAATATTTTCTGAAGAGTGAAGTTTGTAAACATTTAACATCCTGTATTACTTTCTGTAGAAGTATTGATTAAGTATTGATAAATATTATAGAAAATATGGAATTGGTCTTATTATCACATAACACAAGTCGTGTCGTCAATGGTGGCGAATAGGAACAATTACATGTGTAATGTTTTTCACAGGTCTCTCCAAGAAAGTTAAACAATTGGTCTCCTTATCATGAAAAAAGTAATATACATGTATTTTTACAAAATATTCTGTTAATTAAGATGCCAATCTTCCCGTCGTTACATGTATACAATGTATCAAGGAGTGATTATCACTAGGGTAGGGCTCCGAGCTCTACCCAATGACTGGATCCAGGGGCGTCGCTAGAGGGGGATGTGGGGGTGTGACATACCCCCCCCCCCCATTAAAAATTCTTGTCGCCAAATTCGCGAACGCTGTCGGGAAAAAAAAAGAGAGAGAGAGAGAAAGGAGGGGGAAGAGGAAAGATGGAGAAAGAAAAAAAGAGGAGTAAGGTGCCCAAACAGAGTCACATTCGGCTTATTTGCTTGTGCATTTTGACGACGAAATAACACTGGTTACACGAAAAAGAGCAGATTTTCCCTCGCTCGTATTATATTTAGATACAGAATGTTTTCGGAAAGCACACACACTTGGCAAGTGAGATAAACAAATATTTAATTCAGATATCTTGGGGCCCATCATGTATATTGATGAAGAATTAAAGACTGTATAAATTTTTCTTCGCTCGCTGCGCTCGCTCGTATAATATTTAGATGGTCTTTGAAAGCAAAAAGATTGTTTAGGAGAGGTGATCAAATAATATCAAAATAGGTATCTTAAAGTGTATTTTGATGAAGAACTTTCACTTCTATCATGAAAAGGAGTGCATGTATATAATTTTCCTTGCTCGCTACGCTCGCTCGTATAATATTCAGATACAAGATGGATTAGGGAAAGCCAACGAATTCGGCAAGCGAGGTGACCAAATGTACCTGTTTAAGTAAGATATCTCATAGTTAATACCATCGTGTATTTGGATGAAGAATTATCGCTTCTACCATAAAAAATAGTTTACAGATTTTTTTCCCCGTGTGACCTCCTATTTATGTACAGGACGTATTTGAAATAATATAATATAAATTAGAATGAAATATACTAATTACCAGGTTCCACAAGAAGATAACAAAGGAGAATTAGGTAGTCCTGAACTCTACCTGTATTCAGTTAAGAATACTCGACGAAATTTTTAACAAAACGTTGACAGGTATTAGCAAAGATATGATTAAAGTAAGCCAACACAGCAAGGAGGATTTATACTGTCTCTGCATCTGCATTGAACTGAACAAAATACAAGAAGTTGTATAAGCATGAAGGAACAAAAATTATCAATACAACTCATCCTAGTGATAATCTTTCTGAAATGTTTAATGTTTTCAAGACATTTCTTCTAACTCAATGATACACAATGAAAACAAAACATGCCTATGTCTATATACTACACTGGTTGAAATTATGAGTGCCTACTATTACTATAATATGAGAATAAAGCAACAGGTAAAAGATTATATCATATAAAGAAAACACTGTTTATACAAACATAGTATTACCCAACAGTTCTCACTGTTCTCAATAGACCTATGAATAACTAAGAATATCTCAAGTGAAGTTATATGAAAAGTGGATTTTCTATACAATTAAAGACAAAAGAAAGATTAATCACCTCCTCACTGGAACTGTAATATCTCGTTCTCGCAGATGAAATACATCAGAACAGGTATAATGACCATGATAAATCGTCAGAATATAAGCATGACCTAAACATAACTAGATGAATCTTCGACCACGGTCGAACTTTATGCCTCCGCCATTACCAAATCAGAAATAAATGGCACTTCATGTTGATTTATTTTCATTTATACAATGACATCTTTGACATTGACCTTTGACCTTGTGACCCCCAAATCTAATGAGAGCATTGCCGTTTCCATATGCATACATGAGCCAAGTTTGTTGAACTGTCAAATGGTTAATGAGTTATCACAAGAACGAACCATTTCTATGTACATAATGACCTCTATGACGTTTGACCTTTGACCTTGAGACCCCAAAATCTAATCAGATCACTGTCCCTCCCATATGCATAACTGTGCCAAGTTTGAGGTTGATAAGTCAAATGGTTCTTAAGTTATCGCGAGAACGAGCCATTTTTATGTTTTATTAGCTCTATGACCTTGACCTTTGACCTTGTGACCCCAAAATCTAATCAGATCATTGTCCCTCCCATATGCATACCTGTGCCAAGTTTGAGGTTGATAGGTCAAATGGTTCTTAAGTTATCGCGAGAACGAGCCATTTTTATGTGTTTTATTACCTCTATGACCTTGACCTTTGACCTTGAGACCCCCAAAATCTAATCAGATCATTGTCCCTCCCATATGCATACCTATGCCAAGTATGAGGTTGATCTGTCAAATGGTTCTTAAGTTATCGTGAGAACGAGCCATTTCTATGTGTTTTATTACCTCTATGACCTTGACCTTTGACCTTGAGACTCCAAAATTTAATCAGATCATTGTCCCTCCCATATGCATACACGAGCCAAGTTTGAAGTTGATCCGTCAAACAGTTCTTAAGTTATCGCGAGAACGAAAACGGGACGGACGGACGGACGGACGACCCGAAAACATAATGCCTCCGGCAACCACCTACGGTGGGCGGAGGCATAAAAAATAGTTCAACTAAATTGTAGTTCCGAATTAATATAACACTCATCCACAAAGATCAGCACATCCAAATTCATGAACATTCAATTTATGATACTCCAACTTTTAATATACTATTATACAACTGCATCAACAATAACAAAGAAAAATACTCATCAAAATAATTAACAGTATAATACATCTACTTACTTTGCGTTTCAAGTGATTCCCAGCAAACTGATTTTATTTCAAACAGGCTTAAAGTGAAGTAGCTCTTTATCTCTAACAATGCTATGTATAGGAACAGTCTTCTGAATGCAAAATGTGCATCTCATATAGTGCAGATGCTTGTTTTATACAATGACTCTTAAAGAGGCTCTGTCGTGGGCTTTCAAGGAGAATTTGACACCTTGGGTGCTTACCCAATAACAGGTGTTGTCCATCACTATATTTCATTTTTTATATTGAATCCTGCCAATCATGTAAATGTGTGATTCTGCTGATTTACTTTAATAAAACATACAAAAAAAAAAAAAGGTGTTGTCCATCACTATGAGTTTATGGCCAACAGATCTTATGTAATGCTCTGTATATTCCCCCTTTGCCCCATATGGCAAAGCCGCTTTTTTTTTTTTTTTTTTTTTTTTTGTTGTATTTTTTGTTTGATTCATGTATTGATTTGTCTTTATAATCAATAAAACATACACCCAAAAAAAAGTCATTGTCTCACTTTCCCTGGCCCAAGAATGTCTGAAGCAGGCCGGAAAATGTTTATGGCGGG
Source organism: Echinometra lucunter (assembly GCA_029962745.1). Taxonomy (NCBI): domain Eukaryota; kingdom Metazoa; phylum Echinodermata; class Echinoidea; order Camarodonta; family Echinometridae; genus Echinometra; species Echinometra lucunter. The sequence continues at coordinate 17,246,550 of CM057166.1, forward strand.
ACACCTTGTTTTGCTGTGCTCCATAAATGTAGCTCTATTACAGGTATTACCAGTGCTTTTCACGAAGTCTGGTGTCAACAAATTATGATTCACTCCCCATGAAAACCCACGACAGAGCCTCTTTAAAAGAGGAGTGAGTGGAGGACCACACGGTCAATGTTTATTTGGTGGCTACAAAAGAACAAAGGGCCTACTGTTCAGGGATTAAAAAGTTGCTGCCCAGGGGGGAAACTATCTGATAAGAAGAGTTTATCAACTCATCTGGAAATTCTTTCTTCACTGCTTAATGTACATGTACAAGGAAGTCAGGTAGATGACAAAGTGGAAGTAATACTATATACAAACTAGGCTAGTACCAACAAATGGGGTAAATAGGGGGGGGGGGGGGAGCTGGTAACGACTTGAGCAATTTATGATCGCACACTCGCTCGCTGCGCTCGCTCGTATAATATTAAGATTTAAGATTGTCTTTGAAAGCAAATGAATCAGGCGAGAGAGGTGACCAAATATATAATTTTGATATCTTTAAGCCCATCATGTACATGTAGTCTGATGAAGAACTATCACTTCTAAGAAAGAGAGTGTATATTTTTCCTCGCTCGGTGCGCTCGTTCGTATTATATTTAGATACAGAATGTTTTCGGAAAGCTAACACATTCGGCAAGGGAGGTGAACAAAATATAATTTAGAAGGAAACTATGATACAGACACACATTATTGAACATGCCTTGTGGGCTTTATACGGTTGAATTTGTCGACGTTGGTCGTCGGCGATCGGAGGCATTGTTTGTCGGCAATCTGGCCTCTACACCCCCCCCCCCCCCAATTAAAAAAAGTCTAGCGACGCCCCTGACTGGATCAAGACTTCTTTGACAAGAAAAACAAATGCACACTAAAACCGAATAATTAAGATTCAATTAATATACACACTTTATTGAACCACATCAGATCGATCGGTATTATATGGCATATATAAGATGAATAAAGCAAATGAACATATGAATCACTGGAATATTATACACGAACTGTTACACCACTCTGAATAGAATTAACTAAACCTAAATACACTCTGCAAATAGATGCATGCGATTCCTCTTAGAACCCAAGGATTATAGTCCTGCGGCTGTGAAGTCTGTCTTTCCAGTTCTTACTCCAAACTTAACACCCTGTTAATTTAATTTGAGTAAATTAACCCTCATAAGAATTCGGATTTTCCCAATCAATATCAAAACATGAATACATGTATTATATTCTGAGATTTTGAATATCAGTTGCTTCAACAATGTTAAACTGAATGTAGCATTTGAATTTTTGCATGTCTTTCAATCATGAAAATTTGATTAAATCGTTAAACAATAAACATATATAATTGTATATCATATTCTTCTAACTGGTATATACATGTATCATGGCAAACTGTACAATTATCATTATCATAATAAAACACAACCCCATCAGTGACATCTGAAACATTCACCCATAACAACATAGTTATTTATATTCTCCTCAAAACATGGACACCAAGACTAGTATGACAAAGATAAAAGATTTGTTTTGACTTACAACTTTCGTTGGTGTATCAAAGTTCAAACACAGCAAGTAGTCTTCTCAGGACCTCTGTCCAAACTCCTCCGAGTTATCAAGAATAAAACTTCCGAGACCTTTCAATAAGGCACAAATTTGTAACGTTTCCTTCCACCAAACTATAGAAGGGTGAACCAGTACATATCGACACTGCGTCCGGAACCCCTTTCACCTAGATAGTTTCTTAATTCTGTAAAATGGCTGGTCTAAAGAAATTTTCCCAGTGCATGTCCCCAGTTTTGTTCACCCTTTTAACATGTAAGTCAATGTGTGACCACTGACCAATCAGAGTTATTTTACCTTTCTATTAAGTTTCCTCATTGGAGAAAAGTACATTTTCCTTAAAGAAGTTTAATTATAATTGGTTAAAAGAAGTTACACCTTTTTCCAGAGATGTGTCTTCTTGGAAGGGACACTGGTTCAAACCACAAGTCTTAAATGACGTTGTGACCCCATGCAGTTCTGTCTTAGTGGTTTTCATTTGTACTGATACAAACAACTCTCCCACTTGTAAATGGATGTCTTCATTGTGTTTCCTTAAGATGCTGATTGTCTGTGTATTAACACCTGGTCTACTGATAACTAATTGCTCCCTCTTCCAATCTGGCTTACCCCTTTAGTTAATTACTGTGGTCATGCTCAAAGAAAGATCCCCTCTTGCCGAGGTCTCTGACCCATTTTCCTGGTATGTTGAAGCTCCTTTCTTATTTGACAAATATTGGTTAGTTCTTCATTTAGAATATCTGTAAGATGTGAATTGGGTCAAACCTTTCACGGCTAGAGTGGGTTCATGGAAAAACATATTATACCAGTCACCTCTTGACAGTGATAACTCCTTGAAGTTGGTTATATCATCCACGCTTAAATTTATCACAGACCTATATATCGTCGGCTTCCCGGAAAATGGCCGTTAGCGACCTTTTCTCAATTTTCCCGCCAGTTTTTTTCATTGCAGAAATGGAAAAAGCATGTCATAAGCGTTCTTCTCGTACCATTCTCGAACCTCAAATTGACGTCATTATGATGTAATAAGCCAAAAAACAAAATTACACGAGCACGTGAATTCCTCCTCACTCAACGTGCTTACGCGCATAGACCGATTCGCAATATCGTCCTTTTTCTGGGAACTATTGCGCATTTTTTGTTCCCGGAAGAAAGACACTATTCTTCGCTCAACGTGCTTACGCGCATAGACCGATTCGCATTAGCGGCCTTTTTCCGGGAACTGGATTTACGTACTCGCGCATTTTTGGTCCGGGAAGAAAGCCGTTAAGGATAAAATGCTAATGATTAGAAAACATTTAGAGTGTTTTAAATAAAAGCACAAAATATCATTGAAGAAAAAATCTTGCTCTGTCAGAAAGTTTGAGAGTTAGGACGGAAAAATAATACACTAGCTGTAAAAAGCTCAAAATAAGGTCAAAACTTCATTCGCGTTTTTCTCGAAAACGTACATTTCGCGCACGTGCGCGTTAACGGCCTTTTTCCGGGAAGGCGACGATATTACAGTTCGAGCAGCGACATGTGGCCAGCCTGACTCTTGTATATTTAATGCTCGATTCGACCCTGGAGCTATAGCTCCAATGATTCGACCACGCAAGGAGCTACCATGTGTACATGTATGAAAAACTCCTCGCGCAACAGATAAACGTCCACCGCAGAAAAGGCCTGCACTGTATCCCGACTGTATATATCTTGAGAGGATCAAGAGAGGATAAAGAGAGGCAAAACCAATCTCTGGAGAACAATCGTAAACAAATAAACCCTCTGGAATTTTAATGGGGATACGATCAAATTAAAAAGACAGAAGCCATCTTGTTCGGAAAGCATGCATGCGCTAGAATTTATTCATAAGTCAGCGATTGGGAGGTGTTAATCTGGAAAGTGAAATTCTTCTAAAGCCAGGATTTAAGTAATTACATGTACAAATTGTACATAGGATGTTTTGTGGGAGTCCCACTGATCCCTTCCGTTTCGTACATGTATACATGTAGCTATAATAGTGTTCATAAAGAAATCTCTCCACGTTAGCATTGGAGACTCAGAGCTTGATTACAACAAAGCTCCTTGGTTACGAGAAGTTTGAGCTGCCTTAGTGATGCACATTGCAATGACAGAAAAAGCAGCGAATTTACAATTTCCACACTGTTTACATTTCACAGTTTTGCTCACTTCCTTTTGAAACTTACGGAACTTGTTCAACTTGGAGAAAAGGTTCATTTCTGATGATCACATGAACTGTGCCTCACAGAAATGTACTGTATAGAAAAAAAAATGATGTCCAGAAGAAATTACACGTACTACACTGTACTCCATTTCCTTCATGCAAATTCAGGGCAATCAGCCTCAATCAGGTTTTAACACGGAAATTTCCTGCTTTCTCTGGCACGCAATTCACAATGGTCCCGACCTGTCAGATGGACCACAGAATGATTAACTGAAGTCCTACCCCCACAAAAAAATCCGAATAATTCTGAGGTCACTACTCCACCCTCCTTCCGGTGATGACTCTTCACAATTCTCTGAAAATCCCATGACCTCTCATTCCACACCAAGTACTTTCTCCATACATCATACTCAAGAAGTCGCCCATCTCGTATCAGCTTCGACCTCACCACCATTCATTTTATTGTCCGCTTCCACTGCTCCAGGCAGTGACAGACCTTCTCCCATGGTCGTTTTAATTACTATGACCATGACGGACAAAGAAAGCGGACAAAATAAACAACCCCTCATTCTACCCTTCACAATGGTTCTGGTAGTCAAAAGAACATACCTTCACTGCTATTATCTAAAATATGTGGAACAGGTGTAACATGCATATTCACCTGGAACTACATAATAGAAGTGAAGGGATGTTCTGCGTGATCCGCACCGCCTGCACACATATACATGTAAACTCCATTGCATTAAATGCATGTACCAGGCAGCCCAGGCTTCGAGTGACGTCACTCTTCGTCAACAGGAGAGGGATTATCTTCGACGAGTACTCTCTCTCTCTCTCTCTCTCTCCAGTCGCTCTCCCTTTCACACAGCAGACAGCTGCGACAGATTTGTATGCAGTGAAATGCAAGGTCCTCAATCCGTTTTATATGTATGTAATGGGGGGGGGGGCACTCATCGACCCTCCCAAATTCGCTGACAAGCAAAAAAAAAAAAAAAAAAAAAATACTAAGGAACCTCTTTTTTTGAGGCTTTGAGACACGTTAAGTATATCAAAATCGGTCACGAAATGAGACTGCTATGAAAGTCTCGATTTACTTTCTATGGCGATCCACTACTGGCAAATGTTGTTTCAACTGGCAGGTTTCATGGTTTCTGTGGACAACTCTCAATATGTTTTGTACACAATATTTCAGATTTTCGCAATCTCTCAAAGGTGCAACTTGTCTCCTTCTTAGCTTAAGACATACATTGTGGGCAAATGTATTTGGCTCTGTGTTTTTTGTTTGTTTGTTTTTTAACTGTGTATACAAAAAGCTTAAATGCACTTTGAGATCCTGCACGGGAATTTGTAAAAATACATAGCTTGAGATCAGATTTCATTTTAACATTTAGGAATAAGGGTTAATATTCCCACTTAACGGCGGACGATGCCTGGATTCCTTTAATTTGCTCTTCAGGCGCGGCTGAGGTCTCTTACTATGTACATGTAGACTAGTCGATTTGTGTTCATAAATTGCACAATCCGGTAGTGTGTATATATATATATATATATATATATATATATATATATATATACAAAGGTTTTTGTTCACAGTAATGATGTAAAACAAAACAAGTAAGAATATGTACAATATCCGCGTGCACACAAAAGTAAAGATAGTTGATCCACAAAGAAAATACACTTGGAAAGTCCACTTAAACCGCTGTAGTTCCAAGTAGAAAATTCAACAGATGACAAAATAATCCACAGTTGAAGCAAAATCAAATAAAATGGGTACTAGTAGAAGATGATGTAGAAATGTCAGTGGATTCCTAAGAATGCTGTGTACTAGCCTATGGTATTAGCTGTTGAAGTGTGCTTTCCACGATGAAGGTTTAGAGAGAAGTGAATTGTTTTTGGCAGGAGGTAAAGTGAAGATGCAAAAACTTCCTCAAAAGTGCAGTCGCTGGTTGTGTTTTAATTGGTCAAAAATAGGTGTCAATCTATGTTTACATGACCACTATTGAAAGTCCTACCTCCTGGCCATGTGTACCATGTCTAAAGGGGAGAGGTGCCAGGGAGACTGATGGTCAGTACACTGGAGAGGCTAATGGTCAATTTATCATGCAATTGTTTACAGTTAGCAGTTAGAACGGAAGGGTAATATAAACAAAGTTTGGGTTGAGAATTTCATCAAACAATACCCCTTCATTTGCTGAAACAAAACCGGCTTGTGAATAGAGAAGTGATTGTCATTCCAAAGATGGGGAAAATTTGAAAGTTCGATAAAAGTTCAGAATTGATACTCTCTCCTCAAAATATTATTCCAAAGATATGATGCAAATATTACAAACTATATAAAAATATAAAAAGTTTGAAAATGAGCTACTACAAACATTTACATGTACCACGGACCTAGATCGATGGGGATTGATCTCCCATAGCGTAATGAAAATTTTCGGACATTGTCCTATATGCATGAGGTATCCCCGAACATCATATTGTTTACGGAATTTTGTCACCCTGAATGAGATGTATTTTTGATTGGCCTGCAAAATGTATTAAGCATCAAACAATATATTTCTCTCCTATTGATGACTGATGGGGAGGAGTTGATCTTTTACAAAAAATAACTGTACCATGAATTCATCTGTTGTAGTTTCCTAGAATGGGGCAGTTGAAAATGGTGTTTCGGACGTGTCATGTTCCGTTAACAATTTACAACCTCATTTGACCCATTACAACAGCTTAATTGCAGTATATCCACCATGAATGAAACTTATTGCCAACTCTTTATCAATATCTAAAAGAAAAATAACATCAGGTTGATGGATGGGGCGATGTTCTTGAATTTTTTTTCTCAGAAAATGAAAAAGTTGTCTCATTTTCCATAAACACTTTTGTAACGTCCGAAACAATTTTTAATTTTGAAACAGTGATTGACACAAAGATTGCAGAACCTTTCTATCATTTTGCCTTAGAAAAGTAGGAAGGAATGAAGAATCTTACCACTGTGCCAATTTAGAAGCAAAGTCAGTTTTCCGTTAACGATTGTAACGTCCGAAACAAAAAAATACAAATTTTGAACTAATAATTAAAATTTTGTGACATCTGTAGTGAATCTTTTTTTTTTTTAATTGAAATATGACATTGGAAGTCTTAGCACAAAATGGGACACAAAGGTCTTTTGCAGGTAATATAATTCTATATTCGCATAAAGTGTGTTTCGGACGTTATATACACAATATCACTGTTATAACTTGTAAATCTCATTTAATTTTCCATTATAACGGTTAATTATAATTACCAAATGTTAAGAAATGGTTATAAAACAATATCTATCATTTTATCAAGGCTGACATACATGTATGAAAAAATGCTGACATATGAAAAAAAAAATGAATAGTTTAAAATATAACATAACCAAATACTAAATTTCCTACTAAATATCTGAGCTTTTTGCTAATCATTAAGTTGTTTTTAAAAGGTTATGAAGCTATTGTATATATGACAGAAAGCATTGCTGGATGGTTTATTATACCTTTGAAAATATTATTCATCCATAAAAATTCAGAACAAAAATGCCTATAGTGATTTTTTTAAAACCACGTACATGTAAATTCCCGTATTCTGGTTCGTTATCAGCGTTTTTCAGACGTTACATGTTACTGTTAGCATACATACAAGTTAAAGGAGAATGCAACCCAGACATTAGTGTGCTTTCAATGAATGCAGAAGAACAAGAAAGAGTAGACAGTGATAGTTTGAGAAAAAATGGACAATCTGTTCAAGAGTTATGAATTTTTAAAGTTTAAGTAAATCCCTATTATGAGGATCAGGATCCTTAAGTTGGCAACTTTGCCAGCATCTGTGATGTCATCGTTGACAACCCTTCATTCATTTTGTACACAGAATTTACTATTTTCTTCATTTTCAAGAAAAATAGATTTTTAAATTTTTTTTTTACTGTTTTAGTATGACACTATGACGATCATGACTATGATTATGACATGGATACACTGATTCTGCAAACATTTTGCAAAGATTTACGTTGACTCCAGGCTTAAAATTTCAGATACATCAATTTTTTTTTTCAAAAATTATGCACAAAATGAATGGAGAGTTGTCCATGATGACACCACAGATTCTGGCAAAGTTGCCAACTTAAGTATCCTCATAACAGGGATTTACTTAAACTTTCAAACTTTATAACTCTTGAACAGATTGTCCAATTTTGATCAAACTTTCACTGTTCACTCTTTCTTTTTCATCTTCATTCACTTAAGCACACTGATGCCTGGATTCCATTCTCCTTAAATACATGTACATATATATGTACAGCCAGTTCAAAGGAGGGCCAAAGACTGATGTCAGAAGGGTACATTTCAATTTTTCAACCCCTTCTCTTGCTATTGAATTTGTCATTTTATCATTTTTATACTTAATGGAGGCTATGTCATAAGTCTAGTGTGTACTGGGTTAACCCATTCATGACAGAGGTACACATTTTGTGGTTTGGCCTAATATCTTTTGATGCAAAGCCCTAAAAATCATACCAAATACATGAGCAGAAAGAGCAAAAAATTCTACACAAAACTGCACCCATTTTGGTTGTTTGATGCTGAATTTTTTTTAAGGAAAATGAGCATTAAAATCCTTAAAGTGGCAATGTGATAGAAAGTTTAAAATCACCGTTTCCCTGCATATTGGCAACTTTTTGACTTCTCATCGTAATTTCTGTCAATTTATATTCATTTCAGATACATGACGTTTTATAAGAAAAATGTAGCAATAAAATAAAAATGTTGGTGTTGCCAATTTGAAGAATAAAAGCTGATCAAATTATGCTTTAAATAATTCCTGTCACGAAGGGGTTAATGAGAACTATTTTGTCGGCAAAATCACAAAGCTTAAATAGGCCTACTCCAAGTCCACACAGAGTATGTGATGCAAATATTTGTAAAGCATTAGTAAATCAACCTGTTTCCCCAAAATTTGGGGGAAAATGGGGAAAAGGCAATTTTCACTCTAAAAATTTGGGGAATAATTGTAAGTCATATATATCCTAATACACTGAAGGTTTCTGATTTGAATGTCAAGCAAGTTGCAATTTTTATGTTCAAATACAAAACAACCAACTTCCCCCGTCATTTCAAAAATTATTTAATCTAAACAGTACAATTCACACATACCCTACCCGTATTTCTGGAAATTTTCACCTAACAAACCCAAAGTTCTTAACAACTCATATATCAATTAGACACCATGGCCCTGACTTAATTAATATGGAACAATTTACCCACAACTGTAAAAATGTGTTCCACACTTTATTCCTTTAAAGCCACTACATGTATGAAGCGCAAACTAATATCATGGTATTCACATCCGCCACATTGACTATACTTGGACTTATTTTTTATATTATTTATCTTTTTTTTTTTCAAATTTTGACTCCTCCTCTAATGCACTTGCACTGCACCCTCATGACCTCTTGTTAAAAAATGTGTAAGTTTTACATGTCGCTCATGACGACGGTCTCCTGCGTTCTGAAACTCAGATGAATATTTTTCATATACTTTTTTATATTCAGAAAGAGATTGTAAATGATTCATGTGTCTAAAATGTATATGTATAAAATCTATGTAATAATTGATTATATTGTATTGTGTTGAACGCAGAAATAAATTTCAAACAAACAAACTTTGATTAATCAACATGTGAACTGCCATTTACATGTACTTGTGATGTACATGGCATGTTTTATCATGAATAAAATACTGTCCTACAGTTATAATGAGATTAATTAGACTGAAAAGCCTCACAGAAAATTTAAAGTGAAAGTGAATTAATTAAACTGTAAAATCATCATTGAGGCGCGACGATTAACCTCAGGCAAAAACAGGCACACGCTTCTCCAATACTACACTGTGGATCTGTTACATATACCGATACAACGATGCCATCATGCATGGACGTATGTACATCCCGCGGATCGGACCCGTCCATGGTTATAATACGGTAGTCGGTATGCATAATTTCACTCATCAATCTATCTTTAAGCAAAATGAACTCTTCTTGCCAACTGCTGAATTCATTCATCAAATGATCATTCGATTTTTCATTCATTCCCCCAATCAGCTCACTCTAAAAATCATTCAGTCTAAAACTAACCCAAGAAAAGGGAGCGAAGCCGAAGCTGCCTAAGGCTAAGCGAAGGCTAAGCTCACCATCACAGTCACACTCTCTCACACCAGCCCACCAGCCCACCCATAGGCTAAGCAGGCCGAGTCCGACGGTGGCGTGGCCCGTCACGCTGTCTCCATCTACTCCACAATGCCTGGCCTGCCAGTCGGTTTTTTGGTCATCACGTTACGTACACAAATGCAAATTTTGGTGACTGCTGCGATTTCCGATAAAATGATCAACTCCACACTCCTTATGAACTGACTCACGCACACAATTTAAAGTGAACGAGTGGGTTTTTTTTTTAACTGACCTTTAAAAAGTGTCGACAATGAAAATATTCCTTAATCCTGGCCTTCAGAATTCCCGCTAGCTAGCTAGCTGTAGGCTGTATTATCATGTAATTGAATACATGCGGCGCGGGCGCGCTATTCTATGCGCGCGCGCGCCCGCGCCTCACGCATAGACTAACACCGTATAGACAGAAATGTAGCACCCGCGGATTTTCCTCATGTATATCAGAGTGGATCCACTCTGATGTATATATAGCGTACGGCTGTGCATACAGTGCACGGTGCCTTTTGCACAGCCGTACGGTGCTATCGCTAGTGCGCTAAGCTAAGCTAAGATAACCTACTCTCTGAAAAAGCTGTAGTACGCGCATGAGCCGGTGCCGCCGCCATTTTAGAAAGCCAAACCGCAGGATTCTCCGCGCTTTACACTACACGACCCTATATTATGGAGTGAATTTTCTCTCCCTTCCATTTTCTCCATTTTGGGGGTATAAAGGGGGCACATGGAAATTGGGACCTCATCATTTTTAAATGAGCATCATATTCCTGCCTTAGCACGAAATGAAATTGAAGAAATGCCCATTATCTTCCAGTCTTTTGTTCAACGATGTAAAAATCTCACGCACTCATTGTGTCGCCATCACCTCCATGCCTTTATTGTTGCAAAAATTAAAAATGCCACATCTTTCTTATTTTCATTCCAATTTTGATGAAATTTTCACTTTTCGGCTTGTTTAGTTTTACTTCATTATTCAAATCAACTAGATATTAGACTGGACCTCCCAATCAAGGAGTTCATGGTTGAAGGAAAAGACTTGAAAATAACGGGCCTTTTTCAATTTCATGTCAGAAATCTATCAGGCATAATGCTGCTGTAGAGGTCCTAAAGTCCCCTGTGCCCCCTGAATGCCTCGAAAATGGAGAAATGAAACTCGGATGGGGAAAATTCCCTGCATAGGGTCATGTAATATAAGCGCAGAGAATCCAGCGGTTTTGCTTCCTAAAATGGCGGCCGTTGCGCTCCAAGGTTTACTAAGCGCGTTTGTGTGTGAAATCGAGTATTTCACCTTTTTTTTTTTTTTTTTTTTTTTGTATCAATAATGCCTATAGCATTTTCATTTATTAGATGCACGTTAAAAGAGCAATGTAGATAAAATGCCTTGCTCAAGGGCATTAAGTGTCGTACCGCGGGGATCGAACCCCCGACTTTCGCGTTTCCAGCGAAGACCACTCGACCACGGCACCTCCACTTCTCCACTTAGCGCTTTATTCTGATCGATATAATTATTAGATCGATACGCGCACTCCGTGCTTCTAATGTTGTAATTTGTTTTGTTTTGCTCACAATTACTCTGATTATTTGCCCGGGGGGCCACTCTATGTACAACACTGTAACCATGCGCGTGCACAAAAACGCGGAATAAGGGGTGTTTTTTCAGGCAGAGCACGGATCCGCGCGGATCCGCGATAAGGGTATCAAAATCGCCGATTTGAGAGAAAAAGGGGGTCTTTTCAGCGCTAAATCCGCGCTAAGGGTCATTTTTTGCATAATCTGAAGTGAAATAAAAATGTACCTAAATCACAGTGATTTTCCCCCTTTCCATCAATTTCCCCCAATTTTCACTGATTTTTCAATTTATTTACAGTCGCATCATTCATATTTTTGTGACATTGTACCCCCGGAGCGAGGTGTAAACAAAATGGGTGTATATAGCTGAAGAATACTGTTCATAGTGGTAATTGAGAAGAATACAAAATACTCATTTTTAAATGTCCAGTTTCTCTGTTCTGTTGTTTATCTATTTGAGAAACACGGATTTCCTTAACAAATACTGATTGGAGTACTGAAATGTTCCAGTGAAATGTGGCAGCTCTGTTGATGCAACCCGAGGAAATGGCATGATTTTAGAATTAGTTAATTTTTGATTTATTATGTTAAAACTACAATTATTGTTTACCACCCCCTTTTTTATTATCAAAATATGAACTTAGTCCCTGTTGCTTTTGAAAGAACTTTTAAATGATACATTCTTACTATTCCTACAGTCTTGCTCTAATGATAAGAGTTATATTTGACCTAGTCCTTGTTAAGGGTGCTTTTTAAGTCCAATGCTCTCAATCATTGTTAAAGGTATACGGAGAGAGAAAAATCCTAGTTTAAGGGTATGCGTTGAGAGAAAAATCCTAGTTAAGGGTATGCGTGGAGAGAAAAATCCTAGTTAAGAGTATATAGAAAAAAATCCTAGTTAAGGGTATGCGTGGAGAGAAAAATCCTTGTTAAGGGTATGCGTGGAGAGAAAAATCCTAGTTAAGGGTATACGTGGAGAGAAAAATCCTTGTTAAGGGTATGCGTGGAGAGAAAAATCCTAGTTAAGGGTATACGTGGAGAGAAAAATCCTAGTTAAGGGTATGCTGGAGAGAAAAATCCTAGTTAAGGGTATGCTGGAGAGAAAAAATCCTAGTTAAGGGTAGCTTTTTTGAGCTCCGCGAATCCTAGTTAAGGGTACTTTTTGAAAGGGTGTGCACGAGCATGGTTACAGTGTTGTACATAGAGTGGCCCCCCCCCCGGGATTATTTGTAAATATGATAATTAGTTGTTGATCCTAAACACACAATTATAAAAAATCTTTGGTACGTGCCGTGCATGCACGTGCCTTACGCATAGAGATTATAGGATCTCTATGGCCTTACGCAGTATGCATACACGCCATGTACGAATGCGCGCGCGACAGAAAAAAAAAGAAAGGTTGGAAAAAAAAAGTTAGCAAAGAAAAGACATGCAAAGAGAAAAGAATAGGCCTATGTAAAAAATAAATTATTAAAAAGAGATATTTAGAGAGAAAGAAAAAAAAGATAAGAAAAATATATAAATCAGTACGATTGAAAATATACATATAAGAAAAGTAGTGGCAAAAAATAGTCAATTTTGATTGCTTGCAAAAAATAAAATAGAAGAAGAAGAAGAAGAAGAAGAAGAAGAAGAAGCTGATACATATGGCTGACATTGCACACTGCATGCATCATTTGTCGACCCTTTCAAATAATAATGATATTTAACATCATTTCTAACGCGCACATGTCCATCCCAAGGGATGCTCAAGGCACCTAACAATGAAAGAGATAAGATAAGAAAATAAAACATAGAAAATAGTTTAGCTAAAGAATATCATTGTGAATGTATATATAGAAATTAACCGAAGTATATGATAGAGGCACACGATATTATTGAACATGCCTAGTGGGCAGAGGCGTCGATCCTGGGGGGGGGGGGGGGCAGGGGGGGCAGTTGCCCCCCCCCCCCCAAGAAAATTTCGGGGGGGCAAAGATTTCATTTTGCCCCCCCAATAATTTCCCAACCCCCCCCCCCCAAAAAAAAAAAGGAAAAAGAAAAATGAAAAAGAAAATAAAGGAAAAGGAAGAAAGGAAGTGAAATGAAAGCGTAAAACAAGAAAAAAAAAGAAAGAAAATGGGAAACTGGGAAGCGCTCGCTCGCATTTAAGTATCGTAACCAATGTCGATGATAATTACTATTCTTATGAAAGGAAATCGGTTTGCATCTTGTGTTTTTATCTAATGTTATGCTATTCTTCATAGGAAGTAATATAACCAAACAAGATATCACTCCTAGAAATCGAGCGGCCAGTTGACCTAAAATAAATAAACTTTCAGGAGACAACGGCCTGGATAAAAAGGAAAAAAAAACCGTAAAACAAAAACATATTTTTCGTTAACTCGCTCGCCACTCTCGCTGTTAAAAGCTAGATACAAGATGATTTCGGGCAGCAAGTAGCTTATTATAGCAGCGAGATTCCAAAATATCATTATAATTAGGCAGCAAGGTTGTTGACAAAGATTTTGGGACGAATCCATATAATTTTGCCGGGATCGGTCGTTGACTTTGCTCGCTATGGTAAAAACAGAATAGATTCGGACTGCAAGCAAGGTAGCTAAAACAGTGTCATATTCGGCACACAGGTGATCGGATGTATTATTTAGATACCATACAGGCATGACAGGTTTATAGTGTATTCTGATGATAATAATGATAATAATATTCCGTTCTTGTATAGCGCATATCACATTTTTATCACATTATTATGATGACGAAATAACACTTCTATCATTATGGAAAAGGGTATATTTTTCCTTGCGCGCTGCGCTCGCTCGTTTCATATTAATGGTTTTGAAAAGCAAACGAATTCAGTGAGATGAGACCGAATAGATAATGTAGATGTTTCATTGGCAGCGTAATTTGCCGAAGGATTTACTACATCTACCATGAAAAACAGTGTGTGCTTCCTCGCTCGCTTCGCTTGCTCGTAATATTAAAAAACAGAGTGGTTTGGGGGCAGCAACAATGGACCAACGATGTGACAAAGTAGAGTTCATATTTGGCAGCGAGGTAACCATATACATATACATTAGGTATCATTTATGCCTATAATATGATAACTAAACCCTTCTCTCATAACAAGAAATTTGATATTTTTTACTCGCTCGCTTCGCTCGCTCGCAAATTGAAAAAAGCAGGATGGTTCACATAGCAAGTTGCCTAATTTTCCCAATCTGAAAATGCTTCACGTTGATATAGCCCTATGTTTTTATATGTGTGTGTGTGTGTGTGTGTGGGTGTGTGTGAGGGTGTGTGTGTGTGTACATAGTAGCCGTGGGTTCATCTCCGCTTGGTCGTCTTGCCCCCCCCCCCCCAATCCGAAAAATGGATCGACGCCTCTGCTAGTGGGCTCTATATAAACGGTCGAATTTATCAACGTTGGTCGTCGGTAATCGGTGGCATTGTTTGTCGGCAATCTGGCCTCTACACCCCCCCCCCCCCCCCCTTGAAAAAAAAAAGTCTAGCGACGCCCCTGATTCAGAAGCTTAGAAACCAAAGAAGTTTACCTGCAAAACCTGCAAAACAAGTCTCAGAGCTCTGTTTTGAAGTATTTGGATCATTTTGATAGGCGTTGTATATACAAAAAAAAAAAAAAGTTTCATGCATATAAGGTTACAATAGTCATTAGGGTGTGTCATTGTATAATACATGTAAGATAAAAGAATAGTGTCTCCGTCTATGTATGGTCTTAGTCTTCTCAGCTTAAAAAAAGGTTACGCAAGATTTTAGATCGCACAGAACCTTAGTCATTTGTTACATTATTATTGGTTATATAATTCCTTCTATTTCTTTATTTTTTTTAGAGTAGACATTTACATTTATTTATCTGCCTGTACAAGGATATAGAGTCAAAGTCTATGAAAATATTTGAAGTACACTGCAGTAAACTGTAAATATCGTATTTTGAAAAATGAAACAGAATGGCATGAGTGGAAATCTTTTATTTTGAGAAATTCAATTTAACAGGGTCAGACTTCTTAATTAGAATAATAAATGCGCCCAATGTCAACGACAACCCCCCCCCCCCCGATTTTCCGACGTGGCAACTAATTATTTTCGCGACGATTCTCTGGTGCCGCCGTTAAAACGCAAAAACATGTGCGCCGCTCGGCAGCAAGCTCCCCCCCCCCCCCCCCCCCCCCTTGGTCAAAACCTGGATGCGGGACCTGGCCAGATCCGCTTATGCTGCTTCGACACCATCATACCCAAACACAGCAGGTAGGCCTTCGCTCGTCAACCGCTGAACTCTTCAACATAAAATTGAAAGCTTAAAAATTGATATCCAATTATATTTCTTTTAAAACAATATAATTCAAAGAAAAAAAACAAAGAAAAATGCGTAATTATATTCACATCTTGAATGACAAGCGCCCGAAAAACAAAACAAACAACAACAACAACATAGATAGATATTAAATGACAAGCACCAAAAAAACAAACTACTAGTAATCTAAGCACGTGCATGCCAAAGAGCGGTGGAGGATAGTTTCTGCCGTGCCTCCCACAGTTTTGTTACCTTCCAATTTGACGTCATAGACACATCCATGTGTACACCCTTTGTGTACACCACAGGTGTACACGCCACATGCACACACACAACGTGAGTGCACAATTATAATTATAGCGTTCTCAATAACGTAATGCGTTATTTTCAATGCATATGATGTGCATATATGCAGTGCGAATTATGCAATGTGGTCGTGGACGTGATCAGACAAGTTACGGACTACTCACGATCTTTTTTTGTCGCAATATACACTGTACTGCTAGGTCTTCGCTTAGCGTTTGTGTATAAATTCACCTCCAGTTTTGTATTCAAGTACATAATTTCATTCTGCATATGGATTTCAGCTCAGAGTCAGAGACCAGTCTATCATTCATAGTAGTACCGGTATCTCAGTCATGCAAGTAAGTTGCAGTGAGGCTGCTCTCAGGTTCAGGCTAGCTCGGCTCGGCCCGGTCAGCTCTGCTTTGCTTGGCTTTTGTGCATGGACATGAATGATGAATGGTGATCATCAATGAAACTCATGAATTCAGAATGATCAAGATGATGAAGTTACTTTTTAAAACTTAAACACAGGCTTTACTTCTGTCTTCACTCTCAATCTTTTTGTACCTGTTCAGGTTTTCTTTGTTGAATGTTGGTGTGATGTGATCATGATGATCGTGAATCGTTTCAAATTTGAGCAATTGTAATTCATGTCATGCATGTGTTGTGTTTAACCGACCATTTTCCCCCAACCTGTGCTGGTTTTGTGGTTAATAGCCTACATCATGTAGTTCAAGAAAAATGTAATGTTAACCATGACTGGGAAAACATATACTAAATTTTGTTAGTACATGTATCATTATTCATTAAATAAATTTAGGAAGGTTAATTTACACTAGATCTAGATCTAGATCTAGTCTAGACTAAAAATCATTTAGAGGTCTATTGGAAATTGTTTAGTGCTCAAAATTAAGGTAGTTGAGCTTAGGACTCACATTACATTTTTCTTGAACTAAAAGAAGTGCTTGGAGGGGCATACCGGTAGTGCAAAATGCATATTATTATTTTTTGTCTTGTTTTTGTTCTGGACACAATTTTTTACTGGCCAGCCAAAAAAAAATACATGGGGCTAATGGTGATTCACCCCCAAAATGTCAAACACAGCAAGTTGCAAAAGAACCCCCGTAAATTTTTATTGGGTTCAATACAAAATGCAATTTGGCATGAACAGAAATAGGAAAAATAGCCCTCATAAAAAAAATATTACCTGTATATTTTTTCCCCGTTACTGGCACTCTTGTTTTGGGTTTTGCCCTGAGCTAGGTAAACTTCAAGAAACACAAGCCTTTCAGATGTAATTTACTTTATTTTATTTTTGATCAATTTTATTTAGTAGAGTTTTGATTTATATGAAAAGAATTATAATCTCACATCGTGTGTGGATCTTGGCAATATCATCATCTGCAAGGAGAGGTACATGTAGATCCTGTAATCCTTGCTGGTTGCTACTTCAAATAAAGATGTGAGACTTTCGGAGACTCAACTGGGAATACTTTGCACAGAAGCAGAGTGTTAGGATCTACAGGAACAATTCTAATTAGGAATAAAAGCTGTTTGCTACAGCTGGACTAACAGGGGAGGGGGGGGGGGGGTAGGAATGATATTTTTTGAAAACCAATGCTTGTTTTTTTTTTCACTTGCCCACAGTACTAGCACGTGAATTGGATCTATGAGATCAAAGGTTTATGCAACATTTCATCTTGGGTGGAACAGCTGGAGAGGAACGTGTATCAGGTCTGGGCAGCATCATTTAAAGTCGTACACGTCAGCAAAACGAGATGCCAAATATGCTCTTGATAGTGGCTTAGGTAAATGCACTGTCGCACCGGTGTACCGTCCAGCCAATTGTCGCTCATTGAAATTTGAAGCAGGACATTTTGGACTGAGAGAAGCCCTTGCTCGGGCCTGTTCAAGTAACTTTGCCGTCGCCCGTTTGTCTGCCGTGGGGACTAGCTCTTCTTTCACAATGGATGACGAGAAGGCCTTCATGGTAGACTATGCCCGCCTTGGGACGTCGAAATGCAAGAGATGCAAGCAGGGCATTGAGAAGAAATCGCCCAGGATCGCCAAGCTCACGGCAAACCCCTTCAGCGATGACGGAAGCATGATGAAGAACTATTTCCACATCAATTGCATGTTTGAGACGTTTGTCCGGGCAAGAGCTACTACGAAGAAGATCGAGGATCCTAGCGATTTGGATGGGTTCGAGAAAATGGAAGAAGAAGAAAAGAAGTTGATTAGGAAACTTATTGAGGGTGAGGAGACAGTCTTCTTCTTCTTCTTGTTTTTGTATTTTTGTTGTTTATTAATATTATGTTCAATATTATAGTAATAATGATAATATGAACACTTGTAATTAATGTGCTGGTATCCATCATGAGTAGATGCTCATGGCGCAGTAAAAAGGAGATACAAAACATGAACATAAATGTGAGAAAAGAGATAAAGGTTACATTAATGAAAAAACTTGTCTGAATAAGCGGGTTTATAGTGAGGTCTTGAAGGGACTGAGAGAGGATACCTTGTGGGAGCTTATTCCATAGGAATGCACCCCAAGAATTATGAGTTTGTGGTATGGCAAGTAGAGATGAGCTTGAAGACCTTAGGTTCCTAGAAGGATTATACACGATGTTTATTTAAAAAAAAAAAAAAAAAAATGGTTGAGTAAGAAAAGAACGTTCTGTTTGCATTTAAGATCAGCTTTAGGCATATATTCAAAGTTTGTGCACATTTTCAATCTCCTCTCCCGCCATTGCAGTAACTGTCACTTGTGTTTTGAAAATATCTTTTCTGGTTACTTCCTAAGCCAAGAATTACCAACCATGGTATAAGATATCGCTGGCATTCGTCCATATTCCCTCTTAAGTTATCTGGTTTTATTCCACTCATGATGTATCCATCCCTTGTATCATATATCACATTAGCTCCATTTCCTTCTCTCTCTCTCTCTCTCTCTCTCTTTTTCTCTTGCTATATTTCCTCATCTATTGCATTATTCCTCATCACTTCCAAAATTACCTTGTACAGAGCCAAGACATTTCAAAAGCCATTAGGCAACTCAATTCAGTTCAATTCAATTTAAACACATTTATTTCCAATTATTCAAATAAACAGCAAAAAAAATACAACAAATTGACATTCTTGATATTGATAAGAAAAATACGACATAATATACAATCAACGTAATTACATAAATAATTGGAGGACACACCTCTAAAAGCAAAAGCTTTGGTCGAGGGTGCCCTAGGACTTAATACACTGTAATAAGAACAAGCAATCTTACAGCTGGTCTTTTGCTTCCCCTCCCCCCTCCCTTGCTTTCTTTCCCCTCCATTGCAATACATGTCTCTTGCCTTGGTATTATTTATTTTTTTTTAATGTTCCTGTACAGAGTTGCTGTCCAGATCCAAGTCACCTAAGAAGACCCCAACCAAGAAGAAAGCAACAGTGCAGGGCGTTCTCACAACAGGTGGACAAGTTGCAAAGCCCAGTAAGTTGAAAAACTTTGAAGCATTTTTCTTCAGTAAGGTTATAAATATAGCTTCTTCTTTTTTTCGTCATTTTTGAAGTTTTGAAATTAGTTTGTCAGATTGATGTGTGATTTTAATTGTTATTAACAATACAATATTAGAAAATCAGAATAGAAGAGATTTTATTTTTTTCCTCCGAATGAGATACCAGTAAATAGGAGTAAGATGAAAAGCTTCAGTTTGTCTATATTTCAAGCTTTTCTTCAGTTGTATATTTACCAATCATCTCATTCATAAGATTTAAACTTATTACTGGGTTAAATTTGTAATGGTCCTCTATTCCTAAATGTATAAAATGCTCTTATTATTGAAATGATTGTTACATGGTAGATTTGAAATGAAGCCTGCCTATTCCTACCACCATGCATTCTCCTGAGGATGTTAAAGGGGGTACCCAATGCTGAAACAATGTTAGTTCATCTAAAAGAGCATGATTTTATTAGAAGAAAATCATCTGTCTAAAGTTTTTCTAAAAGTCCTGTTGCCAAGTAAACCCCCAAATGTAAGATTTCAGGATATTGTCAAACCTCTCAGCTGTGACCCAGTTTCAACTGGGTACCCACTTTGAAGTCAAAATGACGTCAAAGTCGCGCACTTCTAGCAAAATGCGCGCAAGGTATAATACGTGTTGTACAGTCTAGCGCGTAGCACAATTGCAATGCACGAAGCTGGGTACCCACTTCTACGTCATACCTCATACTCAATTTTTTTTGGTCAGCTCATAACTTTTCATGAGAAAATTAGCCGAAATGCATTGATTATGATTGAAATTTCATCATATTTTTAATGTCACTCTTCTTAGAATTCTATTCTTGATCGTACATCAAAATTTTGTTTACCATTGTGTAATCACTTTAAGAACATGCTTACTGAAATGTCGAGAGCGAGTAGGTCCTTTTGAGTACCACACTCATTTCCAAAAAGGAATACATGGTGTATAGTGAAGACTTCTACTTCCATATTTCATGGTGAGAGCAAATATCTTTCAACATTGTTTTTCTCTGGTTGCAGATACCAATCAGCCCTCGTCTTCTCACCATACATCCTCAACCTCGGCAGCTGCTTCCTCTTCCTCTGCCACCCCATCTCCGACCCCCTCCAAGGCCCCCTACCAAGGAGACGGCAGTGACCCCAAGCATCCTGACAATTCGTTCAGGGAGTACCGTAAGCTGTGTGCCCGTATCGCCGATGTGGCGGGCCACCATGCAAAGACGAAAGTTGTCGCCACATTCCTCAAGAGCGGCTCCGGTGGAGGTGAGTCCGAAAAATTTAGCATTACTAAAATAATTTAGAGTGGAATAGTGATCAGACCTAAAAAAAAATAGAAGAAGAAGAAGTAGAAGAAAATAGGTGTTAAACTTTCTTTGTATTATAATCTTTTGGGATTTTCAAAAAATTCAGTATTGCTACTTTCTTGTGAAATTTCTTTGTGCAGAGCCAAGACATTTAAAAAGCCATTAGTCAAGTAAAGGCAATAGTACAATGTACTGCAGCTCACTGTCGTTCGAATTGAAATTTATCAGTATTGTGACATAAGTTCAGGAAGTTACATATCTTACATTTTGGAAGTGTATTTTTCCTGTTATGAACTTCTTAATGAGAATCATAAATTCTGTGATTCGCAGCAAACATAAAGTCTGTTTTACCTTCTTCTAGATACATTTGAGGGCGATACCTATCTTGTTCTCAAGTTGTTACTACCTGGTGTCGTAAAGAGAGTCTATAACATCAACAGTAAACAACTGGTGAAGCTCTTCAGTCAGGTATGTGTTTGTTGTTTTTGTTTTATTTTCTTCTTAACCCTCTGTCCTACTCTGCTACTTAAGTCATATTTTGAATGAATTTTCATCTTATTTGTTTGCACATACTATGCATATATTTTTTGTGCTTCTGTATAACTCAAGATTAGTTTGTCACCTGTCGGTTGCAATTTTACATTATGATTCTCAAGATTTTCGGGACGGACCTGGATGAGATGGTGACGGATCTTGAGCAAGGTGATGTCTCGGAGACTGTGAGGAAGTTCTACGAGGAGAGCACACTCACGCCACCCATCAAGAAGAGCATCCTTACCATCTATGACGTAAGTGAATGTGTGGGACTGAGGGCTTGTTCACATATGACGCGGCGAACCCCCATGTGTTTGCGTATATGAATGAATAGTATCATTAGTGGTGCAGTTTTAGCGGGGGATTTTCTGTGGGGATATGCCTCTGGAGCCTTAAAGGGTATCGGGACCAAACTCCAAAATCTGTTTATGAGGACTACTGAATTTGACCTCAAATATGTAGACAGCTGGTCTCTCTATTTCTAAACGATGGTATTGTAATTGGTTTGATGGAAATTTTGGATTAGGTGGACAACTCGAAATGACAAATTGGCTCTCTAATTATTCCAATTTATTTCCGTGTGTTACCCCTCACATAGATGTGGACTTGGCAATTGTTATGCCATCTGAAAAGATTTGTATTTCAGTGGAAGTGAACTTCAAGTTTCATTGATCAAAATATTCAGAGAAGTGCATGAATTATACGTAATGGTATATGGGAAGTGCAAGGTTAATACATATTTTTCATTGGACTTGCTATCCTTAGGTGGACAAGTTCCTGGACAGCATGACCTTGGTGACGAAGGAGATAGAACAGCAGAGAGAACTTGCCAAGATCACCAACAAGTGCACGGCCAATGACCTCAAGATGGTCATCCGTCTCCTTAAGCATGATCTCCGCATCAACTCAGGAGCTAAGCACATGTGAGTCAAAGAGTGTCATGTTAAACACAATTTTGTTTGCTCAAAATAAAGCTCCATTGTTGGAAAATATTTTAATATCAAGTGTTGTGATGTGGTAAATTGAAGTCCAGCCATTTGTAGACATATTAGTGAAAAGCTTGATAAAATCTTTTTAAGTGGACAGGGGACAAAGTTGCATATAGACAACTTACCTGGCTTAGAAATGTGCCAACTTTTTATTTAATGCCTGTATGTCATACATCTTCTGAGGTAGGAAAAAAAAATTTCATAACATCTGTTCATTATTCATTTGGATCTTCTCCCCAGACTTGATGCTCTTGATCCCAATGCCTATGAAGCTTTCCAAGCCTCTAGAGATCTCCTGGATGTTGTCAGCCGTGTCTTAGCCAACAAGAGAGCCAGCAACGGAGTGCCGGGCATGAGCAAAAAGCTCAGCATCCGGGCAGCCCTGATGACCCCAGTGTTACCCATGTTGGTGAGTATCTCCTACATGCTGCATTGCTAGAAGCGCTTGTACAACCCGAAACATTAGTCAAGGGCTCACAATTGATCCTTTGTTGCTGACAGAATAGCCACAAATTCCTTTTTATGCACGTCAAAATATTGAAGCACCAGCTATGTATAACATTCCACAGCCCTTTGAAAGGAGAATTGAGAGAAAAAGAGAATGAAAAATAACAGAATGTCATTATCATGTGGATGCTTTTTGAAATATTCCTTTGAAGTAGGACTCCACATGTGCACTGGTCTGATGGCAATGGCCCCCAGATTTTGTTTCGGGTTCTCCAAAATTTAAACTGGGATCTAAGTGTAGAGACCAAGAATAATATATTTCAATTTCAACATTATGTAAAAGATGTTGGTATGGAGCCCTGCTTCAAATCATGCCTTTACACGTCATTTATGGTCTCCTAATCTCACTAGGCCGAGGCCTGTAAGTCGGTTGAGATGGGCATGCGGAAATGTCCTAACGGTATGTACGCCGAGATCAAGTACGACGGTGAGAGGGTCCAGATCCACAAGCAAGGGGATAACTTCCAGTACTTCAGCAGATCTTTGAAACCAGTCCTGCCTCACAAGGTGGCCCACATCAAGGACTGGATCCCGAAGGCTTGTCCCCACGGCAACAGCCTCATCCTTGATAGTGAGGTAACAGTAGATTTTTAGTTTCATGTTTTTCTTTATCTCGTGATACCTACCAGTTCATCCAGTTTGTTTTTAGACATGACTAAAAGATATTTGTTGATATTTTTTATGAAAATTTGTTTGAAAATAGATCTTGGCTAACACCCTGACACTGTCCTGTTTTGAAGATGATTCTTTCTGGAAAGCTGCCTGTATCTTACTTAATAGCAATCTCGATTGTGAGATCAGTAATGTATGATGACCTTGTCGACACCAATTTTCTTTGTCAACCTCTCTATGCTGAATTTTCCAGTTTTTATGCTTTATGTTGATAAAACATGCAATTTTCTGGACGAAGTGAATGCATCATTCATCCTGAATGTGCTTCCAAATGTCATCCTGCATTCCTTGTGAGGTACACAGTTGAATATTCACCTTCTCTTCATTAAATGCTCAGATCCTGATGGTGGACAAAGATGGGAAGATCCTCCCATTTGGAACCTTGGGTATCCACAAGAAGTCTGCCTTCCAGGATGCCAACGTTTGTCTGTTTGTCTTTGATTGTCTTCACTTCAACGGAGAGGACCTCATGGACAAGTGAGTTCACACACGCACAACTGCATGCTTCTCTGTTTAACCTGTTGAGCAGGATGTGATTCAGTAGAACAGTATATTTCAGTTTATTTTCCATAGACCGTAGCCGGAGTTATCTTGTGTGTAGGCTTCTATGGACTTCTGAATACAAATCAAGATAATTGTGGAAGTAAGCATGTCTAATGAATGGAAAAAATGTTAAGAAGAAAGTTAACATAGTGGTAAGGAATGGGGCAACTTGAATAGATTAAATGTGAGTGAATCAGAGAGAATTTACACTTTGACATAACCTAAGCTCATCATGTGCTTGTGTGAACTTAGTTTTTCAAGAAAGTCAAGAAGTTTAATTCATTTACATGATAATCATAAAGCTGGCATGAAATTCATTATCTGGCTCATTCTGTTTACAAGACAACATTTCATTGTGATTTCATGCGAATTCATATGTAATGATAGCACAGTGTGCATGTATGTAAGAAATAAATATTCATATTAAATCCAATTTCATATTCACACCAGACCCATATCAATCTCTTATCCTTTCCAGGCCTCTCAAGACGAGGAGAAAGATCTTGGAAGAAAACCTGGATGAGATACCCAACCGCATCATGCTCTCGGAGTCCAAGTTTGTTACCAAGACCAGGCAGCTCTCGGGCCTCATAGCCAATGTCATCCAGGAAGGTCTTGAGGGTCTGGTGCTCAAAGACATCCAGAGTGTCTATGAGCCAGGCAAACGCCATTGGCTCAAGGTCAAGAAGGATTACCTAAAGGAAGGAGCCATGGCAGACTCAGCTGATCTGCTGGTGCTGGGAGCTTACTACGGCACAGGAACGAAAGGTTAGTTGGTGCACTTGGTAGAACATCTCTTAAGCTTGTCCACACACATGACTTCATAACCCCCCCCCCCCCCCCCCCCATTACTGCAGTTGAAGGAAATGCATAGTAGGTTTAAGTTTTTTTTTTAATTTTTAAATTTTTAAATTTTTACTCTGCGATGTTTAGTAGATTTAGGGCTCTGTGTTGCATGCAACTTCTTTTTTTTTTCATTCCAACTTGCCATTTCTTCATTTGCTAGTAAAAAGTTTTGTACTTTGAGGTTGAGGAGGCACAAATGTGGTAATGGTAGTTCATTCCTTGCATGATTGATTCTACACTTTATCATGATCTTGTATCGTGGTATTGTTTTGTTAATACACAAATTCAGAAACCACCAACTCTGCCAATGTTTAAGGTTCATTACAGTTTACAATCCTGTTTTACTTAATTCAGCCACCTAATTTTACCATTGCAATTCCAACTCCTTTTCACCCTAAGGTGGCATGATGTCCATCTTCTTGATGGGTGTTTACGACCCTGCCTCGGACTCTTTCCGCACCGTGACGAAGTGCGCCAACGGTCTGGACGACAAGACCATGGATCAGGTCAACAGAGATCTGGACATGATCAAGATCAGCAAGGACAGCAGCAAGGTGCCGTCATGGTTGCGGATCAACAAGACCCTGATACCTGACTTCATCATCAGGGATCCTAAGGTGAGAAATTAGATGGTTAACCCATGGTCTACTGGATTAAGGTGACCCCTCTCATAAGCCTACGTGAAAGGGAGTATTCAGTTGTCACTGTTTACCTGTTGTAAAACATAAACTGGAGTTTTGGTCATGGGATCATAATATGAAAGAAACTGTTCCAAAGCAAGGGGGAGAGTTAGATTCAACAGGGTCTAGTGTGAGATTTGGAGATTATCGAAATAAGGAATTCACTTAATTTCCACAAAAGGTACTTGCACTGCACAAAGAAGTGAGTACATGGGACCACACACAAATCTGGCATGAATGTTACCCCCAAACTTTCAGGTTTTTCTTGTCATATTTCCAATATAAGGGCATTTGAAGAGCAACCCTTTTTAGGGGATATTTATTCTTCCTAACTGACATGGAAAGAATGAGAAAGCTCACAAATTATTTTAGCCATTCCCAGAAATCAAGCTTCTCTTTAACCCATTCGTGACAGAGGTCCACATTTTGTGGTTTGGCCTAATATCTTTTGATGCAAAAAGCCCTAAAAATCATACCAAATACATGAGCAGAAAGAGCAAAAAATTCTACACAAACTGTGCACATTTTGGTTGCATCAATATTTGTTGTTTGATGCTGAAAATTTTTTAAAGGAGAATAAGCATTAAAATCCTTAAATTGGCAATGTAATAGAAGGTTTAAAATCACCGTTTTCCCCTGCAAATTGGCAACTTTTTGACTTCTCATCATAATTTCTGTCAATTTATATTCATTTCAGATACATGACGTCGTATAAGAAAAATGTAGCAATGAAATAAAATTGTTGGTGTTGCCAATTCGAAGAATAAAAGCTGATCAAATTAGGCTTTAAATAATTCCTGTCACGAATGGGTTAAAGGAGACCAGTCACCTGAAGCAGATGATTTTTATATGGCTGACCAAAAATAAAGCCCCAAATTCTTCATCCTGCTAGGCATGAATAGTTGATGATTATGAGGAATAAACAGAATAGGCTAAAAGCCCAGAGCAGATGAATTGTAAACAGTAATCACATATGAAGAATAAACAGAATAGGCTAAAAACCCAGGGCAGATGAATTGTAAACAGTAATCACATATGGTTGCAAGAATTGTCAGTTTGAATGACATGGATAATTTTCAAAATAGCATTTCTAGAGTTTCTAGTTTTGAAGTAGATCAGGAACAAGGAGACTTTCTTGCTGTCAGAAACCTCAGAGAAATGAGAAATTCCAAGATGTGATTTGTTTTGAACGTTTGCAGAAAGCACCAGTGTGGGAGATCATTGGGGCAGAGTTCACTCAATCAGAAACTCACACAGCCGGAGGAATTTCCATCAGGTTCCCCAGAGTGACCCGATTCCGTGATGACAAAGACTTTCAAACTGCCACTGATCTACCAAGATTAAGGGTAAGAGCTGCAAATGTTTTAATGGAAAATAAGCACTAAAATACTTAAGTTGGCAACTTGAACTAAAAAAAAAACAATGTTTTTCATGTAAATTGGCAACTTCCTTACTTTTCAACATAGTGTTTTCTAGTGTATATTCATTGTGTGTACATGACTTTTCATAAGAAAATGCAATAAAAGAATAATAGTGGTATTGCCAATTTGAAGAAGAAAAGCTGATCACATTAGGCTAAAAACTTTCCTGTCATGAATGGATTAAAAGGAGCTGTAAGAGGAGGCAGGTATAGAAGTTTAAGGGAATTATAAATGTGTGGTTGGAGTTTAGAGGCATATAAAAGCCCTGTGAAGAAGGCTGTTAATCTGTGACAAGATGATCATGCATCATTTCATGTCATGTGTTCCGTGCACATTTCTGTTATCCAAACTGGAAATGAGAGATAATGCACAAGATGAAATCGAATTCAGCAAGACATTCACACAGCAATCCTTTCAAGATTCCTAGCAGAATTACCGATTTATGAAATGACTCGTCATGATGCTTTGATTGAACGTAATTACTTGTCATTAGATCTTTCTGCAACAGATAAAGAAATTAAGCCTATCCGTCTGTAGAGGACCCGACAGAGAATATATATATACTTGACACTTGAAATAATCACCGATCTGTTGTATTTTCCAACAGACGCTCTTCAAGAAGTCCAAGGAGAGTACGGATGTGAGTGCAATACTGGGTGTTGACTCATCTCCATCGAAGGTGTCAGCCAAGAGGAAGAAGGAAGGCGATGATGATGAGGACGACGATGATGAGATCACAGGATTCAGCTTCGGTAAGGGAGGAGCAACAGGAGGAGCTAGTACGTCAGGCCAGAGGGCTAGCCCAGCCAAGATGGCAGCGGAGAGTCCAGCCAAGAAGGTGAAGACTGAGAATAATGCAAACAACAGCAACTCACCAAGTCCTAGGAAGGTAAGAATGTCACAGGGAAAAGAATAGCTTCTCCTTGCTTAAAGGAGAATGGAACCCAGGCATCAGTGTGTTTTTAGTGAATGAAGTTGAAAAAGAAAGAGTAAACAGTGAAAGTTTGAGCAAAATCGGACAATCTGTTCAAGAGTCATGAATTTTGAAATCCCTATTATGAAAATCCTTAAGTTGGCAACTTTGTCAGCATCTGTGATGTCATCGTGGACAACTCTCCATTCATTTTGTACGTAATTTTTCCAAAAAATTGATTCATATAATCTTTTAAGTCAGGATAAACCTAATTCTTCCCAAAATACTTGTAGAATTGATGTAGCCATGACATACCCAAAGAGTAAATCAAAAGAATGTTTATTTTTTTGAAAATGAAGAAAATGTTGAATTCTGTGTACAAAATGAATTTAGAGTGGTCCACGATGACATCACAGATGCCTGTAGAGTTGCCAATTTAAGGATCTCCATAATAAGGATTTACTTAAACTTTCAAAATTAACAACTTTTGAACAGATTTTGCTCAAACTTTCACTGTCTGCTCTTTCTTGTTCTTCTTCATTCACTAAAAGCACACTGATGTCTGGGTTGCATTTTCCTTTAATCTGATTGTTGCTCCCTGAGTCTTCATTCCGTTATTGGAGGCGAGTTGGCTCAGTTGGTAAAGTGTCTGCCTGTCGAACCAAAGATCGTGGGTTCGAGTCCACCACGGGGCAGATGGCTGAAGCCTGCTTTATATGTAAGCATTTCTCTCCCCTAGACACAGGCTACGTTTCAGAGGAAAGCACACCGTCCATCAAAAAGGAAGTTAAATGGAGGCCCGTGTAGAGGAGAGTCACCACCTTTACACATTAAGAACCCAATGCACTATCTGATAAAGAGTATGGGGGAAACCCCTGGTGTAGTGGTACACCTGCACAGCTCAATTAGTTATATCGCGAGGACAGACCAGAAGGTCACAGTGATTAACTTTGCTTTTTCTCTCCTATTCTTAGGTGATACCAAATACTTAGTATTGATTCTTGATTATGAATTCCTTAAGATTTGTAGAAGATTTTGATTTATAAAATTTATTGAGCTAGCCTACACACCATCATTTTCACAGTTTATAGGCACAGACCAAGACCATGCATAGAGCTGATCACACCACCAAAATCCTTTTCCCAATAATGTAGGCTGATCTTATATCCCCTGTCCCTGATTCTATGTGCTTTTCAGGAAAAGCCAAAGTGCAGGTATGGAGCTGACTGCTACCAAAAGAACAAAGAACATCAGGAGAAATACGGACACAGTAGCTCCCCATCGAAGCAAAGCCCTTCCAAGGTATGCTATAATCAGAGAGCCTTTATCAGTACTGATGTTTCTATATATTCCAGAGCCCCGTTTCATAAAACTTGTTATCAGTAAGAACTGCCAAATTTCTATGACAAATTTGTTCTCAGCAAATCAGATGCTTAACCTTGCTGAAAATACATAAGGTGACTAAAAAGGGACATGCATATGAATATATGGAACTACACAAGCATGAGATATATTAGGAGTTGGTCTAAGCTTGTAAAGTTTTTCTTCTCACATCTGGAATATTAAGGCAATTTATTAGCAAACCTTTTCGTGGGACATTGGTACTATGCTTTCTTCCGTATGTAAATAGAAAAGATTGAGAAAGCTCACATAATTTGTTTTCACCTATGTTAGAAATTATCCATCTCTTTTATGAGTCTTTATAAGCTTTCATTTTGAAATTATTTTTTGATAAGTCACGTATGCGATTTGAAAAAATGTAATTCATTTCTTGAAGGGTCTACCCAATGTGTTCACCGGCATGGTCATGTACATCCCTAAGGAAGTCAAAGATTATGACAAGCTGCAGCGTTTCGTGATCGCCTACGATGGAGACATTGTGGATGAGACATCCAAGTCCCAAGCCACTCATGTCGTAGCTGATGACAAGACTTCTAAGGTGAGATGAATCACAGGAAAGCACCGTTCACACATGAGGCGACAGACCACTTTACAAGACCTTAGTGGCAAAATATGATTGAGCAAAACCAGTGGGTTTCATATTTTTGTATCTTCTATTGAAGAGATCAGGGAGCATGCAGGCTCCAAAGTGACCTGTAGCTATCACTTTTAATGCTCTTTGTGTTGCTTTGCCATATTCTGTTCTCCTACATCTTTCCTTCTTCCCCTTCTCTTCTCTTCTCTTTCCTGTGTACCTTGTCACTGCTCATGTCCCTTAGAGGAGGTAGTGTGGAGGGGGAGGGGGGGGGGGGGGAGTGCAAAATGGTTTCAGTTTCACTGCCCCTTTCCCCATTTAGAATGGGGAAATGATAAAATAAAGGAAGGAAATAACATGTCAGGAAGTCTTTTTTGAAATTATTATCCTTCCTCCTTCACTGCATGCTATTTTATGCTTGAGATCTTCCACTTAACAATTCTACTATCTTTTCTCTCGTGCAGGAGAATGGTAGCAGCTCTTCAACTGAAAATGTGACTTCAGACTGGCTTTGGCAATGTATCAGGATGAAGAAACTAGTAGCGGTCTAGGTGTCGTGTCAGTGATGACTCCCACTGGTCGTCGTGTGGGAAGCTGTACAAGAACCTGAGACTCGTACCAAAGTTTTAATGTTGGAGGCTGATGTGACGGATCTATAAAGACTTTAATATGAGATGATTACAGTCCAGGACAGTTATTTGATAACCAAACTGAATGTTGATGGCTGGCGATGATAATTTAAAGAGCCATTCACTTGAGGATAATTTCACATCCATGGCAAGAGCCCATACCCCGACCGCTCCCCACACTGCGATCACAGCGCTCCGTACTCTTTCTGCGTAAACAGAACTCGCATTGGTTTTACATGTTTGCAGGCCTGTGTGAATTTACATGGCTGCCCCACCATATAAATTATTTTTTCGCCTTTCATTTGTTTATTAGGGAGCTTTTGCAAACACGACGCGGACATCCTTGTAGGACGCAGCAGCAATAAGAGATGCGGCCAAGTCATACAGTGTTTTGGAGCTTTCGCTAACGTTGCGACGCGGACGTATGACGTCACATTGGGAAGCATTTTTCCCATGCCGTGGCCAGGCTAGGCGCGCGCGCCAAGCAAGATCTATGATGGCTGCGTTCAGGCTGCACTGATGATACGCTGGCTGCGCGTGTTACCAAAGTGTTACATATGCACTAATGCTGGATACCCAGCTGCGTCCTACATCGAGAACAGACGTTATTTTGGCTGAGAACCGTTCTCGATTTTAGCAGGACGGGGAGTTTGGGGGATTTGAGCAGGCGCAGTACAAAATTTTGCACACAACACGCAAAATTAATGTCCGCGTCGTGTCTGCGAAAGCTCCCTAATATTCAACTTGAGGAAGAAAACACTTCACAGCATCTTAGTTTTGCCTCTGTCTTGCTACTGACCAGCCGAAAGCAAGAAAATCTGACAAATACTTTTTTAGGGCCTACCAAAACTGGGATCGACCTTTAAGGAGGCTGAATTGGATGCACAGAGCCATTAATTAGGAAATCACAAGATAACTGGTCTAGGCCAAGAACAGGTTACAAAACTTTGCATACTGGCTGTTAAAGATAGCTCCAAAGGACCACCTAGCAATTGATGATAATTGCCAGTCTGAAACTGAAATGAATTTGGCTCTTTAGAGAAATTTGTTACATGCTTACTGATCAAATACATGAATAAGCTTTGTAAAATTATGAAATGTTTCGGATGATTAGGTTTCTCTTGGGTATTATAAACTCATAGGTTTATTGAGGAGAGAATAAGTTGAATAGAGCTATCTCATATGTACTTTGTCCTTTTATGTTGTATGAATCTCAGAAAGCTTTTCATTCTTTCTATATCGACTTGTGAAATCTATGAAAAAATGCCTTACTTTTGAATGAATTTGTGACTTTTCAGTCCTAACGCGATTAATTATGCATTGTATTTTTGCTAAAAAAAAATATTTTTGTAAAAAAAAAGGAAGGATGTACATGTATTCCCATGTATTCCTTAAGAGATGAATCTCACTTCTTGTATCAGTTTTCTGCTTGTCAAGTGCAACTCTGCAAAGTTTGTTTGATTCAGAATCAATTTTTGTATGGAGATAACAATTTGTGCAAATTCATGGGCGTGCAGTACATGTATGACAATGCTTATGTTATGTATGGTTGTATGTCTAAAAAATTCATTGGAACTTCTCAGATAGTGATTAAATCAGTAAAATATTCCCCTTTTTTTACATAATTCCTTTCATCTAGAATGATTTCCATCTTTTCTCTTCATATTCTGGCAGTGTAGCTGCTTGAAAACGTGAATTTAAAATATGTGTATTCCTTGTGTGACCTTAATTCTTGTGTATCTTTCTAGGTTTTACAAATATGCGTAGTGATTTGTTTTTGTCTCGCCTGCGTAGCGGAGCGAGACATAGGTATCACTATTTCCGGTGTCGGCGTAGGCGTCGTCGGCGTCGTCGGCGTCGTCGTCAACAATTGTGTTGTACACCCAATAACTTTCTATAGCTTTAAGGTGGGATCACCAAATTCATACCAGAGGTCCATCTCTTGAAGGCGCAGGTCAAGTTCGAATATGAGTCAAATTTGAATAAGGTCAAAGGTCAAAGGTCAATGAACTTTCCATGACTGGCACTGTGCTATATTGTACACACAATAACTTTTTATACCTTCGAGGTAGGATTGCCAAATTCATACAAGAGGTCCATCTCTTGAAGGTGCAGGTCAAGTTCGAATGTGAGTTGAATTTGATTAAGGTCAAAGGTCAAAGGTCAATGAACTTTCCATGACTGGCACTGTGCTGTGTTGTACACACAATAACTTTCTATAGCTTCGAGGTGGGATCACCAAATTTATACCAGAGGTACATCTCTTGAAGGCACAGGTCAAGTTTGAGTATGAGTTGAATTTGAATAAGGTCAGAGGTCAAAGGTCAATGAACTTTCCATGACTGGCACTGTGCTATGTTGTACACACAATAACTTTCTATACCTTCGAGGTAGGATCACCAAATTCATACCAGAGGTCCATCTCTTGAAGGTGCAGGTCAAGTTCGAATGTGAGTTGAATTTGATTAAGGTCAAAGGTCAAAGGTCAATGAACTTTTCATAACTGGCACTGTGCTATCTTGTACACCTAATAACTTTCTATAGCTTTGACGTGGAATCACCAAATTCATACCAGAGGTCCATCTCTTGAAGGTGCAGGTCAAGTTCGAATGTGAGTTGAATTTGATTAAGGTCAAAGGTCAAAGGTCAATGAACTTTTCATAACTGGCACTGTGCTATCTTGTACACCTAATAACTTTCTATAGCTTTGACGTGGAATCACCAAATTCATACCAGAGGTCCATCTCTTGAAGGTGCAGGTCAAGTTTGAATGTGAATTGAATTTGATTAAGGTTAAAGGTCAATGAACTTTCCATGACTGGCACTGTGCTATGATTTACACCACTTTGTTCCTGTAATGACATGAACTTTATAATTTGATACTTTTTAACACTAACATTTTACTTCAGTTCAACAGAGTTCATTCTACAGTTTACTGTATAATAGCAGTGAACTCACTACTCTCTATACCTGAACCAGATTTTGTATTTTACTTGTTACTGTTTTTCATATATTTGTTTATTTATTTATTTATTTATTTATTTATTTATTTATTTATTTATTTATTTCACTAACATTCATTTCCTTACTTGCATGGAAATAATTATAGCTTCATAGTATTAACAGCATTCTTAGTGTTATCTGATTTCCTAGGGATAAAGTAGGCCTATACCATTATTGCATATGTAAACTGTCAGAACCACAATTCACCCCCTAAACTGCTGACAGCCTCAGAAGTCATATAGCATAGTTTTGACATGCAGTCTCTTCATGACTGCAATATGCAGGCGAGACAACGCTTGGCGTTTGCCTTGTTAAAAAATGACAAAGAAGGAAGATGGAGTGGTCTGGCATGACACATGTTAAGGTATCCTAGCTGTCTGTTCCTCTGTAGGGGCTACATGACTTTGTAGTAATAATTATAATATGTCTTGTTTGCTCAGGGTAGCCTCTTCACTACTCTGTAAGACTTTTTTTCCAAAGGGCCCCGCGTTATTACCCAGGCTTTAGCAAGGCAACCGTAGCTTATTTATGTGATTGTGTTTTGTGTTTGTGTTTCTCCATGAAATGGATATTAGTTGTAGACTGTGCCAAAGAAAATTGTGCTTTAAGTTACTCTGAATTCCTCTTTAAAAGGCTGAGAATAATATTTCTTGTAATACCATCAGGAATGGTATATTTTTTCCCCCTTTTTTGTGAATTTAGTAGCTTTTGAATTACAAGATACATAGACATTATTTGTAAGACTGAGAAAGCCTTAAAGTTTTTGATGCTATTTACATTTCAGTGCAGTCAAATTGAATCCAACAACAGTAATTGCTGTAGAGTGATAATTATGAAATATTGAATTTACTGCAATATTGTAATTCATTCCCCACTATTTCCACTGTGATTGACAAATAACAATTGTGAATTAAATATTGGTGGATTGTATATGTTTTCACAGAAGAAAAGCTGTCTGCTATCTTCACCTGGTTTGTTCATATACGGAGAATGGTAGCATTGATAATCGTGCCTTAAGTAAGTTATTTTAATGGAAACGGCACTCTAATGATCAGGATTCGCGTTCATGTGCATGTGTTTATTGCAGGGAGCGTTTCTTATGATAGCAGTGCTTTATTATAACGAGGTTCTGTTGTACCAAACGTCTATCTCAGACATGCATCTCTAGGGGACTGTATTTCATAAAGCAGGGCTCCACACTTAACTTTCTTTTGATGGGAGTCCTGATTGAAATTGTAGGGTCTCCTTGCATGGAGTAAATTTATATTTTGGGGGTCTGAACCAAGGTTTTCGAGCCTTGCGTAAAGACTTGATGCAGTATTCAAGGGGTTTTAAAAGATATGTATAAGAAAAAATCTAAATGTAACATAATGATTGTTTTTCGTAAAAAAAAATATATACTTTGCACTTGCCATAAAGGTCAATCAGTGATATATGATTGACTGAAAAAAGAAAGAAAATCATTTCATTAATTCAATGACTGATCTGTTGAGAAGAGTGACGCAAATGGCCGACAAATGGCTTACTTTAAACCATGGGATGATCGCGTTCACGTCACTCATCACGTTAAATGACCTTTTGTGAATGGTAGCTCCTATAAATCTACAAAGTGTCGGGGTTCACTTTACCTGAAACTTTTTTTTGAAAAAGCTACAGCACATCTACAAGTACTCATTTCTTGAATCTGACAGTTCATAGATAAGAGGGGTGTGTTTCACAAACATGTACACTCTACCTTTGGGAATTTAGGGCCTTTGATTCATGAAATGTGTAATGCGACTCGATGGTTAAGGTTCGAAGTAAGACAATGCAAATGATATTTTTTATTCTTCTCTTGAAACATACATTTTGTTGTGGGTTTTTTTTTGTATATTGCTTCGTTCTTTTCATGAAATGGTAAAATGAAAGGGATATTTGTTGTCAAATACTGGACATCTCACTTGCATCATATACATTGCAATAATAAGATGTTATTGTCTTCATTTTCATGTCATGAGAATATTTCAGTGATGTTGAAATAGAATAAAAATGATGTACATATTGTAACATCTGACTTTCTATTCTTATTTTACCTTGTGAAATATGAATAGGTATACACTGAATGTAAAAAAAGGCAGTTGCAAAGATTACAGGAAGGCGATTTGAAGAAAAAAAAGTAAAGATGGAGTTGGAGAGGGATAGAGAAAGAGGGAGAGTATTAAGCTGAAAGCAAAATTTAGAGTAAGGAGTAGCAGACATGACAGAGGTGACATTTACTGAAATTTTTTAAAGAAAAATAAAGAGTATTACAAAAGAATAAGATGAACCAGAGGTTGGGGATTTTTTTTTTTAGAGAGGAGGGGGGGGGGGGGGGGGGGGAGGATAACATCCAAACAGGTGTGGTCAAGGGGACGGAGCCCCCTGAAGACACAAGGGTTTTTATGGTTTTGCGAGCCTATGAGCAACTTATATGTTTTACAATCAATTTTTTCTTTCTTTGTTCTTTGTTCTTTGTTTTCCATTTTTATCCGAATAGTGGAGGGGGGGGGGGGGGCTGCAGCCATATCGTTTTGTCCTCTAAGCCCCCCCCCTCCCCCCCCCCCCCCCCCCCCCGCTTCCGCGGCCCCTGTGAACAAACATGATCCATATGTGTTGAGTATTGCCATAGAGAATAGCCTAATTAGTACGTATTTCTGTGAGTATTGCTCACTAGCACTGCCAGCAGAAACACTCGACTATATACTCTCTGACTACAGAGGTCGGTGTTGAAATTTATAATCTAGCAGAAGATGGCTCACAGCGTTCTGAGAGTTAATCAGGTAAAAGTCATGTTTTTTGCACATTTTCACCTTCCAAACTTTATTTTATTGATCTTATTAGTAGATATAGATATTGTCGACTAGTACTGTGCATCATAACTGACGTATTATGTTTGCAACTTGACCATGTTGATTTTTAATTTAAAGGGGAATTCAAAATTCGTGCCTAAAATCGGTCGCTTGTTTACATGTTATGAAGGAAGAATTTTATTGGGTAGTATCCGGTCACCACCTCGACCACGCCCCTCCCATCTTGCATCTAACTTGAATTTTGAAGTGAGATGAGCTCAGATCAAATATATATTGAAGAAGCATATTATTGTTCTAAAGATCATGAATTAGAGAATCTAGATGGCTCTGGTGTGCAGCCGCTTAAAGTAAACTTAAAAAAAGGGAATTTACTGATTATGTTTAGCAAACTAGACTCGCACATAGATCTAAATAATGTCATATTAAAATAACAATAGTAACAGTTAGATCTAACATTAGTTCAATATTACCATCAATGCAGAGTCCAAATACTTGCTTATTAAATAGAAGGCAAAATCAAAATTATTGACCAATTACGTTAACTGTTAGACTAGGTCTAGATCTAGGTCTAGTCTAACTTAACGTTAGTGTCCATTTTTCAAAACGGTGTTAGGGGTCCTGTGTGTGGCTGCCCCTACCCCTGTAGGCGGCTGCCTATCATTTGGCGAGCATTTAGCACCATATTCATGACCAGAGTCTAAAAGAAAATTACTATCAAATTTCATCATATTTCATAGATCTAGATCTACACCAGTACTTTATGAAAAGTAATAATATTCTGTAGAAACCCACAAAATCTGTCAAACATGATGATCTATCAAATGCCATGAGTGACAAAAAAATGAAAGCAGAGTACAATCTCCTACAAAAACCTGCATTTTGTACATGTTTTACATAGGCCTAGGGTGGCTGCTCACCAGACCCACCTAGAAAAAAAGGCTCTGGTGAGCGGCCACCCCCATTCAACTTTCTCTGTGGTGGTGTAAGGAAGAATTTTGCAGCAAAATATGGACCATTGACTTCATTCTCTTAAATAAAAATCAAATTGCACAATCAAATTGAACAAATAAGGCTGAAGTATTGGTTTAAGTATGTCATAGTCTCTTAACTTAACTGCCATTTTTTCGTCAGTGACTGGTGGTGTAGATTTCTCATGATGTTGAGTGAGATTCATTATGCTTACTGCTTTGGCCGAGTATGTTTTTTGGTGCAACAGAACCTACCTGAGACTGACCAAGGTAATCTTTGAAGGGATATCAAAAATCTTATTTTAGTTTTAGTTTTTATTCACAGCCGGCTGCTTCTCAGGGACTGGCCGCCCACAGAAGCACATACTCTAGCAGTTGTAATCTAGTCTACACAGTGAACCAAATTTGCAAAGTGCAGTTTTGTAACCGTTTCGTAGCCATTTTGTAACTTACCTGTTTTGTAAAAGGGCTACAAAACAGCTACAAAACGGCTACAAAACGGCTATAAAAGAGCGGAAAAAATGGCTGCAAAACAGCTAATCTGCTGATTCTGCTCATTGTGCTAACTTTATTACTAGTAGAAACAGTTAGGAAGAGGACGAACACCGAAGTCTAATTGTTCCTGTGTTAGTGACGTATTCAAATGGGCTTTTGTCTTTTGACTGTAATTGTATGCTAATATTTAAAAAAATGTTTTAAAGTTACTTGTGAAAAGGTCCGAGATAATCGACGACAAGGGAAGGAGCAGTCGGAGACCAGAGCCGAGATTTACAGCTTTATTTTATTTTGTTCTCAACATCACAGAAAAAAGCCTCTGTATAGTAATGACAAAATTTGTACAAACATGAATTAGAGACAGGAAGACGATACTGATATTTTCCTGATTATCGAAAGCAACAAAAAGAGATAACGATCAATTGTATGCATCCACCAAAGGTATATTACTATCACATTCGGCTACAAATATGTAATTTCAACTAAAGATCAATTGTAACTTAATTATCAACATTTCAGTATTGGTCCATCTGTTCCATATTATCAAACAAGTGAAACAGTCATGTAAATAATCGTAAATCCAAGTCAACTCATTTAACATAATCATGACATACAATACATACATTAGAATCATGGCAGATAACCCTAACTCTACTCACCGGCCAGTACGGACCACTTTACTAATTCATGGATGCAACCAAACACAGCTCACAAGACATTCATGGCCTACAGTATAATGATATGACCCCTTCCAGAAATCCTAGAAGTGACATGAAATTAATAAATATTAATTGGAAATTGAAAAATCATTGATAATTACATCAATAATACATTGTAATTCAACACTCTGAAAAAGTATTTCATATGAATAGCTAAGTATGCAAGGTATCAACATAGAACAGTCTGTACAAGACCAAATTCAGTGATTTAAAACTTTCATCGGCAAAACTCATGATTCATACTACCTAAATATCAGGTAAAATCTGATATATAAACCAATGCAGGAATAACAAAACTAATCATTCTAATAAAATACAATCAAAAGTACAATCAACAAAAACAAATCAACTTACATCTTTTTTTTGCATTTACTTCCACAGTACACCACCTTCACTGTCACAGTACAGAAATGCTCTGCCTCTCTGCCTCTGCCTCTCATAGCATTGAATCACTGCTCAAACAAAAGAGGTGCACTGATGCACAAATACAAAGCACTCCCTACAGGGGTACTTAAATTGGGCAATGGTGATACCCCTAAAAAGGTGGGAAATAATGGTCCAATCACTGAGGGATACCTCTAAAAAGGCGGGAAATAATTTGACCAATTACTGAGTGGGGGGAAAGTACATTCTGGGTAATATGCTATACAAACTATATTCGTTAATATATTCAGTAATTTATATTATAAGTATAGAAGAATTTCCACTTTACAACACTTCTATGTTGTAACATTAATTTAAATGTTATGTTAGGGTCACATTAGTACCTTAAAAATATAGATCTATAGGGCTATATGCTGATGAAAAGCTTGATAATGTTTGTAGTACTAGTCTAACGTTAGCCCGACTGCTAGTAGGTACTGAAGGAGAAAATATGATGTTAGTAATTCTGAAACTCATATTCCATGCAATGGTTTGTCATGTTTGTACAGTTGATTTGGTGTCACCCCAGGCGAGCCAAATATCAAGAGGGTGAACATGTCTTGAAGTTATTGCCTACTACTTTGATGAGCTGAGAAGGATAAGTGTGAAGTATGATACCATGAGATCCTGGACAAGCCTGATAGAATCTACAGTGTAGATGAGACAGACTTTGGTCTCCGATCACCTTCCCCCAAAGGCGGTTCAACAACCACACGTCTGGCAAGCGGAAAACGCAGCTGGAAATGCATTGCCTCTCTCTTCTACGTTTGCATGGGGAAAAGGGAAGCTCCGAAGTTGATGGAGGGCACCTTCTCTGGCTCCAGGAGTAGGTTAACAGAGGCAGGTTGGAGTAGCAGTACTGTCTTCAGGCAGTTCCTAAAAATTCTCAAAATCTTGAGAGGATATTGTCATGCTTCTTTATGATGGTCATGTATCACACATTATAGTGTGCCCTTGATTGAGTTTGCAAGCCAACAACAGATCTTTCTCTATGTTTTGCCCTTGCACAAAAGTCATGTCCTTCAACCGTTGGACGTGGTTTGCTTTTTTAAAAAAAAGAAGCGTGCATACAAATGTACTAATTTAACACTTAGTCCTCAAGCCATCGATATATAGAGAGGTTGTGTAGGGTGCGATGGGGCCAGATATCACCCCTGACATGGCAGCAAATTAGTCATGAAGCTAGCAACAATTCTTGCCCCGAGACTGCAGCTGAGTTCCTCAGAGGGCGGATTTCAACACCACACCAGCCTTGGGAAAGATGCCAAATCACTATGCTGTTGTGCAGAGTGGCTGGTGTGTGTGTCACATGGAAAATAACATTTTCCTCAAAATTTGGCTGGCTGGAATGGAGAAGCTAGCAGGATGAGGGAACAAGCGGCCAACACCAATACAGCAGGATACATCTAATACAAGAGAGACACGCCTTCACCCCAACTCACCGAAGGGAGTCCTCTTCCTTCGTATCTCTCAAGTGGACAAGGAGTTGTCTTCATCAAGAGAAAAGAATCATGCTCTATGTGTGGCCATCGTGTTCTACCGGCCAGGAAAAGAAACGCAATAGAAATTATCAGCTGGATGAAGTGTGATGATGAGGAGTGGTGTCATAGGGAAGTCCATGTAAAGTGCTGCACAACTCATTCTCACATTGGAAAAGATGAACGTTACATCTGTCCTTGTCATAATTGAAAAAGTGAAAATGTTAGTGAGGTTAAAAAAAAAGAAAAAAGAAAGTGTTAATACGGAACCCCCCCCCCCAATCATCTTAAGATATGTTCATTGATTGGTGTGTACTGTGTAGAGGTTGATAATAAGACTCCTCCTGTGCATCAAATGACATGCCCCTTTTGTGATGTCATTAGCATGAAACACTTGCGTCAGTAATCTCATCTTCTTCCTTTTTTTCCATTTTTGTCTCGCCTGCGTAGCGGAGCGAGACATAGGTATCACTACTTCCGGTGTCGGCGTAGGCGGCGTCGTCGGCGTCATCGGCGGCGTCGGCGTCGGCGTCGTCGTCAACAATTGTGTTGTACACCCAATAACTTTCTATAGCTTTAAGGTGGGATCACCAAATTCATACCAGAGGTCCATCTCTTGAAGGCGCAGGTCAAGTTCGAATATGAGTCGAATTTGAATAAGGTCAAAGGTCAATGAACTTTCCATGACTGGCACTGTGCTATATTGTACACACAATAACTTTTTATACCTTCGAGGTAGGATTGCCAAATTCATACAAGAGGTCCATCTCTTGAAGGTGCAGGTCAAGTTCGAATGTGAGTTGAATTTGATTAAGGTCAAAGGTCAAAGGTCAATGAACTTTCCATGACTGGCACTGTGCTGTGTTGTACACACAATAACTTTCTATAGCTTCGAGGTGGGATCACCAAATTTATACCAGAGGTACATCTCTTGAAGGCACAGGTCAAGTTTGAGTATGAGTTGAATTTGAATAAGGTCAGAGGTCAAAGGTCAATGAACTTTCCATGACTGGCACTGTGCTATGTTGTACACACAATAACTTTCTATACCTTCGAGGTAGGATTGCCAAATTCATATGAGAGGTCCATCTCTTGAAGGTGCAGGTCAAGTTCGAATGTGAGTTGAATTTGATTAAGGTCAAAGGTCAAAGGTCAATGAACTTTTCATAACTGGCACTGTGCTATGTTGTACACCTAATAACTTTCTATAGCTTTGACGTGGAATCACCAAATTCATACCAGAGGTCCATCTCTTGAAGGTGCAGGTCAAGTTTGAATGTGAATTGAATTTGATTAAGGTTAAAGGTCAATGAACTTTCCATGACTGGCACTGTGCTATGATTTACACCACTTTGTTCCTGTAATGACATGAACTTTATAATTTGATACTTTTTAACACTAACATTTTACTTCAGTTCAACAGAGTTCATTCTACAGTTTACTGTATAATAGCAGTGAACTCACTACTCTCTATACCTGAACCAGATTTTGTATTTTACTTGTTACTGTTTTTCATATATTTGTTTATTTATTTATTTATTTATTTATTTATTTATTTATTTATTTAATTAATTTATCCATAACCAAGCCTATGTAATGATAATTTGTGAACTCCCTTTCACTTATTATTACAATATGATTGTGCATTTTTTAAAATTTATTTACTTAATTTATCCATAACCAGGCCTGTGCAATGATAATTTGTGAACTCCCTTTCACTTATTATTACAATATGATTATGCATTTTTCTGTCTGTGTATTTTGATTTAATTAACAGTGAATGCAACATGGCTGAAGGATCACTATGTTTGGATGCTTTTTGCATCTGTTTGTTCCACTAATAGCATGACCTTTACAATTTTAATACTTTCTAACACTAACATTTTACTTCAGTTCAACAGAGTTCATTCTACAGTTTACTGTATAATAGCAGTGAACTCACTACTCTCTATACCTGAACCAGATTTTGTATTTTACTTGTTTATTTTTTAAATGCATTTGTTGTTATTTATTTAATGAGCTATAGTTCTTGGCACCATTTATAATATTCACACAAATTTGCCAATGGTACAATAGAAAAGCTGTCAAAGTTTCTTAAATGTTACCCTTCAGATTTGCTGTATGTACATGTTCTGGTAATACTGTAGACTATACAAAACAAATTGAGAAAAGTTATGCCTCTACCATCATCCAACATAATGCTAAATCCTAGGGATAAAGTAGGCCTATACCATTATTGCATATGTAAACTGTCAGAACCACAATTCACCCCCTAAACTGCTGACAGCCTCAGAAGTCATATAGCATAGTTTTGACATGCAGTCTCTTCATGACTGCAATATGCAGGCGAGACAACGCTTGGCGTTTGCCTTGTTATCTGAGCTGCAGCGAACCACTTTGATTGGCCTATATGGAATTCTCTTTGCAGGGAGTGCTGTTTCGGCCAGCTGTCAAACTGTTAACTGTTGATAGTAGCTATTGTTCACAATTGCACTGTTTTAAAAAAAAAAAAAAAAAAATGTCCATGTTTGACCACATTTTGGCATGATTAATTAACCAACTTGTTTTTCTTTCTCCTCTTGTTAGCTGGATGCCCATCAGCTGGACGATGAGATTCACCTCCTCCTCAGAGCTCAGCTGACAAAAGCATTCCAGTTCTTCAGGGTATGTTATGGTCAGGGTGATAAGGTCGTGTTCTTCAGCTCAAGCTTATAGAAAAGCTGGCTATTTCTGATCCTATGAATTAGCCCGATATGGAATTAGCCGGCTATTTTGCTCGAAAAGTAAGCCACCCAAATCTTGGATTTATGTGCAGAATAGCCAGCTAGTTCTCAAAATAATTGGCTATTTCTGACCCGCCTTCATCAGCTCAAACTTCAGGAGCTGGTTTATTCAGTCCATCATGTTTGATGTGCCAACATCGCGCTATAGCTCGAGCTACATGTATATTGCAATACATATCTGTATTGGAGCTCAAGCTGATGTGGACGCGATTGCATGCTTCGGCGGAGTTTGGGCTTGTACCCCTGATTCTCCCAAAAGCTGGCTATCCTGTAAGCTCAAGCAGCTGAAGATCCACCTGTGGTGACTAGGGCCCTGTTTCATAAAACTTGTTATCAGTAACAACTGCCACATTTCTATGACAAATTTCCTCTCAGCCAATCAAGATGCAAGGATTTCAGTAGCTTATAACAGTTATTGCAAATTGTTAGTGATTACAACTTTTATGAAACAAGGCCCTGATGTCCTGTGGATCTTGATTTTATTGGAATGAGGGAATATTTAGCCCGAGAAAGAGATACATGTACTGACAGTGCATACAGAAACAGAAGTCTCAAAATTTGTGCTTGTTTATGAAATTGCTGTAACCAATATTTTGCCCTGCCCTCTGGCCTCCTGAAGTCAGGGCTGAAAAATGCTGTTAGTTCAAAATTCAAAATCGGTCACCTTGATTGTGTGGCTCATTCTCAACATAAGTTGATATCTTTTGGTGCCATAACAGGAATTTCTTGAAATTCAAGGACTCCGTTCTTTCGTTTGCTTGTTTCTTTTTGAAGAGGAGAGGGGGTCAGAGAAAGAAGGACCAGTACTGTCTATATAAGACTAAATTTTGTGTCGTTATATCCAGGTGGGGAGGACGATGTAAACAAAGAGAAAGATGTTAAGAATTTGATATGATGATTTCCAATAAATTGTTTAGAACTCTGGATAACTTCACTTTTTGCAATGCATGGGCAAGGGGAGGGGATGAGATTACATGGAGAAATGACGATGCGCCGTGGTCTGGTGGTTCTGACTCTCGTCTTGCAATCAGGGGGTCGTGGGTTTGAATCCCGGCCATGGCGTTAATTTCCTTCAGCAAGAAATTCATCCAAATCGTGCTGCACTTAATCCAGGTGAGGTGAATGGGTACCCGGCAGGAATTTGTTCCTTGAAATGCTTGCGCGCTGTAAAAGGCTGCCGGGCTAAAGCTGGGGTAATAATATCCAAGTCCTTTGGAAGCGCATAGAGACGTTATATCATAATGTGATGTGCGCTATACAAGAACTGTGTATTATCATTATTATTATTATTATGACAAAATTTAACCTCATGAACACCAAGCACAAGATAGCTCAGGCTA
Organism: Echinometra lucunter; assembly: GCA_029962745.1. Taxonomy (NCBI): domain Eukaryota; kingdom Metazoa; phylum Echinodermata; class Echinoidea; order Camarodonta; family Echinometridae; genus Echinometra; species Echinometra lucunter. Next base: position 17,291,269 of record CM057166.1, read on the forward strand.
GAGTCTTTGGCAAATGCATGTTAATACCTAAATCAAATCAAGCTCACAGGTTGACTATGTTGGTTGGTGCGTGATTACTTTATATAACGTCGGTGAGGCGACAAAACCCCAGGTTTTTTTTTTTTAAAAGTCAAATGCTCAGGAGAGTGAAAAACATGGCTGCCAAAGCACTACGAGCACTATGCCTTCCCTTTGAAATTCCATGGTGGCTTCAATTTATGGGTAAGAGAGCTGCGATTTGGAGAGAACATCACTTGAATAATTATCTGAAGCTTAATACAAAAAAGGAGTTTTTACTATAATTTGAGATGCAAGGTTTTATTGCACCACTGAAGAAAAATTCAATGATTTTAACCTAAATACATCAATTACTTTTTCATTATAGCCTGGTGTTCTCTCTCGTTGTGACCCTGAAGTAAATGCAGTCTTGCGTCTCCTGATATGGCATGTAAGTTCACTCTGCTCTCCCGCAAGAGATAAACCTCAGCTCCATGTTTGATGACACCACATCATTGGTGTAACTAGTCCCGCTTGAGAGGGGAAGAGGGAGGGGACCTTGTAGCCAATTTGTAGGCAAGACACTTGGGGAAAGGGCAATGCATTTCTTACATTGTGATCTGGGGGGGGGGTGTTTCATAAAGCTGTTCGTAAAGTTATGAATGACTTTACGAACGACTTGAATGTGGCAAGCCAAATGGAAATCTCAGTCATTTTAATTTGCATGAGCTAAAGGTGAAAATGCAGACTTAGATTAACATTAATTTAATTTATGAACATTTTTTTATTGCAAAGTATATTTTTTGCCCGATTTGAGATTATGGAAAATGCAGTGACTTTTTGTTTAAATGTCAGGAAAAACTTTGGGCATCCGATTTGGCACTTCATATTCCAGTCGTTCGTAAAGTCATGCATAACTTTACAAACAGCTTTAATTATGAAACACCCCCCTGGTAGTTTATGTAGAGTTAAAGGGTTATGGTCAGGGATAAGGTTTGGTAACTTTGGTCCAGAGCTGGATTGGGATAGTCTGTAACATAAAACATTGGCTGACGTGAGGTACAACTTGAAACTACAAAACAAGATAATGGTTTAGCAATTTTTCTGTCTTCATCTTCCAGCTTACAGTCAACAAATATGGGGTCCACCTTCGGTTAGTAGATTTTGAACATGTTCTACACAACACAGCCTTGATTTCTAGGTCAAATTGCACAAAGGTAATTAGTATGAATATTTTTAGGTCAAGTAATGCTCAGTAGACCAATCAAAGGCCTAGATTCTTACAGTGTATTGTCTGATACAACATACAGCAAACCTTGCATAACTCAAAGTCACATAAGTCTAACTTTCCCTAAGTCGAATCAATTTTTTTTTACCAAACTGTACAAAACTTGTTATGTACATTTCCTATTCAGGAGTCATAATATTTTTTGTGGTCCCAACAGATTCGACTTAGGCAAAATTATCTGTATTTTGTAATATCGCCATCTCGCAGTTTTCAATCAACAAGATGGGGTCCACCCTGGGTCAGCAGATGCTCAATATGCTCTACACAAACGGCCTGCTGCAAGGTCAGAGGTCATTCGTACTGGATCGGAAGCACAAGGCACTCTATGCGCTGCTCCTCGTGGGATGCAGGTGGTTTCAGGAGAGGAGTACAGATCTTTCTCAGATGACTGGGAACAGTGAAAAGTTTCATTTGGTAAGAACAGAATAAGAGTACAGATCTATCTTAGATGACTGGGAACAGCGAAAAGTTTCAATTGGTAAGAACAGAATAAGATTATGCATACTTCATTTATTTAGTTAAAAATTTGTATTGCATATAGCAGAGCTGCACACCAACACATTTATTATTAAATAAATAAATAAAAGTAAATTTAAGTCTGGACCCCCCCCCCCCCCAAAGTGAACAATTGTAACACTGGGCTCAAAACATATAGAGCCTGGAATTTCAATCCAGACCCCTACCAAAAAAGTTGGTATGGAGCCTGCTATATATTTTGAGAGGACTGTAAAGTATTCAAATCAGCTTTGTAGGTTATTTGAAAGTTGATCAAAATCTGAAAGTTCTGTAACATGATTCTGCAATTTTACTTGTATTTTGAATTCAGAGTAAAGCTGTTCTTGTTTCTACATGCAGGTATGGAAATTCATGGACTGGATTGAGAGACTGGTGAAAGTAGCATCTCTCGTTAACTTTCTGGTGTTCCTCCAGCAAGGCTTCTATCCCAGTCTTCTTGAGAGGGTACTGGGCATCATTCCAAGATTTGCTCAGCCGCAGTCTGTCAGACAGGTAACAAAGTTAGGCTCCGTGATTAAACCCGTTCACAACGGGTACTGACACTCTTCTCAAATGAGATTAATTTGACAAAGTTGCGAAAGTTCCATTGTTCCATTGTTCCAAGTGTGGGAGTGACTTGATTACCCAAGCGTGTCTGGCCATGCGCTGCTCCCAGTAGTTTCAGTCCACTTACAATAAACGTAAGTTGTACGTGGATCTGCAAAACTGAAAATCTGTAATCTCTTGGCCAATCCTGTATGAGCCCACCATACGCAAATCTTGTCCATTGAAAGAATGATGGGTTTGTTTCAAATGCTTCATAAACGAAAGAAACAATAGGTTGTAACGGGTAATTTCCCGATTGTAAAGTTGATTTGATAACCTTTCTAATGGTACCACACAAATTAGACAAAAATTATTTGAAAATACTTATTTAAGGCATTGAAATGGATCAACTGTTCTTTGGGAACCAACTATATATGGCTCCCGTATATGAATGAGTGTTATGGAGCTGTGTACATGTATACCCAGCTTCCATTGGCAAAGGGTTAATTTAATCCTGGTAAATTCTTTATGAATATGGATGGTAAGGAGACTTTTTTTGTTGAATATACATTAGGGTTTTTTGTAAAGATAAGGAAAGGATGATGAAACGTTACAAACTACCATTCCTAATAATTTGGACAATGTAAGGACTAAATTTGTTTCTATTCTTGCAGTCAAAGAAAAGTAAAATCTGAAAAATATACATGTAATTCCAGAAATATTACTTTTCAAAACATTTTCTTGCCAAACTCATGGCCCTCTTGATGGAGTCTTTCAGCCCACCAGTGGGCTGCAGAAGTGCTGATGTAGGGCATGCCATCTTTCACAGTACCATCATTTGCAGAAGTTTAAGACCACCCTTCCAAAATGAAATAACTCAAAGAAAAAAAGTTATTTTTCAGACATACCTTGTTGCTACTGACCGCTGTAGTAAATGTGTTATATAAGGGCCATTCTCGGTCACGTGTGTGACCCAAATCATGAAAAATTGCCGATTCAAAACTAATCTGTCATTATTTTGTAGCAGAAGTCTCTCATTTTGGAATTTTAAATAACTGTAATACACCCAGTAGAATGAAGGGGATTATTATAGAAGAGCGTACATCATCTTTCTTTCAGAAGTCAAATTAGGTCGGTCACGCGTGTGACTTCGCACGAAAATGGGTCTTACTTGTTGGTATTCAAACTTTTTTTTCTCGCATTTCTCTGGGAGTGTAAGTTTCCACTTTTCATTACTGCATGGTGGGGATTGCTCTAAACAGTTTTAAAGCAATTTTCCATAAATGAATGAACATTCTGTTCTTTTAGAGGTAAAAATTGGGTCGTTCACGTGTGTGACCACTCAAAAAGGGGGCATTTTTAAATGACTCTGTAAGCACATTATTATAGTTGAGAAATTATTTATTCTTATCAAAGAAAGAGGAGCCTTTTTCATGTAAAAAACTGGTTAAAATAAAAAAAATAAAACATGTTAACAGTTATCTATTTTTAACAATGAGGCAAAATTAGATGGTCACATGTGTGACCAAAAGTTTCACTTTCCAAAGAATGGCCCATAATCATTCAGTGAGACAAAAGAATACGGTATTCCAAATTATTGAAGTACCCACAAATTCCCAGGTGGTCTTAATCATTCTCACTCATCTTTCCACCAATGAACTTTACCAGGTGACCTTTGAGTTCATGACACGAGAGCTTCTATGGCACGGCTTTGCCGAGTTCCTCTTCTTCCTCCTCCCTCTCATCAACATCCACCGCATCCGCAACGTGATCCGCCGGAGGGTAGCGGGCAGTCGGACAGGGCGGGGTACTGTGCAGAGGTCTTTGGCCGAGTTGAAGGAGTGTGCTGTCTGCGGGGAGTGGCCAACGTGTCCACAGGAGATGGGATGCCAGCATGTCTTCTGTTACTACTGTCTCGAGGTAAATGGAAGTTTTCTTTGGAGGAGGGTGGGTCCCTTTTGAAAGTGCAAAATTTTCAAAATGTCTCTTATATGAAGTCAAAATTATAAATCCAAGACCGAAACTTAATGTTGATAATTTCCCGCTACGTTTTGGTGGGATACACCCATCATCATCAGGTGGTAGAGTGAGACTGAGCCGAGGTTTGGTCCCGTCGTGGAGTTTGGCAGGAAACATTCAGAGACTTCCGGTGCCGGTCACGTGACTCCCTGTTGTGTGACGTCTGACGTACGAGATGTTGAGGCACTCGATGTAATTACTTGTCCCATATGTGAGAGAGATGGAAGCATAATCCACCTTTTTGGTCAAGGGATGGGTTCTTTATTCTCCCGTGAATTGTTTCTTTAATTCCTCTATTGAACCAGTTTGATTCCTTATCTAAGATGAACATGGCTTTTGGATTATTTCATGATTCCCAGTATGTACTACCATATTCACTGGAACACTGAAAGCAGACAATGCATGGGGGAGGGGGGGGGGGCAATAAACATTGTACACTTAACAATTAAGGCCTGCCCCCCCCCCCCCCTCAAAAAAAGACCCAAAACAAAAAAAGCATTGTCTATTCTCAGCATTCTGGCATCTGCATATTATGCTACTCTGTACAGATGATAAGAAGGTTGTCAAGTAGCCAATAAAAACTGAAAATTTTGTAGCTGGGCTTAGCTTTTTAAAATGAGCAATGAAATTCTTCTGTTCATTGATGCCTATTGCTTGTTCCGAATCTTACATGTTTACAATCTTACTTGTTTACATGCTAATCAGTACTGCAAGGGCTAAATTGAATCAATCACCCAATCTTTATTTCGAAAGAAGACATAAAATAATCACTCCCAAAGCAATAAACAAAATCAACAACTAGAAAAAAGTGTGAGAAATTGAAGTGGTCAATGATTAAAGATTTCGAAGAGAGATAGAGAGAAAAAGGATTTTATTAGAAGACCACTGCAGAAGTTAAAAGGGTACCAGGCACCAAAGACATTTTGCTCTGTATGTAAAGTGTTTAATGTTGCTATGCTGTATTCAAAATATAAGTGCCAAATATTTCTTCTTTAAAATTTTTTCCATCAACAAAAAAGTGACCTTTGATAGATCAGTTGACAGGCACACCCATGAATCAAGGTGTTTTCGGATTATTCAGAATCAAACTGCCAATTTATTTCGCACGAATTCCGTGCATTGGTCTTATGTTATCTTTTGTTTTCAACAAACTCCTCCGCCATTAACCGCTAGAATGCCTGGTAGATATTTTTATGATATGTTACACATATTGACTGTACACACATGATTTTGGGTTTTTTTCAGCCTAATATGAATTTATCACTAAAATTTCAATTCCATGAGTTCCAAACCAATTGATGTTTATCAGCTTGCCTAACATTATCTTCATTTAGAATTACAGATACATGTGTACATGAAAAAAAAAAAACACAAGAAAGATCACAAGATTATTCCAAGTTTGGTTTTTTTGTGCTATTATTACAAATTCCATTAGATAATTGTGATAGTTTTATGTTTTTTTCTGAATCTTTTCAGAGTAATTTTGAAGCTGATCCATCGTACACTTGCCCCACCTGTGGTCATGCAGTGGAAGAGTCCAGCAACATCCGACCAGTCATGTGCTCTGTTAGATAGCAGGCAGCCAATCACAGCATCTGTTCCGTATGGTTCAACTCAGGATCAAGGCAGTACTCAAATGTTGCATGGTGTAGAGTGTGATCAGTTCAGAGTAACAATTTGTCCGTCTGTGATATCTCAAAGGGTTTGTTATGGTTCCGTAGAAAGTTCTGAGATGGGGATTTCTTTGGACCAAACCGTTTTCAGCAGGGGTGTTGTTAAACAATTGCACTTTTTAGCAAAATGTCCGTCTGTGACACACCATTTTTAAAATCTCCTACTAAATCAAGGGTTTGATTTCAATTCTAAATGGATGGTAGGGAAGCCAGTTTATGTGTCTAACATTTGTACTTGAAAATATTCGACAATGTCAATTAATTTGGATATAAATAGCAAGAGTACTAGAAGGTCACACACCTAATTTCCATCTTGTCCGTCCGTGACATTGAACCTTTCTTTGATTTGCATTTGAATAGGAAACCATGACGACCAAACTCATATACTTCTCAGAGCACTTAGTGACACCCTTTCATGATAAACCATAGAGTAATCCATGATACCTTGTCATTTCATTTTTACAGGCCTTCAAAGTTGGGAATTTTGGAAAACCTCCGTCCATGACGATCTGATCACACTCATTGGATCATTGAGGAAAGTGTGCTTTTCTTTTCATTGTTTGGAAATAAATTTGCAGTGGAAATGACCACTGTCATAAAAGAACTATGGCAGAGCATCGTCTTATAATGAGGTTGTTTTGTGAGTCCCACTGCCTTTTATTTTATTGATTTTTGAGCTCTGATATAAAAGTTAATTTTCTAATTTTCAAGTAATTTGCTTTCAAAGGAGAATGGGAAATTGTACTGCTACCTTCCAGGTTTGAAAGTGCACATCTTGAGGGATAAGAAAAAAAAAATGTGTTCATGGAGTTTGTCTGAAACGGATATTTTGATATTAGGCTTATATAAGAACTCCTCAACAGAAAGCTGCATTATGTTTCAAATTTTTAAAAAAGGCTATTTTCGTCACAAGTCACACTTAAGACCCCAAAGATTAAATTTAAGTTCATGAAAATTCCTATGAAAAAAACCCTTTTTTTCTTTTCTTCCATTAAAAAAAGAAGAAAAAAAAAAAAAACGGTACTCGGACTTAGTATGACTTTCTTTATGAATTAGTTCATTATTATCAACAGCTTTGAGGTATTTTCTTAGGAATTATGTGTATACCATTGTTTTCATTTATGTTTCATTTTCAATTACCATGTGTGCAATAATGATAAGCTGTTGTATTTTCATATTGTGTAGTGATTAAAATCTTTAACTAAAAGATGTTTTCATAATAAAGCATGATTCATTTCTGTTCTTGCTCAGTAAGATTAATGAAGGGAGCTTTGTGGGAGAAAAGAGGAGATCGATGGAAGAAAATGGGGATTTAGGGGAGAAGAGAAGAGATTGATGGAATAAAAGATGAGGGGAAATTTAGGGGAGATGAGAGATAGAGGGAAGGAAAGATGAAGGAAGATTCAAGGGAGAAGAAAGGAGATTGAGAGAGGGGAAGGGATATAAGTAAAGGAGAAAAGAGACTGGGGAAGGACAGCAGATTTGGGAAGAGATTGAGGGAAGAAAAGAAGAAGGGAGATCAAGGGGAGGAAGGAGGGGTAAAAAGAAGAGATTGAGGGGAGGAAAGATGAAGGGAGATTTAAGGGAGAAGAGATGAGATTAAGGAAAGGAAAGGTAAAGGGAGAAAAGAGGAGACTGGCTCGAGAAGGAAAGAGGAAGGCAGATTTGAGAAGAGATTGGGGGAAGAAAAAAGGAAGGAAAGTTTAGAGGAGAAGGAGAGGGATATTTAAGGGAGAAGAGAGGAGATTGAGGGAAGAAGAGAGAAAGGGAGTTCGAGGGAAGGAAAAAAAAATAGAGGTGAAGATACCAGAAGATCAGTGAACATAGTGAAGGAGACTGAACATAGTTGCACGAAACTGTAGGATGCCAAAGATTGCCAACATCTCATAGAAACCATGGGATGTCGGGCCTTGTTGGCGAACTTGTACTGATGATGGTTGTGAGAAAGATTATGCCCTGGAATGCAAAATAAGAAGAGGGGGAGGGGATCAGATAAAGAAGGATATACAGTGTTCTCTAAATTTCATATGTAGGTATGGAAGATATCAAAGATGTACTCCTTTAATTGGGAGGGGGAGCCCGGAAGCGGGCATTATATCACATACTTTATACTGTAACTTTTGACTCTTGCACTGACCGAAGGCTTGACATTTGACACGAGCGAAGTATCTATATATGAAAGGAACAATGTCATTTTTTGACTGTTAATTAGACAAGGATGACCGTAATCCGATAAAAATGGTGAATTAGAAATGGGGGAAAGGGGAGGGTAGTAGATTGCTGTCGCAAGTTGGATTTAGTACACATCCACCCAATGATCTAGCAGTGACCCTTTTTTTTGGGGGGGGGGGGGTGGAATCTCTGACTCCTACTCCCTCCTACTACTTTACTACTCTTTCTCCTTTCCTTTTCTTTCTCCCTCTCCCTCTCTCCTTGTCTACGCCTCTGTTTTCTGTCTGCCTGTTCCTGTCTGTCTGTCTGTCTCTCTTGCCCGCTGTTTGTCCCTTCCATTTTGGGGCAAGGGGAAGGGGAAGGGGAAGAGAAGAGAAGAGATGAGAAGAGAAGAGAAGAGAAGAGGAGAGGAGAGAGAGAGACAGACAGACAGAGAGAGAGGGGGGGATCACGTTCAGTAGAAGCATCGCTTGATGTCAGATCATGGATTATCCTGTCTGTGTCATATTGGGGTACACAGGTAGGCCTACACAGAGGGGGTAGAGAGGATTGAGATGGATAGATAGATAAATATATAGATAGATAGACAGACAGATAGATAGATAGATAAATAGATAGATAGATAGATAGATAGATAGATAGATAGATAGATAGATAGATAGATAGATAGATAGGTAGGTAGACAGACAGACAAATAGACAGACAGGTGATAGCCTAGATAGATTGATTGATAGATAGATAGACAGATAGGTAGACAGACAGACAAATAGACAGACAGGTGATAGCCTAGATAGATTGACTGATAGATAGATAGAGAGAGAGATAGAGAGAGAGAGAGAGAGAGAGAGAGAGGGGGGGGGGGGTGAGAGTAGTTGTTCAGTAGCGGCATCGGCATCGCTTGATGTCAGATCAGAGATTAACGGGTGGGATTATCCGGCCTGTGTCACACCGGGGTACATCGAGGGGTACACAAGAATTGAGGAAATCCCTAATTGTACACGTCACAACACATCCATCAGGACATGCAGGAAGGTATCATAATCATATAACTGCTCATTAGACAGGGGGATATTTTTATCTTTACCTCGAAAATAAAAAAACGTAAAAAATAAATAGAAAATGACTGTTTTACCACCTAGCCACGAAGGTGATTAACTTGACAGCCTGAATTCATCTGTTCTTACCTGTCGAACTGACGATTTTAAATATGTTTTGAGGTTTTCAGAATAAATTGTATTTGGGGGGGGGGGGGGGGGGGGCTTTTGCTTTTATGAGTTGAAAAATGACATGTGCCAAATTTCGGGGGGGGGGGGGCCGCTAATTATCCTTTCCCATTAATAATTTGTATCATGAAAGAAACAAACACCTATAAATTCACATCTACTACGACCGAAATGACGAAAATTTTGCCAAGTTGTTCGAAAATCTCAGCGTTTAGACGTGCCCTTAATACAAAATTAAACGATTTGTGCAGAAAACTGATGATAACTGATACCGGTATATTTTCAAAATATTTATTAACAATTGAATTCATAAACGGAATTGTGTGCAAAGGCATTTCATTAAATGAAGCTGAGAACATATTATAGCTGTCTGAATTGAATTCCATGAAAATATCATACATAAAAACACCGTTTATACAAATTATTTACAATATTTCTACATTTCATAACAATGGTAGTATTTCTATATTTCATTAGTAATATATGTGCAGCGATTAAACTTTTGATGTCTTCTAAAAATAAGTTATAATTCCAAATTAAAAAACAGAATAGGTATATATTAAAATATTCAGCGACCAGCGAACAGTTTTGTAAGATTAACGATATTCTTAAAAAGTTAAAAATCCCTTTAAAAATTATTTCTGCATCATTCAATAATAACATAGAGATTTCTTCATAAACACATATTCACTATAGACGATAATGACTTTCTTTTGCTTTAAACGAAAAGGTAATTATCTAGAAAATTTAAAGTAAAAAGTCAATACCTCAGTAATATTGAACACCTTGCCTTAATAACGAGTGATGGAACTTAAGAGGCGTCGATCACTTCCGGGGGGGAGGGGTCAATGCAATATTCGGATGGACTTGCTCCATAAACTGAAAAATTCAATCAAAATTTTTGGAGTTAGGGAAAACTGCCCCTTCTCAAGGGACCAAGCCCCTTGAATAAGTTTGAAAATATTTTGCTTTGCTCCTCATATAGCAACATAATCCTTGGTCATTATTTCACCTCTGACTGCCAAAATTATGCATTCTGCAATCATCATACTGCAGTGGACGGATGGACGTTGCATAAGAATGTAGACATGTACAGGGCCGTACGGAGAATTTTTTTTCCTGGGGGGGGGGGGGCAAGGATATGTTAAATGTTCGAAGAAATTCGCAAGTGAGGGAGTGAAGCGACCAAGCTGATCATGAGGGCGCTTTTGCATTTTTGAAATTGAAATTGAAGGATCTGGTGCACACTTTGGTGGAATTTTGGAAAATTTACAGTAAAAAAGAAAAATCATAGTCTTGAACATTTAGGGGGGCAGCAACTGCTCCCCTCTCTGCCCCCCCCCCCCCCCGGCACCCCTTCCCTCCCCCCGCTGCGTACGGCCATGCACATGTACATGTAACTGAAGATTGAAGTCGGGCCCAGTCAAAGGGGGAGGTGGCGTTGTTGTAGATTTCATAAAATGCTGCTCGCTGTAATAAAGTCATGACATCATCATTTAACTTTAATACATATGCCTTTGTTGGGTATATTGTTCTCAGCGTCACCGCCATACGTGATATAACACTGGTAGCCAGTTGGACATTCCAATAAGATCCCATCCCCCTCGTCGAATGTTGATGTACTACACGATTCGACTGTACGAGAAAGGAACAAACGGAGGGAGGGAAATGCAAATAAAGATTTACAACCACTTTCATCATTTTTTTTCTGAAACTTAAAAAAAAGAAAGAAAAGAAATGTTAATTCTAATATCTTTCAAATTAGGATTGTGATGCATAATTCAAGTTATAATTTTAAGACATTTAAAGGTTAAAGGAAGAATAAGAAAAGAAAAAAACATCTGTTATAAAAATTTATATTATTTATGACACAAATTCTGTAAGTATTGTCAAGTATTGTATTTCTTTTTTTTAAAAAGAAGGAATTTCAGAGTTTTACCGGTGTGTGTCTTTTCAGGGCCAGTAATTAACCACGCGTTACCTGCACGATAAAAGAGAAAATATGAAAACAAGAAGTAAAAAAGGAAAGTTGTAGAAAAGGCGCATGAAAAGGATGATGGAAAAAACGGAAAAACATCATTAAATAACTTGAAGAAGTAACATTCTTTTTGCTGTGGCGTGCAAAGTCTATACATTTCTGGTATCTTCGAATTCAGTACCGTGAGAAGTAAAGCATTTTCAGAGAATCTATTATGCGTATATAATACCACAGCAAATTTCATATTCATTGCAGTCTGATTTTCGCCTTCCCTGATGAAAAATTTAGCTATTCTTCCTAGTCCCTCCCCATCTCAAAATGAATAAGTACACAAACTTTAAGCAAAGACTTAAGCTATCCTTCGGGGGGGGGGGGGGAATATCTGAAATACGACTATACTGTGACTGTCGGATTTAATTATTCTGAATTAAAATTCATCTGATTAAAATGAGCTGACAGCACCATTTCCCGAAGGAAATTTCTAGTCCTCGGCGGAATAGGAATATATATCAAAACTAAAAGTCTGACCAAACTGTGTCTCAGAGGTTTGAAATGCGGTTAATCGATGGAAATATTCTCAAGAGAGCACTGAAACTTATCAAGTTCCATTTTTGGAGGTTCAAAATCAGATTAAACTAGTAGATGAGGGTCAAATTCAAACCTTAACGAATGAAGTTTTGACGGAAACAGGTCAGAACGGCCTCTGTATACCATGCTCTGTACCCCCTTTCATGCACTCTCCCACTCAGCTCCCCCCCCCCCCCTCAGCAATGAGCCAGCTGAATCCATGCTCTCCTTCTATCTTCTTCTCTATCTCTCCCCCTAACATCCTTCTCTCCTCCCTCCATCTCTTCCACCTATAACATTTCTGGTTCAGTCCGTTCTCCATCACTCTACACTTTATAATGTTCCTACCATCCCAATTCTCTCTCTCTCTCTCCCCTTCACTTTTTATTTCCTTAATTCCCTTCCCTTTTCTCTCTATCTCAGTCTTTCCCTCCCTCCCTTTCTTCCATTTTTCTCAGTTTGTTCTTCTATCAATCCACACTATACCGCACTAACCTTCCCAATTCGCCCTCTTTCTCTTTTCACTGTTTATTTTTTATACATTTCCCGCCTCTTTTATTTTTTTTTCGGGGGGGGGGGGGAGGTGGGGGGGGGGGGGGGGGGGTGAGATACCGGAGCTATATTCGTCTCTGTTCTCTCTCTCTCTCTCTCTCTCTCTTCTCTCTCTCTCTCTCTCTCTCTCTCTCTCTCTCTCTCTCTCGTGTTTCATAGCTCTCCACATAATAGTCTCTCTAATTTCATCTCCCTAATTTAATTCAACATATGAACACGTCTCTCTTCACTTGTCAATTCTATAACTTTTCACATCTTGGTGTCAAATTCTTAATCATTTTCAACGCGATCATAGTAACTAGGGAATTCTAGACACGGTTACAGTGGGGGCAATTTTAGGGTAATCGTAGTTGACAAGGCTAACATATCATGCAGTTGCCAACTTTGACCGCATTTCTGGACACACAACTATGGTTAAACAACGATGTCTAACATTAATTTTTTTCTCGGTCTAATGCTTTTTCAATTTATCATTTCCAATATGCAACAAAATTCCAGTGGGATATGCACTGCTCTCGACTGCACAAAGTTTATCCCCTATCTTCAAAATATTTCTACCATTGTCGAACATTTTTGACTCTGTGATTCATTTTTTAAAAAGTCAGAATAATTACGTGCATTAAACCACGAACTTTAAAAGATGAAAATCTCTGATGACTTACCAGAAGTTCTTTGTCGAATAGGTTCATTTAACCAGTCAAAAGCTATAGGACAGAGGAGGAAAGCAACATAGAATGAGTCACAACGATCAAACCATAGTCACGGGAACAGACAATATCTTTAGACATTTGTGCATGGAGTGGCAGATAAACAGTGGTCTCGTCATCGGAAGGCCCCGGATTCGAAAGCAAGTCGATGGGCTAATGCCCTTGGTAGCTAAAGGTATATTATCTTCAAGTCCCTTTGAGGACGCAGAGAGGCCCAAGTTTGCTTATCTACAAGCATGCACTTGCTTTTAAGCACGCGGTTATTTCTCCCAAAATACAACTATTTTCATTCATTTGTTAACGAAGATTATGGCTTATGGTTATTGTTATCACACGTAGAAAGAACGGTTCAATTTTTGCACCCTTCAAATGCAACAACTGGGCCCCGTAACACATAGATCTGCAATCAATCGCAAAGTTGTAACGCCAAGCATGACCACTGTTTGAATCACATCTCGTTCAAAAACGTGACCCTGGACCAATCAGAACGGTTGTTTTAAATTTGCGATTGATTGCAAACCTTTGTGTACGCCCCCAGGAGCTCCTTTATGGGTGCAATTTTGCACCCAATAAAGCATTATGCACCATAAACATGATAAAGGGAGCAGTGAGCTACATTCTGCACCATTAAGGGTGCAGAGTCATACCCTTTATGGAAGTACCCTTTGGGATGCAAAATTTCTGCACCTTATAAGATGTAAAATTGATTTGGTTTGATTTGAATTTATTTTTCCACTCTTGTTTTTCTTTAACAAATTACAATAAATCATACATGACAACTGATAGTGAATATCAACAAATATGAACAATGGCATTTCCGGGTGCAGACAAGTACAAGGGGTGTATCTTTGCACCTTTTTCATGTAGGGTGCAAGATTACACCCCAAAAAGTGCTGCTATTTTGCACTTGGGGTGCAAAATTGCACCTTTTTTCCGCTTATAGAGTGTAGGGTTGAAATTAATCAATGTCTTGTTATCTTTTTAATACAACAACAGATTTTTATTTAGAATGTGTCTTCAGCCAAATCCATTTCATACACATGGGCTTCAAATACCTTCAATCTGGGGCTTTCTAAAGATATCAGCTATTTGCCTTCGTGTTTATGTATTCTATTTAGTTTTTCAGACATAGAAATGTGTCTGCACACCTTCAAAGTCCATTCGCATCATTCAATTTACCGTGCTACAAAGCCGTCCTTGACTTTCATGCATAATGCCTTGAGTGTCGACCTTGTGTTGTG
>CM057166.1:17306226-17355591 GCA_029962745.1 Echinometra lucunter
CCGGAAGCGGGCATTATATCACATACTTTATACTGTAACTTTTGACTCTTGCACTGACCGAGGCTTGACATTTGACACGAGCGAAGTAATCTATATATGAAAGGAACAATGTCATTTTGACTGTAATTAGACAAGGATGACCGTAATCCGATAAAAATGGTGAATTAGAAATGGGGGAAAGGGGAGGGTAGATAGATTGCTGTCGCAAGTTGGATTTAGTACACATCCACCAATGATCTAGCAGTGACCCTTTTTTTTTTGGGGGGGGGGGGGGGTGGAATCTCTGACTCCTACTCCCCTCCTACTACTTTACTACTCTTTCTCCTTTCCTTTTCTTTCTCCCTCTCCCTCTCTCCTTGTCTACGCCTCTGTTTTCTGGTCTGCCTGTTCCTGTCTGTCTGTCCTGTCTCTCTTGCCCACTGGTTTGTCCCTTCCATTTTGGGGCAAGGGGAAGGGGAAGGGGAAGAGAAGAGATAGATACTGAGAAGAGAAGAGAAGAGAAGAGGAGAGGAGAGGAGAGAGACAGACAGACAGAGAGAGAGGGTGGGGGGATCACGTTCAGTAGAAGCATCGCTTGATGTCAGATCATGGATTATCCTGTCTGTGTCATATTGGGGTACAACAGGTAGGCCTACACAGAGGGGGTAGAGAGGATTGAGATGGATAGATAGATAATATATAGATAATAGACAGACAGATAGATAGATAGATAAATAGATAGATAGATAGATAGATAGATAGATAGATAGATAGATTAGATAGATAGATAGGTAGGTAGACAGACAGACAAATAGACAGACAGGTGATAGCCTAGATAGATATTGATTGTAGATAGATAGACAGATAGGTAGACAGACAGACAAATAGACAGACAGGTGATAGCCTAGATAGATTGACTGATAGATAGATAGAGAGAGATAGAGCGAGAGAGAGAGAGAGAGAGGAGAGAGTGAGAGAGAGAGGAGGAGAGAGAGGGGGGGGGGGGGGGGGGGGGGGGGGGGTGAGAGTAGTTTTCAGTAGCAGCAGTCGGCATCGCTTGATGTCAGATCAGAGATTAACGGGTGGGATTATCCGGCCTGTGTCACAACCCGGGTACATCGAGGGGTACACAAGAATTGAGGAAATCCCTAATTGTACACGTTCACAACACATCCATCAGGACATGCAGGAAGGTATCATAATCATATAACTGCTCATTAGACAGGGGGATATTTTTATCTTTACCTCGAAAATAAAAAAACGTAAAAAATAAATAGAAAATGACTGTTTTACCACCTAGCCACGAAGGTGATTAACTTGACAAGCCTGAATTCATCTGTTCTTACCTGTCGAACTGACGATTTTATTAAATATGTTTTGAGGTTTCAGAATAAATTGTATTGGGGGGGGGGGGGGGCTTTTGCTTTTATGAGTTGAAAAAATGACATGTGCCAAATTTCGGGGGGCCGCTAATTATCCTTTCCCATTAATAATTTGTATCATGAAAGAAACAAACACCTATAAATTCACATCTTACTACGACCGAAATGACGAAAATTTTGCCAAGTTGTTCGAAAATCTCAGCGTTTAGACGTGCCCTTAATACAAAATTAAACGATTTGTGCAGAAAACTGATGATAACTGATACCGGTATATTTTCAAAATATTTATTAACAATTGAATTCATAAACGGAATTGTGTGCAAAGGCATTTCATTAAATGAAGCTGAGAACATATTATAGCTGTCTGAATTGAATTCCATGAAAATATCATACATAAAACAAACCGTTTTATACAAATTATTTACAATATTTCTACATTTCATAACAATGGTAGTATTTCTATATTTCATTAGTAATATATGTGCAGCGATTAAACTTTTGATGTCTTCTAAAAATAGTTATAATTCCAAATTAAAAAACAGAATAGGTATATATTAAAATATTCAGCGACCAGCGAACAGTTTTGTAAGATTAACGATATTCTTAAAAGTTAAAAATCCCTTTAAAAAATTATTTCTGCATCATTCAATAATAACATAGAGATTTCTTCATAAACACATATTCACTATAGACGATAATGACTTTCTTTTGCTTTAAACGAAAAAGGTAATTATCTAGAAAATTTAAAGTAAAAAGTCAATACCTCAGTAATATTGAACACCTTGCCTTAATAACGAGTGATGGAACTTAAGAGGCGTCGATCACTTCCGGGGGGAGGGGTCAATGCAATATTCGGATGGACTTGCTCCATAAACTGAAAAATTCAATCAAAATTTTTGGAGTTAGGGAAAACTGCCCCCTTCTCAAGGGACCAAGCCCCTTGAATAAGTTTGAAAATATTTTGCTTTTGCTCCTCATATAGCAACATAATCCTTGGTCATTATTTCACCTCTGACTGCCAAAATTATGCATTCTGCAATCATCATACTGCAGTGGACGGATGGACGTTGCATAGAATGTAGACATGTACAGGGCCGTACGGAGAATTTTTTTTCCTGGGGGGGGGGGGGGCAAGGATATGTTAAATGTTCGAAGAAATTCGCAAGTGAGGGAGTGAAGCGACCAAGCTGATCATGAGGGCGCTTTTGCATTTTTGAAATTGAAATTGAAGGATCTGGTGCACACTTTGGTGGAATTTTGGAAAATTTACAGTAAAAAAGAAAAATCATAGTCTTGAACATTTAGGGGGGCAGCAACTGCTCCCCCTCTGCCCCCCCCCCCCCCCCCGGCACCCCTTCCCTCCCCCCGCTGCGTACGGCCATGCACATGTACATGTAACTGAAGATTGAAGTCGGCCAGTCAAAGGGGGAGGTGGCGTTGTTGTAGATTTCATAAAATGCTGCTCGCTGTAATAAAGTCATGACATCATCATTTAACTTTAATACATATGCCTTTGTTGGGTATATTGTTCTCAGCGTCACCGCCATACGTGATATAACACTGGTAGCCAGTTGGACATTCCAATAAGATCCCATCCCCCTCGTCGAATGTTGATGTACTACACGATTCGACTGTACGGAAAGGAACAAAACGGAGGGAGGGAAATGCAAATAACAGATTTACAACCACTTTCATCATTTTTTTCTGAAACTTAAAAAAAAGAAAGAAAAGAAATGTTAATTCTAATATCTTTCAAATTAGGATTGTGATGCATAATTCAAGTTATAATTTTAAGACATTTAAAGGTTAAAGGAAGAATAAGAAAAGAAAAAAAACATCTGTTATAAAAATTTATATTATTTATGACACAAATTCTGTAAGTATTGTCAAGTATTGTATTTCTTTTTTTTAAAAAGAAGGAATTTCAGAGTTTTACCGGTGTGTGTCTTTTCAGGGCCAGTAATTAACCACGCGTTACCTGCACGATAAAAGATGAAAATATGAAAACAAAGAAGTAAAAAAGGAAAGTTGTAGAAAAGGCGCATGAAAAGGATGATGGAAAAAACGGAAACATATCATTAAATAACTTGAAGAAGTAACATTCTTTTTGCTGTGGCGTGCAAAGTCTATACATTTCTGGTATCTTCGAATTCAGTACCGTGAGAAGTAAAGCATTTTCAGAGAATCTATTATGCGTATATAATACCACAGCAAATTTCATATTCATTGCAGTCTGATTTTCGCCTTCCCTGATGAAAAATTTAGCTATTCTTCCTAGTCCCTCCCCATCTCAAAATGAATAAGTACACAAACTTTAAGCAAAGACTTAAGCTATCCTTCGGGGGGGGGGGGGGAATATCTGAAATACGACTATACTGTGACTGTCGGATTTAATTATTCTGAATTAAAATTCATCTGATTAAAATGAGCTGACAGCACCATTTCCCGAAGGAAATTTCTAGTCCTCGGCGGAATATATATCCAAAACTAAAAGTCTGACCAAACTGTGTCTCAGAGGTTTGAAATGCGGTTAATCGATGGAAATATTTCTCAAGAGAGCACTGAAACTTATCAAGTTCCATTTTTGGAGGTTCAAAATCAGATTAAACTAGTAGATGAGGGTCAAATTTCAAACCTTAACGAATGAAGTTTTGACGGAAACAGGTCAGAACGGCCTCTGTATACCATGCTCTGTACCCCTTTCATGCACTCTCCTCACTCAGCTCCCCCCCCCCCCCCCCCCTCAGCAATGAGCCAGCTGAATCCATGCTCTCCTTCTATCTTCTTCTCTATCTCTCCCCCTAACATCCTTCTCTCCTCCCTCCATCTCTTCCACCTATAACATTTCTGGTTCAGTCCGTTCTCCATCACTCTACACTTTATAATGTCCTACCATCCCAATTCTCTCTCTCTCTCTCTCCCTTTCACTTTTTATTTCCTTAATTCCCTTCCCCCTTTTCTCTCTATCTCAGTCTTTCCCTCCCTCCCTTTCTTCCACCTTTTTCTCAGTTTGTTCTTCTATCAATCCACACTATACCGCACTAACCTTCCCAATTCGCCCTCTTTCTCTTTTCACTGTTTATTTTTTATACATTTCCCGCCTCTTTTATTTTTTTTCGGGGGGGGGGGGGAGGTGGGGGTGGGGGGGGGGGGGGGTGAGATACCGGAGCTATATTCGTCTCTGTTCTCTCTCTCTCTCTCTCTCTCTCTCTCTCTCTCTCTCTCTCTCTCTCTCTCTCTCTCTCTCTCTCTCTCGTGTTTCATAGCTCTCCACATAATAGTCTCTCTAATTTCATCTCCCTAATTTAATTCAACATATGAACACGTCTCTCTTCACTTGTCAAATTCTATAACTTTTCACATCTTGGTGTCAAATTCTTAATCATTTTCAACGCGATCATAGTAACTAGGGAATTCTAGACACGGTTACAGTGGGGGCAATTTTAGGGTAATCGTAGTTGACAAGGCTAACATATCATGCAGTTGCCAACTTTGACCGCATTTCTGGAACACAACTATGGTTAAACAACGATGTCTAACATTAATTTTTTTCTCGGTCTAATGCTTTTTTCAATTTATCATTTCCAATATGCAACAAAATTCCAGTGGGATATGCACTGCTCTCGACTGCACAAAGTTTATCCCCTATCTTCAAAATATTTCTACCATTGTCGAACATTTTTGACTCTGTGATTCATTTTTTAAAAAGTCAGAATAATTACGTGCATTAAACCACGAACTTTAAAAGATGAAAATCTCTGATGACTTACCAGAAGTTCTTTGTCGAATAGGTTCATTTAACCAGTCAAAAGCTATAGGACAGAGGAGAAAGCAACATAGAATGAGTCAACAACGATCAAACCATAGTCACGGGAACAGACAATATCTTTAGACATTTGTGCATGGAGTGGCAGATAAACAGTGGTCTCGTCATCGGAAGGCCCCGGATTCGAAAGCAAGTCGATGGGCTAATGCCCTTGGTAGCTAAAGGTATATTATCTTCAAGTCCCTTTGAGGACGCAGAGGCCCCAAGTTTGCTTATCTACAAGCATGCACTTGCTTTTAAGCACGCGGTTATCATTCTCCCAAAATACAACTATTTTCATTCATTTGTTAACGAAAGATTATGGCTTATGGTTATTGTTATCACACGTAGAAAGAACGGTTCAATTTTTGCACCCTTCAAATGCAACAACTGGGCCCCGTAACACATAGATCTGCAATCAATCGCAAAGTTGTAACGCCAAGCATGACCACTGTTTGAATCACATCTCGTTCAAAAACGTGACCCTGGACCAATCAGAACGGTTGTTTTAAATTTGCGATTGATTGCAAACCTTTGTGTTACGGCCCCCAGGAGCTCCTTTATGGGTGCAATTTTGCACCCAATAAAGCATTATGCACCATAAACATGATAAAGGGAGCAGTGAGCTACATTCTGCACCATTAAGGGTGCAGAGTCATACCCTTTATGGAAGGTACCCTTTGGGATGCAAACATTTCTGCACCTTATAAGATGTAAAATTTGATTTGGTTTGATTTGAATTTATTTTTCCACTCTTGTTTTTCTTTAACAAATTACAATAAATCATACATGACAACTGATAGTGAATATCAACAAAATATGAACAATGGGCATTTCCGGGTGCAGACAAGTACAAAGGGGTGTATCTTTGCACCTTTTTCATGTAGGGTGCAAGATTACACCCCAAAAAGTGCTGCTATTTTTGCACTTGGGGTGCAAAATTGCACCTTTTTTTCCGCTTATAGAGTGTAGGGTTGAAATTAATCAATGTCTTGTTATCTTTTTAATACAACAACAGATTTTTGATTAGAAATGTGTCTTCAGCCAAATCCATTTCATACACATGGGCTTCAAATACCTTCACATCTTGGGGCTTTCTAAAGATATCAGCTATTTGCCTTCGTGTTTATGTATTCTATTTAGTTTTCAGACATAGAAATGTGTCTGCACACCTTCAAAGTCCATTCGCATCATTCAATTACCGTGCTACAAAGCCGTCCTTGACTTTCATGCATAATGCCTTGAGTGTCGACCTTGTGTTGTGGTTAGGCGTCAGTTCATGCAGTTAATGCGTTTACTATTTTCTCTTTTTTTAGTGATCTTCATTTTGGTACTCGCTAAAACTGTATTTCAAAATGGTGATAGATGAAATTTGGTAGTCGCGGAGAAAAGGTATAGGGAAAAGAGAGGCATGATCTGATTATGGAAAGAAAATATTCTCAGGTACTTCAAACTTTTCAATATTAAAGAAATGAAGATGAAAAAGACACGTTGATCAACGGCATGAGCGAAGGAATAATAAAATGATCTTCATAAACATGATAAAGATATATTATTATCTAAATAATTATTTACACCAATTGGTATTGGTCCAATTTGTCCACTTTGTTTATTGAGACTCAACGAAGACTTTCATAACCAAGGGCGGCGCTACATGGGGAGGGGGACAGGGGGGCGACTGCCCCCTATTATTTTTAAAGTGATCAAAAAAAAAAGAGGAGAAAGGAAAGAAATAAAGGAGGAAGAAAGAAAAGTACGGGGAAAGAGAGGACTAGG
Source organism: Echinometra lucunter (assembly GCA_029962745.1). Taxonomy (NCBI): domain Eukaryota; kingdom Metazoa; phylum Echinodermata; class Echinoidea; order Camarodonta; family Echinometridae; genus Echinometra; species Echinometra lucunter. The sequence goes on from CM057166.1 coordinate 17,313,169, forward strand.
AGATGCAACTATATAATACCCCCATTTTTTCATTTAAAACATAGATAAACTCACGTGAAGGTCATCTTGCCCCTATCAAAATACCCTGGCGCCGCCCCTGTTCATAATAATGTGACCTTGACTTTGTAAATCTTGTCGATTATGTTACATAACAGAAACGTTTCAAATTGTGGACAAATTATGTGAATTTTAGATTGTCACATCCTACCCTGCTCCATGTTCAATCTTCCCTACAGCATGTACGGTGACCTGGGGCGGCGCCAAGCGATTTTGATGGGGGGGGGGGGGGAGATGACCCATAGATGAGATTATTTACGTTTTAGATGAACAAATAGGGTTATTATATAGTTGCATGATCCAGCCCTCTCTTTCCCCATACTCTTCTTTCTTCTTCCTCCTTTTTTTTTCTTCCTTTTCTCCTCTTTTTTCATCACTTGAAAAATGATAGGGGGCGGTCGCCCACCTGTCCCCCAGTAGCGCCACCCCTGACGGTTACCATACACATACGCATACCTGGTGGTGGTTTGACGGGGTTCATACAGGTATACTGACATCCATTAAAGCAGCATTTCTGTTCCATGGGACACACCCTATCGGAGCGGCACCCGCACTGCGAACAGGCCTCCTCTGGTATCTGGTCTGGAGGGGGCGGACATCGCCCTTCATGACGATTTGGCGTCAGCGATTGGATCTGATAAGAAACCACAAAATGAATGAATGAATAAATAAATAAATACATAAATCTGTAACTTTACTGAACTATAGGAATGACCATCACTCCTATATGTAAGAATTAGACAATTTAGCCTTATTTAGCCTTATGAAATACATTCAACATAATCCAATGATAAAACACAATAGATGCGGAAGTCGTGGTGTTTTGGCAAAGATATTAATCTACATTTGCCGCTCTCAACACAGGTGTAGTAAGTGCCTGGCATTCCTTGACAATGCACTGTACCAGGATCGGATCCAGCATTTTTCAAAGGGGGGGGGGGGAATCTGCTTTTAAGAAAGAAAAGGATCCTCTACGTTTTCTCGTGTCTATTTTACCCCAAATTTGCTGATAAGCAAAAAAAAAAAACAAAAACAAAACAAAAAAACAAACACAAACAAAACAAACAAACAAACAAACAAACAAAAAAGTCCTCAGTTTTCAAAAAAGGGGGTGGGGGGGGGGGGGTGCTGGGTTTCAGCGGCTGGATCCGGCCCTGTGTACACTGATAACGGTGTCAAAGTCAGGGCAATAATCCCTCAAGTTCTGCAGAGGGACGTTATGGAGAAACAATTTTCCCAGTTTTTAGACGGAGGAGGAGGTAGGGGAAAGGGGTGCTGAATGATACCTTATGCGTAGGAATTCGTCATGTTGACTGCCATGACCCAACAGAGTTCTTGACACTGCATGCATGCTTGCTGTAAGGTTTTGCAAAGGAATTTCATTCATTTGAAATCGTGTGAATGATTTCAATCAGATTGACTGATATCATACCCCATAGGAAGCAAGAAAGGATGGGTGAAAAGGCGTTGTGGGAACATATAGGTAGGCACAGGGAATGGGAGAGAGAGAGAAAGAGAGAGAGAGAGGGAGGGAGAGAGAGAGGGAGAGAGAGAGGGGGGGGACTCGAGAGGAGAGGAGAGAAAAAATGGATGAGTACAAGAAAGATATACAGAGCGTAAGACACAAACAAAGATGGAAAGAGATGGAGTAGAGATAGAGAAAAAAAAACGACCGGGAGGACCCCCCCCCCCAAAAAAAAAAAAAAAAAAAAAAACAAGGAAAGAAAAAAGTAAGAAAGCAGAAATCGAGAGAGAGAGAGAGAGAGAGAGAGAGAGAGAGAAAGGTGCAAAATAAAATTGGAGTCAACTAGAAAATGAACGATTAAGAAAACAAACAGATTGCCTGTTTGTTTGAAAAATTAATAATAAATAAAGAACACGCCCCCGAAAGGAGAAGGGAAATATAACAGCATAGGACATATACATTTTTTGTAGTAGACAGACAGAAGGGGAGGGGACAGACAGACAGAAAGAGAGAGAGACAGAGAGGGACAGCTGGAGAGACAGATAAAGAAAGAGAGAGAGAGAGAAAGAGAAGGTCCAACTCGATGCAATAAGGTCCTCAGCAGCTGCGTGAAGTTCTGAAGAGTTGTGAACTTTTCAACCATCATGACCATTGTCAAACCCGCATGTCACATTAGAGCTTGGAGGGTGGCCAATTGGAGCTCCGCAGGGGTGACGTGTGCGTGACGTCATCAAAACTATGCCGGAGGAAAACTGCAAGTCGAATAGTGACTTCTGCAGTGATTTGGAAGCAGTTTACTGTTCCAGCGAAAGAAATACGATATTGTTTCAGTTCAACTACATGTATAACATAAAATCAAGCACAAATCACGCATAACAACATGGTGACAAAAACAGAGAATAAACGGACCACAGGGACAAAATATAAAGGGGGAGGTAACAAATGTTCAACCCTCCCCCCCCCCAAAAAAAAAAAAAACCCAACATAAACCAAAACAAACCAAAACAAAAACAAAAGCAAACAAACAAACAAAAAAACTCCGCACAACACATCAAAACAAAAGTGGTTTCCGTTTTTCAAGAAAGGGCAATAGAATATCAGATAAATAAAAATTGTAGATTGTATTGAGTTTTACTAAAGATATATTATTTTATAATTTTTGTGTTTCATCTATAAATGTCAAGTTTCGCGCTTTCATAAGAAATTCATGAATTAAGTAAGAATATCTCGACTTGTCTATTCTATTCAATCCGCAGATACAATGCGTATTCCTCTCTTAACTCATCAGGTAAACACTTTAGACAAGCATCAAAGGCTACATGATCTGCTGCCATAATTTGAATCGTAAAATCGCCTTGTATGTAACACAGGCACTCATTGGCAGGAACAACATCACGAGAACACACTACGTGTGTGTGAAAATTATGATATAATTATAGAGCATTGGTAATTATGCCTCCATTCCGGACAAGAATGTAGCCGAGTTACAATACAAACATTTCTGCCAAAATGCAAGGACTATATCTTTAGTTTGAACCTTGGCCTTCCTCATTATGAATTCATAACGCTATCTTGAATTGATTTGGCAATGAAACACCTAATTTCACTCTGCCTATCGTTTCGCCGTCTGAGGCCATTGTTTTCTTGCTGTCAGTCAAGTATAATTATGTAGACGTGACACACCCTGACGTAAAATAATTGAATGAATGAACTGAAACTCAATAGGAAATGCAGTTTTTTTCATCGTCTTGATAGATTTTAATCATTTTAACAATTTCTGCCGTAAAGTCAGACGTAATTCGAAATTTCTACAGGATCTTGTCAAGTTCTGCAGCAAAACAGATGTGTGCTGATATCGCCTGCAGTAGCTTTACGCTTTCTACACGTTATATTCGAAACTCACTGCTTCAAAATTTGCACCTTTTCTTGTCTTGATAGATTTTCATCATTTCAACAGAGGCATACTCGCGATAGATGACTGAAGCTAAATATGCCTCTCTCATGCAAGGGTCCAATGTCAGCGCAGTGGATACAAGCATGACCTTCTTTCGGTTAACGGAGATCCTGATATACCAAGACACACTCTCTGAGGATGCGACGGTATTGGTTGTATCTCCAGCTCTGGAACCACTGGCCAGCCATTACTTTGATTTACTCATTGGTCATCTGTATCATGGTTACGTCAAGGACTCGTGTAAGAGAAGTCCCAGAAGTTCCACTCCATCTGGACTACCCGGTTGATTGTGGTGAAGTCGTGAGAGGGAGTCCGCGAGAGTTAAACCTCGTCCGAAAGCTCTATGGAGCAGTCATCAAGATGACGTCCGATGGACATATACCAATGCCTTCGGACAAAGATGTTGCGGCTTATGTCGACAATTGCGACTTCTTCAAGGAACAGAGGGGATATCCACAGAGGGTTGGTTCGGTGGAGGAAGAAGAGTATCCTCTGGCGTTTGTGATTGTTGTACATCGCAACGCTGCGCAAGTGGAGAAACTTTTGCGAGCGTTGTACCAGCCGCAGAATGTCTACGCAATTCACCCTGATGCCAAGTCCCCGCCAGAGTTCATTGAAGCTGTTCGGAAGGTCGCTTCTTGTTTTGGAAATGTCTTTGTATGTTCCAAACTGGAGGAAGTCGAATATGGAAGGCATTCGCGCCTTATGGCTGACATCAACTGCATGCGGGACTTGATGGAACACCCCGTTAAGTGGAAATACCTGATCAATCAGTGTGGCGAGGCGTTTCCGCTGAAAACTAACCTTGAAATGATTCGGCAACTGAAATCGTACCATGGACTAAATGACGTTGAATCCTACCGGACGTCCGGTAAGAAACTAAATAGATTCCTCAGGTATGGGCATTACCGGAAGCTACCTGTCGAGGCCCGACTAAAACATAACCCCCCACCAGGAAACATAGAACTGTTCTCTGGAAACGCTTACAACGCCCTCACACGGGGATTCATGGAGTATGTCCTCAAAGAGGAATTGCCTCAAAGATTCTTGAAGTGGCTTGAGGATGCGTGGTCTCCGGACGAGCATTACTGGGCATCACTGAACCGTGTTCCTGGAGTTCCTGGAGGATTCGACGGAAGTACCATGGATCTCACCACCTATGTCAACTGGAAGCATAACAACAAACATGTCTGTCACGGATCGTACATCCATCATTTGTGTATATTCAGCTCTGCAGATCTTAGTTTGATATCAGTCATGCCGCATCTGTTTGTTAACAAAATTTACTACTATGAGGATCCCATTGCACTTCAATGTCTTCAAGAATCGCTTACAAATAGGACACGACGGGTACGGTCAATACTGTCTTGGTGACAGCATGTAATACAGTATCTTTTCTGGAATCTCTAAAAGTCTTCCAGTTTTTCCAAAGGGTGACGATGTGATGCGTTCACATGATGGAGGCTTATTTGTAGGATAATGATAATATTGATAATATTTCGTTCATTATTTTGCATATCACAATGATTTAACAACTAGATGCACTTACAAAGGATTTTAGATATTATTCCTCCGGCCACAGTATGCCAGTCAGTATGAACCGGCCGCAGTGTAACAGTCAGTGTGAACCAGCCATAGAACGTCAGTCAGTATGAACCGTTCACAGTGTGCACAGTGCGACAGTCAGCATGAACCGATCACATTGTGACAGTCAGTATGAACCGGCCACAGTGTGAGAGTATGAACCAACCACAGTGTGACACTCAGTATATGAACCGGCCAAAATGTGACAGTCAGTGTGAACCGGCCATTGAACGTCAGTCAGTATGAACCGGCCACAGTATTCAGTCACTATGAACCGGCCACAGTGTGACAGTCAGTGTGAAACGGTATGAGCATTGCTAGTATCTTTCACATTTTGCATTGAGATAACCAAATGGTAACAAAGTGTAACACTCCCCTCGTCAAAACAATAACTAACAAAAGTGTTCATGAATCAGCCGTCTGACGCCTTGAAAGTATCTGACTTCGAAAGATCTTATGATATCACTTCAGTTTTCAATTTACTCAGGTAGCGATTTAAAAAAAAAAATCTCAAAACTTTTTATTGTCCGGTTGTCCGAGGAAGGAAATTCTTTTTGCCCAATTGATCGTGGGCCCGGCAGCCACTGAGCAGCGCCAGATCGACGTTACTCTATCCTTTTCAATTCTTAAACGCCAAAGAAGCTAGCAGCAACTCCAATCTTTTAACGTCTTTTGGTATAACGCGGCCGGAGTTCGAACCCGCGACCTCCGATTGTGAGGCGGACGCTCTGCCTACTGAGCCAACACATCGGTTGGGTCCATTTTATATTTCGTATGCAAATGGTATGCGTGGTCTACATTTTCTATGCCAATACAGTCACACATGCACTGAGTTCCAGGTACATGTTTTGATCATGCAGTTAAGATCACGGCAACGTTCTTCAGTTGATAATGCAAATCAATCTTTTTCTATGTAGTTTTTTTTTTTACTTTGGAGTCTTTCAAGCAATAGCAGGTTTATGCCTGCAGCATCAAAAGTCCCAAAGCTGTCTCACCATATTTAAAAAAAATCGTTTTAGAGAAGAAAACATCCAAATCAGTAGGAACACCCAGAAATGGAGAAAAGGGAACGTGATCTTTCCCTCGAATTCCTTCTTTGAAATGATGTCTCTTGTGGGATGAGATTGTTTATTTTCTGTTCCATACCAAAATGATGACATATTCTTCATCTGTAGAAATCACCATGACATGTTTATCACTACTGCATATCATTTATCAAGATCTAGTTGCTTCAATTCTGCCGCCCTTTTAAAAAAAGAGAGAAAAATCGAATTCTGCTCAACAACAAACTTTAATCTTTCTTGTTTATAATTATAGGTCCATTATTCAGAGGGCAATCACTGGCTTCATTCCAGGATGTGTCCTCTCGACGGCATTCTGGCATTTATTCTGATCATTGTTCATTATTGTCATTATTGTGGTATACAACATGACGGTGGTTAAATTTGATCAATGTCGCTGTATGTGTTGTTCATTGTGTTTATCAGTTTATTGTCTGTGGGATTTCAGATTGCTTTCGACCACATCATTTACCTCTTCTCGGTATCCTTTTGTCCGTCACATTTATCAGTTTTTGAACGATCTTAAATCCTGCTAACGGCGGGCGGATAGATAATTTTTTCTCTTTTCTTTTTTAGTCCGAACTACAATGGGCCACGCGATTTTTTTTTTTATAGAGAATGTAACAAAACTTGGGGGGGGGGGGGGGCAGCCGGTCCGTGTCGCTGTTAAAACTCATTGCAACATGCGATGTGAGAAAACTGTGTCCTCCCATTACATTTGTGTGTGTGTTCCTTTCAAATTTTAAACCGAAATGGCCGTGAGAGTTCAAAATAACCTGTAATCATAAATTTTATTATGTACTGAAATATACACAGTGCCTTTTTTAGTCAGGCTCGCCGAAATCATTGATTCGTTTTCTTCCCCTCAAACTCAAGACCAACTTTGAATATTACCTGAATGCGTTCGATGACATCTGTCTTGACAAGGATGCATGTTTGTCGTGTTAGTGACATGTATGTTCCTCTCGTGTATACAATACTCATTTCTGATCTTAATTCATATAGCATCCTGCGGTATATGTCACGATAATTTCATATTCCGATAGCGATAATTTGTTATGATTGATGCTCCCGGTGTGTTTTTCTCTTTACTCTCTATTTAATTCCCCTTCTCTCTTTCTCTCTCTCTCTCTCTCTCTCTCTCTCTCTCTCTCTCTCTCTTCTCTCTCTCTACCTCTCTATCTGTCTTTGAGTATTCCCACTCAATCTCTCTCTCCCTCTCTCTGCCCTCAGACCGGACGATATACCGGTGAGCAGACGAGTGATGCATGTGGCAGCAGTCACATAAGGGCTTTCACATTATTACATGTCGTGCTCATCGCTCTTTGACTTACATTAAAACGTGTTAAAGGTGGTCTTATCTAGTTTGATATGCATCTTTCGAAAGGAGAATTTGATAAATAAAAGACTGAGTATCAATGAGTTCGGATAAGTAATGATACCCATACTATGTAAAGATGCGTTCACTGATTTGTGAAAGAACGGTTGTATTTTATGGTCTTAAGCAAAATCTATTTGCCCTGCACAATGTCATGCTGCAGGTGCGCAGTTTGTGCCGCACATGATCTTGAGCTCCGGCGAAAATTGCACCCCGTAAATCTCTTGGCACTAACCGAATTTGAAGTTCAACCCAGGATCAAGTACTGTATCCAATTATAAACCCTGAACCTAACCTATATCTAAACCAAGTTACCAAACCCTCCGGCAACTTTAACTCCAATCCTAAATGTATCTAAGCCCATCGCACACTGTACGATCGGTCTGCGATCCCATTTTTGAAAAATTTGTCATAGCACTTTAGATGAAAATTCAAACATGTTAAAATGTTAGTGCTCAAAGTTCTGAATAGTCATATGAACCAGAATACCAAACTTAAAATTCCGGGCTATTGCGAGCCTCCTCGTAGAAGAAAAAGCGAAATCAACTGTGAATCGTAGTAATGTCTTGCGATTGTCTACGATTTGAATCCGATTTGGCCTTTACTCAAGAAAAAATTCGATTTTAGTATTCCTATCATTATTCTGAACCTCAATAAAGATAATTTTACTTTCAATTTTCACATTAATTTTAATGCAAAATGCGACTTCTTCAATAATCGGGTCGGGTCTTAACGGAAATAAACCCATTGCAATCATCGTCAGATCATTATAATGATTATGTCGGGTGCCCTCTGTGTGATACAGTCTTCTCGTGTTCTTCATCTCAGTGAAAGTCATTGTTGAGAACACCACATTCAGACATTAAAACTTTAAATTTGTCTGCCTATTTTAAGCTTAGTTTCGATGAAAGTGTGATTTTTCACCCATAACCAGTCAACGAAATCGCCAACATTTTGATAACTTGGCACGTTTTCTCTTCTTGCCGACTGATTGATGTGTCTATCTGAAAATGAATACATCTCATCGAAACTAAATGTTTTCTGTGCTAAAATCAAATGTCATGCGGGATTCTACCACAATATATGTTTTAAAATCCATCTTCAGCCTTAAAGGTAGTAGCCCACATATGCAAGTGGTACCCAATCTGCACAGAAGTTTTACTTTAGATTGCTTTAAAGCCACAGAAAATCACTCGTAAGTTTTAGATCCCAGTACATTCCCGTTCAGGATTGAGTAGGAAATATTCAACACAAATTTTCTTTTATTTTCTTTGTTTTGTAAAGGCGTCTTCGTGACGCTTTAAGAGTAAAACCATTCATTTTTCACTTATTCTTTGGAATATTGTAAATTTGATAACATGATAGTTTTACATAAATATCTGTCATTTAAAATTGGAATTGGCTTATTTCTCTTCAAATTCTGAAACGATGTTGTGCAAAATGTGGTCTACTACCTTTAAACAGTTAAAAGTGCAAGCAGAGTTTACTTGCAAATCCGTGTCATGTCTAGTAAAATATGGTGTTGCAAACTTGACGATTTGCCAGTTTTCCAATTTTTGTGTGAGGTTATCCTTTTGTGGGAATAAAGTTGATGTTGGGGACGACTTCATGATCCTTAACAATCATGACAATCAAGTTTCGGATGAAAACTGATTCACGCATATCAGAGAGATGGGAAGATTGACAGAAGGACGCAGAGAAGCAAGTTGTATGGCAAAGGAGAGAGAGTGTGAGAGAAGGGGGCAGATGGAAAAACAATAATTATTAAGAAAGTGCCTATAGAACTAAACACAACATGCAAAGAAAGAAAGAAAGAGAAAGAAGAGAGATAGAGAGATAGAGAGAAAAAATAATTGAGGGAGAGAAGGTGGGTAGCAGAGAGTGAGAAAGACAAACAGAAGGAATAAACAGTGTGTGTGTGTGTGTGTGTGTGTGTGTGTGTGTGTGTGTGTGTGTGCGGGGGGGGGGGGGGGGGGTTGTATGCATACATAGCCGTACGCACGCCGGGCTGTTTTACACTCCGATTTTAGATTTTCAAATAATTCCACCCAAAGTGTGCACCAGGGGCCCGTAACACAAAGGTTTGCCATCAATCGCAAATTTAAAACAACCATTCTGATTGGTCCAGGGGTCACCTTTTTGAACGAGATGCGCATGAAACAATGGTCTTGATTGGCTGTTACAACTTTGCGATTGATGCAAATCTTTGTGTTACGGGGCCCAGATCGTTCAATTTCAATTCTAAAAATGCAAAAGCTCCCTCGTGTGGGAGGGGAGGGGGATATCCCCATCTACACCCTCCCTCGCTCGATCGCTTCGCGCGTTCCCTTGAATAATGAACACATTCTTGCCCCCCCCCCGAAAAAAAAATCCTGCGTACGGCCTTGATATATTATCAGGTCACCTGATATTTCCAAACCTGATATGTCTTAACAGTTATTTTTTCGAATGAAACTGAAGAGCTCTTTGTTCATTTCTATAGTCATCTATAATTTCATGACCCAATTCAATGGAAAGGAGCTGTCAAACAAAATATTAATTCATGAGAAGAGGGGAAACGAAATATCACAGTAATGTCGACTTTAATCGTTACGATTTTTTAAAAAGCGAAATACCTAGCATTACTGGACTGGGCTTTTTTACCGATATCTACTATTTCCACAGCCATAACAAAAAGAAAACGTTTGGTGCACCAGGGGAAAGAATGACCTAGTTTCTCACATTTGAAATTTTCTTCACGTTCATGCCGAAATAATAATACACCGTATGGACAGAAAATGTCAATGCTTTTAAATGGAAAAGAAGAAAATCGACGAACAAATCGAAGAACAAAGCGACGGGAGAAGTTTACGTTGCATTTGAATGTTGTGGGTTCGCTGAAAAGAACTGCAAAGACAGAAGCCATCCCAGAGAGGTTTTTGTTGTTGTTGTTGTTGTTGTTGAAAAGACACGATTAGAGGCGCAGCGTAGATGTGTCGGGGCGCATCAGTCTATTATCATTATTATCCGGATCACATCTTTCGCTTACCATTCCTCTTCTTCCTTCTTCCGTTTCTTCCCTTTTTTTTTCTTTAAGAATCGATGAAGGGGGGGGGGGGGGGGTTCATGCCTCTCTCCCCAAAGCGACGCCAATGGACTTCGCTTATTCCTCATACTTGCCTTTCCTCGTATCAATGATGTCTTTACGAGCGACAGGATGAAATCTGGTTTTGATTTATCTCTCAAAATTTCAACATCTGAAGAGATGATGGAGCGAAGTGTCAGCTTATCGGATGTGATCATGGCAATAAGGGAGTTCTGTGTCGTATGGAATGAATTATGATTATGAATTAAATTAACGTTCCATTCTCGATTCCCAAAGAACACAACAGCCTGTGTGAATGGTTTTGATTGGAGGTTATGACATGAATTTCATGTACTCCTGGCCTTCACATTTCAGGTTTCAGTTAAACAATATGGGATGATAAAGCAATAATCTATTTATTATAGGGAGAGGGGAGGGTAAGGATTGGACTAAGCCTTTTCAAGCAACCCATCAATAATATCCTTGTAATAAACCATAAAGTCCATTCTGTGTTTTAAAGATTGACTATCACGAATATACAGGCCGTATCGAGCATTTTTCAAAGGGGGGGGGGCTGGGTTTCAAAGGAGGGGGGGGGGGGATTCGCCCCCCCCCCCTCCCCGGATCCGCCCCTGCTATACATCTGACGATGGCAAGAGTTCCATTCAGGGAGGTGCCTCTACGTCCATCTTCCTGTTTGAATTTAGGAAAAAATCTATTTCTCTTTCTACAAGAAGCTAAAATCCCTGGCGGAAACTATAATATCTTCGTATGGTGACCATTCCCGCTAAAAATGTGCATCATTATTTCGACATGAGAACCATGAATGAAACTGAGAAATTAGAATTTCATTGCGTCATATAACAGCAAAATTGCGTTCCCTTTTATTCTTATGCTTATTTAATTTTTTTTATATCTTAATTTCATATTTTGCTATGGAGAAGCGAATTATCTTGAAGGTTAAAGGCAAATTTGGCAACACGTGTAACCTGCATTCATCAAAGATGTTGCCAAATGTAGAGATAATTGGACATTATCCAATAGCCTTCTGCGGGTGTGTTCCCAGCCGTAAGAAAACGTGTCAGCTGGTCAAGGAAGATGTTATTCTGAATGACTTTGGAGTCAGAATGAAACAATTTCTTCATCACTTATCGAATAAAATAAAAATCATAATTTGGTTTAATCGGTATCTTTAAATTGGTGTTATTGTGGCTTATATCTGACGTGTGTTCATTGATCCACAGCGAGCAGACGGGTGGTAGTCGCTATGGGGGACCTATCCGTCGACAAGTAACTCCTCATGGGTGCACATGAGGGGAACATTAAACATAGAGGGGGAGGAGGAGGAGGAGGAGGAGGAGGGTAGGGGAGGAGAGGGAGAGGGAGAGGGAGGAGATGGGGAGGAGGAGGATGGGGAGGAGGAGAAGAAAAAGGAGGAGGAGGAGGGGAGGAGGGGGAGGAGAGGAGGGGGAGGGAAGGAGGAGAAGGAGAGGAGGGGAAGGAATGAGGAGGACGAGAAGAAGGAGGAGGAGAAGAAGGAGGAGGAAAAGAAGGAGGAGAAGAAGAAGGAGGTGGAGAAGGAAGAGGAGAAGAAGGAGGAGGAGAAGAAAGAGGAGGAGAAGAAGGAGAAGGAGGAGGAGAAGAAGGAGGAGGAGAAGAAGAAGAAGGAGGAGGAGAAGAAGGAGGAGGAGAAGAAGGAGGAGGAGAAGAAGAAGGAGGAGAAGGAGGAGGAGATGAAGGAGGAGAAGGGGGAGGGGGAGATGGAGGAGGAGGAGGAGGAGGGTGAGATGGAGGAGGAGAAGAAGGAGTAGGAGGAAGAGAAGGAGGAGGAGGATGAGAAGAAGGAGTCGGAGGAGGGGGGCTTGGGGTGGGGCTCGGAGGAGATGGAGGATGAAAAAAGGGGAGGAGGGGAGGAAATGGAGGAGGTGAAAGAGGAAGATAAGGAAGAGGAGACGGATGGGAAGACGGGGGCACAACCAGTCCTGTGCCCCTTTAAAACACGCCAAGCATTCCCCTTTGAACCCCTTAAAATTGTATTCAGAAACGCACCTGTATGAAAAAAAATCTCTTGGCTGGGAGATATTGGCCATCCCTAATTTTCCAGAAGCCAGAACCCTCTCCCGGAGCATGAACCGATTGACACGAATGATCCATGGATATAGAGGGACAGGCCGTAGATCATGGTAAGCTACCAGTCTATCACTAGTCTCTCACAAATGGTTATCAAGAGCTCACATAAAAAAAAAAAGAAGTGTCGCCTCCTTTTTTTGAAATGTCGGCGTATCCGAATGCTGGATACGCCCATGCAACATGAACCAATCGATATGAACATGATGAATAGGACACCAACCTATCATGATAGGACTACTCTTCTACTTTTCAGATCGTTCAAACATTGTAAAGGATGGTTAAGATGAAGCTATTACATGCATTTTTAGAAATATGTTTGCTCCCTCCCCCCCCCCCCCCATTTCCAACCCTTCCAACATGAATCTTTTTGACATAAAATAATCCGGGGGTAGAAAGAGAGACACACATTAAAAAGTCTATTACCACTCTGTCAAGAATGGTTATGAATTAAGGAGTTGTCACATTTTTTTTGGAGGGGTGGGGGGGGGGGGGTGGGTGATATTGCCGTCCCCTTTAAGGAATCCTGGATACGCCCCTAGACTATGAATCCATTGAATAGCAAGAGGGACAGAGCTAGATCACATGTCTATCAACAGACTGTCAGGTATGCTTATGAAGAGGCTGTCATGGCTCAAAACATTCGCCCCCTCAGAGATTACATTTTGGTCCCAAAATGGGAGATGCAATGTATAAGTACAAGGTGTAAAAAAAAAAAAAAAAAAAAAAAAAAACACTAAGTCATCATGCATGGTCATAGACTGTCATGTATGCTTATGAAGAGGCTGTCATGGTTCAAAACATCCCCCTAGCTAATTAGAGATGTACATCCGGGTCCTTTAATGGGCATGATGGGAGATTGCAATGGTGAAGTACAGGGTGCCCAAGCAAAAAACGCGCAAGTCTTCATGGAAATAGACTGCCGGGTATGTTTATGAAGAGGCATGGCTCAAAACATTCGCCCCCCTCAGAGATTTACATTCGGGTCCCATAATGGGAGATGTGCGATGGTCAAGTACAGGGTGCCCAAGCAAAATAACACGAAGTCACTCATGGGCATAGACGGACGTATTCAGCTATACGAGTCTACGATGCGTAGCACACGAATCAAAGTTTATTGATATTCACAAAATGCAGCAAATACATTCCGTTTTGTATGACCATCTTATTATTTTGGTGCTAATTGGCAGGTGAAAAAATGATAATCAAAAAACAAAACAACAACAACAACAAACAAAAAACTAATGCGCACATGATGTCGCCTTCCCGACCACATTATACCGCATCCCGAATAACACCAATCATCTACCCTACGCCTATCTCTACCATGTGTACTGGAAACAAAGCCCCCTGGACAAATGAAAATACGTAGTGACGATGTTATGGTGGGCCTGAAGTACGCTCGCCAACAGGTCATGTGCGACGTGAATTCCGCGGCCAACTTTGCGCTCCAGTCGCGAAATTCATGACCCGGGACCCAAAATCCATGATCGGGATGCGAAATTCATGACCGCGTGACGCGAAATTCGCGACCCGGGATGCGAAATTCATGACCTGGGATGCGAAATTCATGACCTGGGATGCTAAATTCATGACCCAGGATGCGAAAATTCGTGACTAGGACGCAAAGTTCGCGTCACAAGTCGCGAATTTCGCAACATGGACGCAAAGTTGGCCCCGAAATTCACGTCGCACATGACCTGTTGTCGAGCGTACTTCAGGGCATGCACCATACGATGTCTTCATCAACGTGATTAAGGTGACAGTTTCCCTATTAATTTACAGTTAGCAGGACGGAAGTGTGTGTGTGTGTGTGTGGGTGGGGGGGGGGGGGGTCACTCTCAACTTTCAGCGGAATAATAGACATTAATCAAAATTTATGAGCGTACCAAAACGAAAGTTTGACGATCATGACGATGTTAGAGGAAAAACTGTGGATCAGCATTATATCGGTAAAATCATATTTTTTCTTGGCGCACCTTTCGAGCTCTAAACCATTTTTGAAATGTTGAGTGGAGAAGTCTTCGGAGACAACGAATGTTATTCCGATGATCATTTAATACTCCGATATAACCCATGGAGGTGAAAGGTATAAGATTGCCAACATTTTAGTTGCAAAAAAGTAGGTCGTCCTGAATGTTTGCTGTCTGATAATGACGTTGCAGAAATCTTGGGTCTACTGCGAAGATCTCCGGAGAATCGAGCCATTTTGGAGACCATAAATAATTGTTTTATTTGGCAATTTGAGATACATGAGATAACGTTGATCTTCGCATTGGAGATGCATGTTGGACATCATCTCTTATCTCTTCATAAACGAGCATATCACCAGTCCTTATATGGTTAATGCAGATTCTCCACACGCGGGGGGGGGGGGGGGGGGGGGGGGGGTTACAAGTCCAAAGTTTCTTTGACAAAAGGCCTTGTGTTGTTACACCGTGAAATATCTTTTTGGGTTTAAAACTCATGCTGCATGGGGTAAATACGAGGGCACATTATCATGATTATCATGTTGAAATAAAATGAAAATAAATGAAATGGGAAAGCATTTTGAGCGATGAGTGGTATCGGAATACAGAAAAGATTCATATTTCCTTCCTAGAGATAGGAAGCTCATCATGACGATTAATTTGCTGTGTTTTCAAATATGGATGCAATACAAACAAGGTCATCAAACACGAAAATACTATACGGAAACGTAATCATGTAATAATGTCCCATTCCGTTTGCTATTTATGCATTTGACCCTTTACATATTTCCTGCCTCGCAGACTAAAAGTTCGTTCTGTTTTCTCAATATCCAGACTAGAGTATAGTGCGATATTGGTTTTGTTGTTGCCCCTGAAAAACATAATCAATGAAAAAAGACCCCTTTTTGACGACAGCGTTATACGAGAGCGTATCATTTTGTCTTTTGAAATCTCGTCTAGATGGAGCGAGCGCGCTGTCGAAATGGTCATGTCGCATCCAATTTTATTGAGATGGATTTGGAGAGAGGCTTAACGAACCTGCGTTTCAAAAAACCTTTCAATCCATACAGTAGATTTGTTCGATGAAAATTAATTTTGTGAGCCCAAGAATATTGCTTGGTAAATGAGACTGTGCATTAAAGGGCATGGCGGGGGGGGGGGGGGGGATATACGCTCAGTGTTATATGGAAATTGTTGTAACCCGGCGATATGCATGATGCGACTGCCAAAATGATATGTTTAAAAGAAATTTAAATCTAGGAAAGAATAAATAAGAAAAGAGTAGAGAGAGAGAGAGAGAGAGAGAGAGAGAGAGAGAGAAAGAGAGAGAGAGAGAGAAAAAGAGAGAGATAAGGGGGGGGGGTAGGGCATCACTGTGATGTTAACTTCAACTGTTTCTCAGAGCAGCTATGATAATAGTCTGCTAAAGTTTAATGTCCTTCGAATTTAAAGATGACCAAAATGATACCCCATCCCTCTCCCCTACTCCTTTTCTCTTCCCCCTCCTTAATTGCTTTTTCCAATATGAAAGCATGACCCAAGGCTCTTTAATATAGACACAAAAGAAATCTCTAAAACGTCGTATCTCGGATTATGGCGTCGTAAAAAATTATTTTACTTTTAAAATCTTTGAATGGTAAAGATTTTTAAAGTTCATAATTTTTTTCAGACGTCATCGGGAGATGAGTAAAGCTGTCATCGCAAGTATTAAGGTTGTGAGCTTGTTAAACGAGGATATAAAAACATCCATGAAAATAAAAAGGATAAAGTCTACGTAATGGCTCAGCAAGGGGTATGTTTACAAGAACTTTTGTCATATTTACATTTATATTTCCTATAATAGAGAAATAATAATAATTTCATACGTATAATAACAATATAATACAATTTTTTTTAAGATGATTTTTTTTCCTGTGGAAAAACATTAGAGATCTCCTTCTGAAACGCCTTATAGATACAGATTTATATCATAAAATAACAGACTGTAGTCTTACGCCTTCCAATTTTTAAATGCCATTAGGATGTAAAACATCTTAAGTTGAAACGCCAGTGCTCAGAACACTGGTGTAGACACTTCCTCATTAATGGAGGGGGGGGGGGGGGATGATTCCCCCATAGATTTATATTCATACACACATATATATATATACACACCCACTTCAAAAAGTGTGTGGGGGACACATTCCCAATCCCCCCCCCCTCCCCCGCCACCGCTATCTACGCCCCTGGCTCAGAAGATAAGCCAGGGCTACGTGATAATTCAGGAGCTACACTTCATGATACAGAACATCTACCAAACTTGTGTGCATTCCCGTGCAGTCAGACTTACTACGTGCACACTGGCGTATTGGTGGAGGGGGGGGGGGGGTGGAGACTTGGGGGACAGTTGCCCTCCCCCCCCAAAAAATATACATATATATATCAAACGTGGTTTATTTCTAATTCGATACCAATGATTTACAAAATTTAATGTTAATGAAATGATTTTCCGGGGTATTTTCTCACTCTTTTGTAACTTACACATTTTTTTCTGCCCCCCCCCCCTCAAATAAAGTTGTTTGCTCATGACACCACAGTACGTGCCCTATCAAATCAGCAATTATTATGTAATTTAAGTCTCCCTCGTGCCTCGAGACCAATTGCTGTTGTATCTTTTTATCCCTCAAACGCGGCTGATTAATGCCTTTAGTTAATCACAAGATACGTCTTGATCCGTTTGGCATCTCCTGGAACTTAACCCATACCCTATCAGCTTATCTTGTTTTAGCGGTTCTTTCCTCGTTGGTTAATTATTGTCTGGATACATATTCTGTCCATACGAGTTTGATTTGATTTGATTTGATTTGATTTATTTGTCAAGTTCAGATACAAAGTGATAAAAAGCACATGGTATACATAGGAAGAAGTTCATTAAAGCGTGACAGGATGACCCATGAAAGCTCGAAAGCTTATTTACAATGGGGTCCTGAAGAGAACAACAACTTGACTGCTGGTAACGCTAGTACTGTACAAACGGCTGGTTCCTGCATCTCTTTTCTCCTTTTCCTTTTCCATCTGGCCATTCATGTTACATACTAAAACAGTTTCAAAAATGAATATAGGGTCTCATCAAAAGTCGGCAGCTAATTAGTGGTCATAATATCTATGATTATCATTTTGTTCTTTCTTCACTCTTGACTTTTTTCATTTTTAAAACACATTTTTAATATTTTTCTTCCACACAATCAAGTTTTTTTCTCTTCGACATCTTCTTATCCACCTAATTCTACTTTCAGTCATCTCGTTCATCTCTTTCAGTCATCTCTCTTTCTGTCTTCAGCGTCTCTTCGATTTTTCTCGTCTCACGCAGAGTCGGCAGCGACTCTTCAGAAACCAACCGTGTCCCCTCGAGAAAGGTCAAATGCAAAGTTCAGAGGTCACTTGAAATGAAATATCTGTACGCCCGGGGCTTGATGAGATAACGAACGACAAATTAAACCCCCAAATTTGGATTCCATTATGTCCTAGAATTTCACATTTGATAAGGATTAACAGGTTATTCAACAGTCACATATCTTCTACATTTCATTCCATAGCCCAGGAATGATTTGGTTTTTTGGGTGGTACAGTTTTTGGGTGATACATTATTGGGCGGTATTTTAGAGTGTCATGACCGTTCAATGAACTGATGAACTATGAAGAAATGATTTTATTGATAACATAGGCCTATAGATTCTTAACCTGCATGACCTGGGGGCGTTTCAAAACTGAAGCTGTTCGTAAAGTTACGCATGACTTTACGACTTACGACTTGAATATGAAGTGCAAAATGGGACGCCCAAGTTTTCCTGATTTTTAACAAAGTGTGGCTGCATTTCCCATAATCTCAATCAAATTGTGGCAAAAATTATACTTTGCAATAAATGTGTTTGTAAACAATAATAATGTTAATCTACGTTTGTATACTTAACCTTTAGCTGATGCGATTTGTAATGATTGAGAATCCCATTTGGCATTCCATATTCAAGTCATTCGTAATGAAACCCCCCTGCTCACCCATCATAAAAACGACAACTAAAAACACACCAACAAACAAAACAAATAACAACAACAACAAAAGAAAAACAAACAAAACTTATTTTGCAAATCTCATCTGATCAAAAAGCGATAATAATTATTTGAATAATTTATAGGGCATACACGTGGGCACCGACACACTGCCATAACCACAAAATAGATTAAGAATGACCATTGAAAAGGTCACTGTTAAGGTGAAAATTGATAATAGGATTCATTCAGTTTGAAGGGAAGACAGATACATGTGTGGTATATTTTCAAAGAAAAAACAAATCATCATTTAGGATCAACGTAAATGAGAAAATGGATGACCCCCTATCAAAAAGTAGGGCGGACTCATAAAAAATGATTCACGGTTTCCAAGGCCTTGGCCTTTAAGGGTCCATTGTCCTTGACCACTGCAGCCACGTTGATATTCCTAAACCAGGACAGGACAATACAATCTGAAATGGTCAACAAACTCATGGACATTCTTAAAATCGAGGGCTTTGCTAATTTTGGAAATGGAGTCGAGGAAGTGTTTGTTAACGGACAAAATTCGCGAGCAAGCTATCTCTACATTTCCCTGCATGAAGAAAGAAAGGTATTTTTTTTAAACCGACCGATGAGGATAGGAAATTCAGTTGGAAGCGGGGGGGGGGGGGGGGGGGTTGAGGCTTCCTCCCCTAGCCACCCTTGCAACGATCGACTCATAGGTAACATTTAAAGCATCAATCATCGGATGTATGCAAATTAATGTGGGGGGGGGGTGGATGGAGCCCCTTTATAAGTACAAGTACCAGAGATATTTCCTTTTTACTTGTTTCATCTTACAAAATAAATGGTAAAAATAGTTGTCGAGGCCCTTGATTCTTCAAGGGAACCAGATGTCACGACGAATTAACTGTCTATGCGAGTTTTAAATACATAGGAAACACACATTGAGCTCATTTCTCACAACAACAGTTAATAATAATGTTGTAATATTGAGTAATGTGGAGAGCAGAAGGATACTTTTTTCAACTGTCTGCTACTTGATTTAACATCCACCTAGCTTTAAGGGGATCTGGTAACTTTGTAGAGGCTTGATTTAATAAATAAAGTTCGATGTCTGTGTTGTATAAAGATGTTCAGAAGGATGAATAAACAGCCAGGAATATAAGGGTTTTGAAAGATGTTATTATCAAGATATCTATCACTGAATTCCGCTATTTGCAAAACCAACCTGGGGTATGCTTTTGTCTAACATTGCAGTCTGTGGGGGTAAAAAGGGGGTCTGACATTTCTGGTCACTTGTATATTTGCACTTTTTGTAAACCACATGATGATGCTTTTGAAGTGCATTTTCAGGGCTTCATATTTACACAGTATTACATACAATATTACATACAATGATAGCATGAAGGGTCATGCAGCTCAGATTTGTAAAAGTTTCTTAATAACGCCCACATTACTTTGAACGGACTTTATGTGCGCGGTGGGGAAGTAAGAAAACATGAGGACTTAAGAAATCGGTGGAGAAAAATGAAAGAGCATAAACTAATACGAGAAAATGTAATGATGCCTAGGAGCAATTTCATCTTAGGTTACATTTTAGCGGGAGGCATTAAGATTATGTGCATTGTTATTCTCCGCCTCCCACCGTCATCGAGCACCCCCCCCCCCCCCTTATCCATCAATTTCTCATCGCTCTTTCTCTCTCTCAGTTTGTCTGTCCGTTGCTATGAAGTCATTCTCTGTCTGTCCTCCTGTCTGTCTGTTTGTCTCTTTCTTATCCTGCCACAAATTAGAAATAGATAAAGGAGAGAGAACGAGAGAGCCTGGAAAGAGAGAGAGAGCCTGGAGAGAGAGAGAGAGAGAGAGAGAGAGAGAGAGAGAGAGAGAGAGAGAGAGAGAGAGAGAGAGCGTGGGGAGGGGGAGGGGGAAGGGGGGCAATATCTCAGTCAAGCAGTATTATCACAGTCTTCTCTATCAGTCTATCGTGGTGTAATTTTTCGTTCTTCATCTCTCTCTCTCTCTCTCTATCTCTGTCTCTCTTTCCCTCTCCTCCTCCCCCTTTGCCCATATACCCTCCAAGATCTTCCCTCTATCCCACTCTCCCGTGTTGTAAGCCCAGTCCCCCCCCCCCCAATACCATCCATCTTTCCCTCTCCTCCTCCCCCTTTGCCCCTATACCCTCCAAGATCTTCCCTCTATCCCACCCTCCCGTGTTGTGAGCCCAGTCTCCCTCCCCCAATACCATTTATTTTGCAACCTTGTCAAATAGGTTCTACATTTAAAAGAATGTCCCAAGTACTCATTTTAACAGACATGGCAGACCTACAAAAAAGACCGACATACTTCTTTTGATAACATGGTTCATCATTTAGAATCTTTCAAAAATTAATCTTTAGTAAATACATCTGACTTCAGCCTGCTTTTTAAGGTCTCAAAGCCCAGGGGGGGGGGGGGGTCAGAATATACTGTAAACACGCGTGACCACAGGTCTTGCAAAAATATCCTTAACAAGCTTCATCACGATTCACGATCATACCCTTTTCGAGTTTTAATTGCTCTTAAAAAACAAAACAACTAACATATGCTTACTTCTAAAAGTACTAGTATATGACTGAATTTAAAAAAAAAACCTTTCCCTTATTATTCTTGCCCCTTATTATTATCATTATCATTATTATTATTATCATTATTTGCTGCTTATTTGACACTCTAAAAGCCTCATGTGTTTCACATGCCTCAACGCTCAAAAACAACCCTTTTCATGCGTTTTGGTTTTTTTCGGGGGGGGGGGGGCGTGAATACAGCAATGTATTTGACTGACCACCCCCCCCCCCGTGTCTAAAAATTACTATTACCACTTTTACTATTTTCTTAGAGGAATGACTATCTTCTTCATCATGTTAGTGGTTTTCGCGTTCAGTTGACATCGGTTTAGGAGACTAGACAGAATAATAATTGCGAACAGTCGGAATAAAAGCACGGATTGTTACAAAGAGCCGATTCATGACTGTTTGATATGGGGAATATCTAAATGTATTGTCGGGATTTACCATGCTAACATACATGATAAAAACGGATTCCCCATTGGCGTAATGAGCAAAAACTTTTTTTTTTGGGGGGGGGGGGGAAAATTTGTGACACCTATCGCGATGCGCGAAATCTACATCTACCTACGTAAGCACTAACATATATACACGTAATCGAGTGAGGAAAAATTCTGAAAAAAGTCATGTTATTTCAGCAACATTTGTAAATCACTGGTATCGAACTAGAAATAAACCAGGGTTGAATTTTATTAAGGGGGCAACTGTCCCAAGCCCCCCCCCCATCAGTATGTCAGTATGACTCTCCTGCCTATTCCTTGAAGTATATGGGGTTCAAATTTAATCTATCCCGAAGAATGAGCAGAGTTCGGGCTAGTGGCTCGAGTTCAATAACTGAAGTTCAATTTATTCTTTTTCTCAATCATAAAATGAAAATGATTATTTACAATTCAAAATAAACATACATATAAAATTGAAGGAAACTACAAGGAAATTTGTGAAACCCCAAGAACAAACTTGGGTTTGTGCTAGGGGTTAGGGTTATGGTTGGCATGGTTGTGGAAGAATAAGATGGGGGGGGGGGGCATTGACAAGTTGGACAAAAACATAACACTATCTCCAATGTTAGGGTTGGGGTCTATATATCTTATCTGACACGATTAGCATTATGATTCTTCTTCTTTATATCTTGAAAAACGTGTATTTTCGCCCGGTATTCTTAATACTTAAAATCCTCCTGGGGGTGTTTCATAAAGCTGTTCGTAAAGTTACGCATGACTTTACGAAAGACTTGAATATGAAGTGCCAAATGGGATGCCCAAAGTCTTTCCTGACGTGTTAAAAAAGTGTGACTGCATTTCCCATAATGTCAATTAAATTGTGGCAAAAAATAAACTTCGTAATAAAAATGTTTGTAAACGATATCATTGTTGATCTATACGTCTGCACATTTCAACTTCAGCTGATGTGATTTATAATGATTAAGAATCCCATTTGGTTTGTCATATTCAAGTCATTCGTAACTTTATGTAGCTTTATGACCCCCCCCCTTCCATTAGCATTGTCCCACTAGCTAAATGTTTACATTCACATCCTCTTGTATCCCCTTATCTGTCAAAAAAAAAATCTTCAAGTGGGCACGAATGACAATGTGGATAAAAAATTAAAGGGGAGAGAGAGAGAGAGAGTTGAGGAAATACTCGTGTGCCCAAATCAAAAGTCAGCCATGTCAAGTTTGAGCTGGATGGAGCCGCCCTAAATCGTTTAGCTAAAAAAAGCCCCCCCCCCCCCCAACTGTTAATGACGGAAGGTCTAACGGAAAGTAATTTCGGTTCCCTTTGTACACGCAGTGCCATTTCTGATGCGTCATTACCTGCGTTAATCAAGCATAGGACAGTAATTAGTGCATCCGCCAGTAATTCAGTGCAATGTACGACATCACCCTCAAATGGCGCATCACAGGTACGTAGCGTCAGTTGCCGACTTGATAGCCTTTTAATGCCAAGGGACATAAGCAATATCTAGAAACGAATAGAAGATATCTATCCCTCATCAGGATCGAGGTAGTGTGCGCAAAACTTGAAGGAGAAAAAAGTGCAATTTACCCCAGAGCATAATAATACCATGGAGGTTTTTTAAAAAAAAAAGAAGATACAATGAATGTATTATGGTGCATGTGCAATATTTTACATTTAGTGCGAACATTTCAATTTCCTGCTCCAACTTTTTCAATCCCATTACGTATAATCCAATATCCAACACGGATCTCTTCGTAATTTCCGCTTCGAAATCGATCAATCAAAAATTCGTTTAAAATTCTGATTAGCTTTTGTCAATTTGGGGGACACACATAAATGCCGTGAGAGTATATGGCAATGTAGTTTTTATGAAGCTTGCTCCTCTCAAAAAGGCACCGGACGTCCATTTCCCAAACATATTTGAACTGCGATTTTTTTTTAATATCTTACCACAATCCAGACGAAACTGGGACCAGTCCTTTAATTCCCTAAGAAAGAGAACCAATATTAAGACCAAATATGTGCACAAGGCGCCGCAAATATTTACCAAGTGTTTCAGAGGTAGATTTTTTTTTCTTCCTCAAAGAGAACCTTCACAGTTCATCGGTAATAAGTGTGTCTCGGTCATTTGGCCTGCCTCGGCAAACAAACATGGCGATTAAGGTGAAAATATTTACCTCATAAATCAAACCATGCCGGCTTTTGGAAAGTTGCAGACAACTTAATTTAAGCCTGAATTTGTGAGAGAAAAAAAAAGGGGGGCGTGCGAAGCAAGTCGACAACGCCATGATCGACGTGGGCAGGCAGGCAAGCAAGTTGGGATTCCGGGGCATAAATTGGAGCGGAAGAGGAGATGATTTAAAAAATTGCATGTTCGACGAAAATGATCAAACATTAAAATGTACTAATCAATAATATTGGTTAGCTGACCTGTGACAACATTACAATTATAACCCATTATGACCCTAAACCTGCGATTTTGCTTTACATGTAGGCCAGTATTTTAATTGAATTCAGCGGACTATGGAAATCATTAACAAAATGGAAAGCGTGAAAGAAGTTCAACTTCAAAGATATTTTCCAAGTTGATTATGAAACCCAATAGACTTACACGCAAATCACAGTGTCCTAAGATAAACAAGGATAAAAAGATGAAAACTTTGGGGAACATTCCTCTGCGTCGAATCCCGGGGGGATGGGGGATATATCCCCCCACTTTTTTGAGAGGGGGGTTGGCGTGTACAAATATCCCCCCCCCCCCACTTTTTAAGGAAGAAATGATATTTGCATTAATCTTTAAATATAATCTTTGATAATCTGTCGTAAACAACCATCATATTTCAGAATTTCTATTCGAAAATGCTATTGAAAATCAGAAAAGTGGTTATTTATGGCTCGCTCGCTTCGCTCGCTCGTCATATTTTCAAATTTTCATTAGGAAATGCGATTGAAAACCAGAAAAGTGGTTATTTTTGGCTCGCTCGCTTCGCTCGCTCCTCATATTTTAGAATTTCTATTTGAAAATGCGATTGAAAACCAGAAAAGTGGTAATGTCTTGCTCGCTCGCAAGATAAAAATTAGAATGTGTGTAAGGGGGGTCTGTGCAGGTGGGTGAGGGGATGTGTTTATACTTAAGTGTGAGTTCGACAGAAAAAAAATCGGCAAAAAAGTCGATCATCCCCCCCCCCCTCCTCAAAGTGGATTTACGCCGGTGCTCTGCGTGCTACTCTCGATCCAGCTCAAAATTATCATCGACCTTTAAAGTTGTCTCTAATCCTTTCAACTATTTGTTGTGGTGCGTTCTGTCACAGACAGTTATCTAAAGCCCGGCTTATCGATTAGGATGGGTTAAATCGAGCGACGAGCGCGACAATGGTTGGATCTACAGGGTTATCCTTGCTTTGCATTGTGACGTCACTGACGAGGATAAACTTTACGAAAAAGGGAGAGAAATAAAGAAAGAGAATATAAATGCCTCTCAATTATACGGAAGCTCGCTTCGTTTGCTTCAAGAAACCAAATCGGATCATGCGGAGGGCATTATCTTCCTCCTTCTTTAAATGCACCAGTCACATCGCAAAGCCAACGGATACTCGACAAAGCTTACCCATTAGGGGAACTGAGATCTCATATAACGATTAAAATTTTTTTTTTTTTTTTTTTTTTTTTTGGGGGGGGGGGGGGGGGAGAAAGGACACTCTAAGAACTAAAATGTTAAATCGCCATTTAAAATGGCCGAAGAGTGACTAGACTACATTTTCATTATTGAATTAACACATTGAACATGCTGGAATCAGTGTCATAAAAGGTGATTTGACATTTTGTATTAGTGTTGAATCCAGTATGTTCAAAGTATTAATCCACCAATTTGAAAATGTAGTCACTCCTCGGCACTTTTAAACGGTGATTTATCATGTTAGTTATTGGAGTGAAGGAATATGTAAGAATGTAGATTTTACATTGTACTGGATGAAATAATGAGAGGAAATTATGAAATAATAAAGAAAATGATTAATAATAAAGAAAACTGCCCGCATTTCACGCAAATATTAATGTCATGACACTGGATTGGAGAGGAATCGCTCCATGTTCTTGGCGACAAGACAGTCATGATTAACCATAACAGATCACGCCCCTTCCACCGCTCTCCTATATTATGTTCAGCACTTCATGCTCGACATTCTTAATGCAAGCTCATTTTCGACGTGAATAATGTTTACGACATGCAGAGGAAGCGGTTTACATGGTTTGTTTATTTAGTCATACTGGGCTAGCTTAACCACAACCTTGGATGTTTTATCATTTTGAACTTGGCCTCGTCCTTCACATCAAGACACGCGCACCCGTGGTTTAAAGCGGTAAATGTTTTGACCGGGTGATGTTCGTTATTCCGAAGGTTTGTTTTCCGAAGGTTCGTTAGTCCGAAAATGAAATAAGGTTCGTTAGTCCGAAAATAACTAACGAACTGACGGACTTGCGAATCTTATTTCATTTTCGGACTAACGAACCTTCGGAATAACGAACCTATTTCGTTTTCGGTTTAACGAACCTTCGGAATAACGAACCACTTTCATTTTCGGACTAACGAACCTTCGGAATAACGAACTGTAACCGTTTTGACCATGTTACATAAATCGACCTCTATACCCATGGAATATCAGCCCGTGAATGGAATGTTTCCAGGTGAAGCGGGGATAAATATCTGAGGCCAAATAAAAATAATTCCTCGTTTCTCGTCCCCTCCTCCTTCCTTTTTCCAGGCCCCTCATTTTTTTTTATTTGAAATTTTTGTTATGAAATATTATGAAATAAAATGAGAGCATGAGGACATCTAGACAATAGGATAACTAAAAAATATTAATAGAATGCAATTTCTTTTTGTTTTGAGCATTTGAAGTGCATGTAAAATTGAACTTGAATTTAAAAAAAATATGTGTTGAAATTGACCCAATAGCACTTTCGTGTATCAGAAAAATATGGTACCCCCTCCTCCATGTCTTTGAAAAATCCGGACGAGAAACTAGAATTTTTTTGTCTTGGCCTAATATTAAAAGGCCACATACGTTTATTTTTGCAATAGACCTATGATATATTCAAATTTATGCAAGCTTCTCTCCAGAAACCTTGGTTAGCAACTATTTAGTTCACACGCATAATGGCATGCAAGTGAAAAGAAGGAATGCAGTTTGCATACATTAGTTGTTGCTATGTCCAGCAAGCCTCTGGGAAACTTTTCAGTTGACAAGGGAAAATTTGTTCAACAAGGTAGTACGCATAAAATTAGTAATCTTGAATGTCTATACATTCGCGAAAACAATTATTTTAGGCAAGATTAAAGTGTCGCGTTTTTTATGACTCACGATGTACAGCTGTTGGTAGAGATATCGACGTTAGACACCAAGTTAAATTTATCAATATATGGGGACAACTTTTCAAGATTTTCGATTGCTTTTTTTTCTCGTGAAGTTGAAAGCTGTTTAATAATACATTTTAAAAGTAAAACGAGGGATATACTTTCCGAATCTGTCTCACGAAATATAAATAACAAAAGGCTCGTTAATAGAAATTGGCGCTTTAATGGCAGACGCCCTATTTTTCTTACATTTTTTCTTTATTTACAAATCTCCTCAGATAACAACACAGATGAACTGTATACCACCAATTTTATCGCTTTAAATACTTTGAATAAAGACCAGTTCTCAAGAATCGCTGGGACCAGAAGAATGCATAGAATACATCATAAACAGGATAAAAGAGATTTTTGTCGAGGTTTTTGTTGGTATGTTGAGTGGGATGAAGGATTTTGTGAACGCGACTATGAGTAATTCAATGTGGCGCTGCGGTAAAAACATTCCACAACAGCTTTGTAACATTGTCAGAATGGGGTATAAAGAACGACAGGTTGATGAGAGAGAGAGAGAGAGAGAGAGAGAGAGAGAGAGAGAGAGAGAGAAAGGGAGAGAGAGAAAGAGAGAGAGAGAGGCAGACAAAGACATACAGACAGACAAAGACATACAGAACAATGTGAAGAGAGGGGAGGGAGAGAGAGAAAAATCAAGGGAGACATAAAAAGAGACTAGAGACTAAGAGAGAGAGAGAGAGAGAGAGAGAGAGAGAGAGAGAGAGGAAAGACAATCATCACATGGACATGTAGAAAGTTAGAGACAGAGAGAAAAGACATATAGGGAGAAAGAGAGAGAGAGAGAGAGAAAGAAGGGACATAGAGAGGGGAAAGAGAGGGAGACAGAGACAAACACAAGTGAAAAACATAATTATATGCAACGCCAGAGAGAGAGAGAGAGAGAGAGAGGGAGAGAGAGAGAGAGAGAGAGAGAGAAACTTAAAATTTATAAAGAAAGACTTAAATAAATGGATAAAAGGACGGGGTGTTAATGTATGAAGCCTAATAAAAGTCCCTTGATCTGACTGCGTAATAGTTTGTGACAAGACAAATTGGATAAAATACCTCTTTTCCAAATCAAGCGAATTCCTTTGCATTTGAGCACAACAATGCTTTAAACAAACATGAATACAGCGTGATAGAGGGATTATCCCTATATTGCCTGCACCCGACTCCTATTTTTTTTTTTTTGGGGGGGGGGGGGTGGAGTCTCTTCAAAACGGTATCGTCAAGCGGGTTCAGAAGACAAGTGAGTTGAAAGAACAAAAAATGCATACCTTTAATCGGGAGAAATTTGTGTTTTCGAGATAAAGATTCAGCGTATAAAAAGGCGCGGTGATAATAGGTAAACTGGCGCTAGGAATTATGATGGTAATATTCCAGAAATACCTGGATGTAAATAACAAAATATATGGGAGAAAAGTTCAGTTGAGAGTAATAGTAGTAGTAATAGAGTAGTAGCAACTGTATAGTATACAGTAGCAGAAGTAGAAGAAGAAGAAGGAGTAGTAGTAGTAGTAGTAGTAGTAGTAGTAGTAGTAGTAGTAGCAGTAGTTGGAGAAGGCTACTAAACATGCTGCAAGGGATGAAAACTAAAAAAAAACCCCCTAATTTGGAAAAAAAACACCAAGTAAACAATAAACAAACAAACAAACACATAAAAGGGGCATGCAACCACAATGAATTTTATTGTAACTGCCTTATGAATGACATAAATCCATTTTCTCTCTTCCAAAGAAACATATTTCAAAGCCCCCCTCCTAAATTTGCTCAAGTGTCTTACCGCCAGGTCTCTATCGGGAGTAGTGCATTCCACCCATAGTGGCCGCCTCCTCGGTTCGTGTGGTACTGATCTTGCTGTCTGCGCTAAAAACAAAGATAAAATCACGACAGGTAGACATAAAACACTAAACCCGTCTTGTCCGAGAGCCATTCTTATGCCATCTAAGACCAGGAGAGGGACATCAATGATTTCTTTATTCCTCGGTAATATCCAGAGGTGATTTTGTGCAGGTGTAAAATAGTTCCAGTTGGTTGCGGAATTGGCGAAGTTACGAAATGTGCATCAATGCGTCCGGGAGCTCTAGCAGACGGTTTTGGTCCGATTGCATGGAAGGATGAACGATACTCATATCGATAAATCTCTGAACTTTGTGAGATGTTGAGGACTGGTGCCCTTGTCGAGTGGTTTAAGGCCCATGACTGGAGACGCGAGAATCGGGGGTTCGATCCCCGTCACGGCGCACTTATCACCTTGAGCAAGGCATTTTATCTAAATTGTTCTTTTATATACATCAAATAAAGGTGTTGTAGGCATACTGATACCAGAGTGTGTGTATTTTTTTTTTCTTTTAAAGGATAAATTCATCTTCTACTTCTGATACTGCATGTGTAGTCCTACCTCGTCTTTTGCCCATGGACCAATTCATAATTTTCATTTCACGTAAAATGGGATTTTCCAATAACTCTCTCTCTTGACAAAACTTACGTCAGATAGGGAGCCGAGGAAATAAGAGAGAGAGAGAGAGAGAGAGAGAGAGAGAGAGAGAGAGAGAGAGAGAGAGAGAGAGAGAGAGAGAGAGAGAGGGGTATTCCTTTTTTCACACTACCATGGGACTATGGAAGATGAAAGAAATCATTAACTAATATTGATTACTGAAACATGAAAGCCTGTCATAAGTTGTCCATGATCAATTAATTCCTTGATTTGGTGACGTGGAATGCGGCCACGATTTAAATTCAGATATAAAAACTGGAAGTTCGAATGTGACAGAAGTTGAAAATATGAATTTTTTTTTCATTATCATTCAAGGCATGTTCATGTATCGACTATAGCAGAACGCCTCTTTGTCTTCTTTCGATCGTATAGTTTCTAAAAGAAGGGGGGGGGGTGTGAACATCCCTATTCAAAATTCATTTCCATATTTCATAATCGTTCATGATATCATGAGGGTGATAACTGTCAATAATGTTTGATTTTTCTAAAAATCTGGTAAAATTTCATAACTGTACATACCTCTCTCGTTTGAAACTTGCAAAGTGGAGGTGCAGTGATCAAGTGGTCTAAGGCGCTTGACAGGAGATGCGAAAGTCGGGGTTCGATTCCCGGCACGGCACTTATGCCCTTGAGCAAGGCATTTCATCTCCATTGCTCTTTTATCGTACATGAAATAAGTGAAAATGCTACAGGCATTATTGATACCAACGTGTGCAGTGTTTAAAAAAAAAAAAAAAAAAAAAAAACTGTGTCTAAAATAGTTGGGCGTAATTCAGGGGGAGGGCACGTTCCCTCCCAAATTTTTAAGGGTGGGAACACAATTATAGGGTATGTCCTCCAATTTTAAGCTGAGGACCTTTTTGTGTGTGTGACTGTGTGTGTGCATGCCCCCCACCCAACAAAATCTGAGAGTGCACACCCCGTTTATACAATGGGAAGACGCCAATGTGAAATATAGGCCCTTCCATCAACTGCTCCAACGACACCCCTGCGTTTCAAAGCTTAGATAAAAGTTATATCTATTAAAGTCAGGTTTTTATCAAGAATTTGTAATGACTTCATGATGACTTTAAATTAAGGTAGGTCACAATTTGCCTCAAAGTAATGGCATAGATCCCGGGGAGGGGGGGGAGGGTATATATCCCCACTTTTTTTTGAAGAGAGAGAGAGAGCGAGAGAGAGAGAGAGAGAGAGAGAGAGAGAGAGAGAGAGGAGAGAGAGAGAGAGAGAGAGAGAGAGAGAGAGAGAGAGGGGATACGCATCCCCACACTTTTCAAAGAAGAAATCATTTTCTAGGCGGGTGAGGGTATGTGTGTTCTTTTTGTGTGAGGAGTTCGAGCTAGAAATTACAAAAATTCAGAAATTGTCAAAATATTTTGATCATCCCCCTCCCCCTCCTCAAAACGGATTTACGCCCGTGCCTCAAAGAATGATGGATCTATAATAACAGCATGTTTTCCCCGAGGTTTGACCTGCATTGGAATGTCCCATCAGGACGCTGTAGGGCGCTCGACTTGTTTTTGGTTTTTCTTCGTACGAGTTTGCAGGTAACTGCCACTGTAATCTATCCTTCTTTCCTTCTTTCTCTTTGAAATATCTGTCGTATTCCTATTCAAATCCTGATAGCGAATGTTGTTGATGGTGCTGGCAGGATAGGTATGACGAGGATGAATATATATATATATATATATATATATAGATATATATATATATAGAGAGAGAGAGAGAGAGAGAGAGAGATAGAGAGAGAGAGAGAGAGAGAGTGGTTATAGTTATGATATACATTATACGATGATAATTGATTTTTTTATTTTTATTTTTTGCTTTGATGATTATGAGGTCAGCATCTTTTGATAGTAAAATCTCATACATACCTACTGTATGCTCATGGACCTATTACGGATGGACATTCAACGTGATTGTTCCTTTGATCCCATGATTTCCACCGCCTTCCGATTATGTGCATCTTAATGAGAACATTCAGCTGTTTTAACAATAGCTACTGCGTAAGCATTTTGGTTATTGACAAAGGGGCAGTTTCCCTCTCTTGGGTTTTGTTTGGACGGTGTGCTTTGTAAGAGTGTGTTTTAAATAAATAATAATAATAATAAAAAAAAATAATAAACCATTACCAATGGGGAGCAGTGAAGTTGGAAAACAGACGATTTTGGTGATATGAAATTTATTATTACTGATTCGGACACTCTCGGACACCCTTATGACCTTAATATATAACAATTAGCAGGCCATGATCTTTATAAGCCCCGTTCGTTGTAACTCCTGAATGTTATGAGGAAATTAGGGGAAACTGGATTTTAAATCACAAACAATCAATCAAAATATAACTCTCTCTGGTAATATCATCATGTTATTCAAAATGTAACATACGGAACAACAATTTCCGATTATAAACCAAAACTGCACATTGATCGTCTGCGCATATAGCTTCTACAATATAATATGTCAAATCACTGTCTTGCAATTCAGCTCCTGGCTAATCGGCGGTGGACATCATGGGATCATAGTGAAGAAACTTGTACGGAATGTTATTGAGACGACAATGACAGAGACAATCACAATGAATTCGTTAACAAAACGTGCAACGTCCTTCCGTGATAGGTCCGTGGTGAGAATGACGACGCGACGTCGTATGGTCCGATTATCATTACCCGCATGAGGTGACTCTGATGATTATATCAAATATCATGACGATATTGAGATCTAATCGGCCCCGTTTAATGAAACTTATTATGAGTAACAACTGCCACATTTTTATGACAAATTTGCCCTCAGCCAATCAGATGCAAGGTTTTCAGTAGCTCATAACAGTTATTGCCACGTGTTATTGATAACAAGTTTTATGAAACGGGGCCCTGTGCTGTGAATAGAATACTTGAGCAATCCGCAATTCAATCAGCATACATAGCAGCAGCTGGGGTGTTTCATAAAGCTGTTCGTAAAGTTATGCATCACTTTACGAACGAATTGAATATGAAGTGCCAACTTGGATATCTAAAGTTTTTTTTCCCTGACTTTTTACCAAAGTGTGACTGCATTTCCCATAATCTCAATTAAATTGTGGCAAATATTATACCTTCCTAGACCTACAAAAAAAAATGTTTGCAAATAATAGTAATGCGGCTACGAATGCATATTTCACCTTCAGCTGATGACCGAGAATCTCATTTGGTTTTCCATATTCAAATCATTCGTAAAGTCATTCGTAGCTCTAAAAACAACTTTATGAAACACCCCGGCACTAGTAGTACTCATAGTAGTAGCGCATGTAGTAGTCGTAGTAGTCGTCGTCATCGTCGTCGTCGTCGTAGTAGTAGTCGTCGTCGTCGTCGTTGTCGTAATCGTAGTAGTAATAGTCGTAGTAGTCGTAGTAGTAGTAGTAGTAGCAGTAGTAGCAGTAGTAGTAGTAGTAGTAGTAGTTGTAGTAGTATTAGTAGTAGTAGTAGTAGTAGTAGTAGTAGTAGTAGTAGTAGTAGTAGTAGTAGTAATAGTAGCAGTAGTAGAAGTAATAATAGTAGCAGTAGTAGTGGTGGTAGTAGTAGAAGTAGTAGTAGAAGCAGTAGAAACAGAAAATAGAAATAGTAGTAGTAATAAGAATAATACTGGTAATAATGATCATGATTATGACAGGAGGCGCGTTAGCTTTTTGGTAGAGCACTGATCTCATGATAATGCTAATTAAAGTAACAAGAAATTAATAACAAACTATATAGTGACATGCACTTCGAAAACGTGAATATAGCTTCACTTCCGGCAGCCGTTTTCAGGGTGAATTGCATTTTAAAGGAATAGATCCTGTTTTCAGCGAAAAGAAATGTAATATAACTGCAATGATCATTTGCTTCCTTTGCTTCAGAGTAGTGTCCGCTTGACAGAAACCAACTCAGTCTTTCCTGCTATATCGCCCTCTACGCCCATCTACTATACAGCCTCATGACGAGTTCATTGATGATGTCACCCGTTTATGCGTCAGAACACCGAAGGTTTGGGATCATTTTCATATACAGGAAGTGTCTTATCAAGAGCACACGAGTCCATTAGACGACCAGGTGGTTGTATGCTGTCACATCGAAAATAAAACAAGACTTATCAAAGGTCGTACTGCGTTATCAATTAAAGTAAAAGGCTAACATTGTGAGAATGTAAAAACTCGTGAAAAATGAACTCGTGGAAAATGCTCCTCTTATTTATTGTCTCTGAGACCAAAAATGATAAAATCGTAGTTTGCGTATGACTAACAGCTTTTCATTTCAAATTATGGTTGGTTTCAGGGTTTTTGAGTATAAATACAAGTTTTCATACACATGTTTCATCTTAGTTTGAATTTTTTTTAAATCAGCTGCTCACAAAGTTAGCTTAGCCAATGCCTTTAACAGTATGGGAACTGAAACCTGAAAACAAGAACAAACTTTGCAGTCATTTGGAGGCCAATTTCAAGCATGATGTAAATTGTAAAATATGAATCAATAAATCATTTTTAAAAAGATTCTTTATGCAAAATAAGTATTTGATTATTAGAGTAATATATAAGTTAAATTTGCCATAGATTACTCTCCCTTAATATTGTAATGCATTTACCTGTTCACGATTAAATGTGACTATGCTTTGCTCCTAAAAAAGAATAACTGAATGCATTTTAACATCAGTACTCTTCCACATTATTATTTTTCATTGATACGAACCCTTCTTCTGCAGTGTTTACTATGCATTTATAATTGTTGGGACAAACGAACATGTGGATTGTAAGGAAATTATGAACTCGGTAAAAAGGGAAATTAAGACAGGTTCATGGCAAAAAGGAAGAAAAAGGAATCTAAAAGAGAAAAGAGAAAAAGGACGATGACATGAGGAAAACTGAAATAATATAAACAATGATTTAACAATTATTGCCTCAGCTCCTGGTCTATCCAAATACCCCAAATCAACATCAGGGCCCCCGTTTCATAAAACTTGTTACCAGTAGCAACTGCCACATTTCTATGACAAATTTGCTCTCAGCCAATCAGATGCAAGAATTTCAGGAGCTTGTAACAGTTATTGCAAGTTGTTATTGATTACAAGTTGCAACATGAAACAGGGCCCAGATGGGACAGACATATTCAACATATGTAGCACTAATCTCACAATAAACCACTCTAATAATAACTTCAGTTGGACACTAATTATTTTTCCCCTATTTATTGGTAACTTATTGATAACATTACACCTTTTTTTTCTTCACTCAACATCATTCACAGATGTTAATACACATTGTGAGCTCCGAGAAACAAACAAATATTTTCCAAACATCGAAATTGCAGAGTGATCTAAAATCACATTGTAATAGGTGTTGACTGCTGGACAGCCCAATATGATATCATACAGAGCAATAATTATCATACTTCAAAAAAACCTACTATACTCAGAGATACAATTTACATACTAATTCTTCCATTTCTCATGAACGTGATAAGTTCATATCATTCTGTATCTGTTATTCAGCTTTTATAAATATTGAAATGTTCTTTGAACAGATAACTGTAGGAAACCCTGCAATAAAAGTCTTCTAAAAGTTGTGTAATTATTGTAAAAAATATAGACATAACAAGTGCATGAAAAGAACATGCATAATCAATTTTCATGAGATACAATTTGATACATTACAAGAAGAATGAGATAAATGAATATGGTTTGACAAAATTACTCATATGAAGTAGTTTTGGTGTGCTCTAATACTTGTTTTAAATAGACAACCAAAAATATGAATCTCGATAATTCATCTACGACACATTAATTACACAATCGTGCATTGTATTAGTATAGCGGCATAAATACCAGCAATATTTTCTCCAAACAATCACTGTTTTCCAAGAATGTGGATTAGACTAGAACATAGCCAGGCTGAATCAGGCAAAATATTAATATTTATGATGAGCCCTTCATTGATACTATGTACAAGAAAATGTTACAGAAACCTCGGTTGACAGGTTCACAGAAAGCATGCTAACACAACAAACGCAAAACAAAGAGAGAGATTTACACATTCTTCTAAACATCCTCAACTATGCAAATCTTAATGATCCCAATGTTTCTCAAATCAATGAATATAAATAAATGAATATTAATCATATCTTTATTTTCTTGAGGCTTTCAATGAAGGGATAACTACATGGATATGGATCTGAATTTCAAAGCGAACTTCCAACTATACAAAAAAAGAAAAATGCCCCTAAAACACTGCATAATCAGATTAAAGATCTTTACGAAAAAAGTGAAAGTTTTTCCATCTTTACTTTGATATATACGATCAAAACTCACATGGGAATCAGAAACATGCAATCTTTTCCTAGTTAAATGAATGCATTCCACGTATCTAGCTTTATGTATATCTCGAGTTTTGCGAAAATTCTCAGATTTATCTACATAAACGGAATGTCTAGATTATACAGCAGGTCATAACATACACAGACATGTTTCAGACAGAAAGGCCCAAATTCATGAAAGAGGTTGATATTTAAAACCCATTCGTGACAGAGGGTCCACATTTTGTGGTTTGGCCCAATATCTTTTGATGCAAAGCCCTAAAAATCATACCAAATGCATGAGCAGAAAGAGCAAAAAATTCTACACAAACTGTGCTCATTTTGGTTGCGTCAATATTCGTTGTTTGATGCTGAAAATTTTTTAAAAGGAAAATAAGCATTAAAATCCTTAAATTAGTAATGTGATAGAAAGTTTAAAATCACTGTTTTCCCCTGCAAATTGGCAACTTTTTGACTTCTCATCATTATTTTTATTTCTGTCAATTTATATTCATTTCAGATACATGACATTTTATAAGAAAAATGTAGCGATAAAATAAGAATGTTGGTGTTGCCAATTTGAAGAATAAAAGCTGATCAAATTGGGCTTTAAATAATTCCCGTCACGAATGGGTTAAACAAAGGTTTAAACCTCCATGTAAAGCGTAGTATGCGCCAAGGTTTAAAATAAAACTATTTCTTGAATTCGAGCCAAAGAGCTTATAGTTTAAAGATGGAAGGGCACCTAAAAAAAGAAATGCATTATTTTGTCAGTTTTGGAGTGTCCGACCTTTTTGTTGTCGAACACACTGTCTTACACACTGTAACTGCTCTGTACTATGGCCACTATAGATTCAATGATAGGTGCTGTACAATAAACACCAAGTACAGGGTGTTTCACAAAGTGGTCTGCGGAATTATAGATAATTGCATTAACTTGCAGCCCGATCGTGAGGAATGTTAAACCTTGTACTACAAGATGCAACACATTAGTGGGATCACAACCACCAGTAATAAGACACACAGAGAGCAACGATTATGAGCTTTGCTTGAAAAACAGGCTTTGCGATTATTATGCAGTTTCATACTACCGATAGCAGTAATTTTTCTTTTATGCTTCTATTTAATAAGAACTGATTGATTTATTTAGTGAGCCAGTTACAATCGATAACGTATAGACAAAATGTACATTCAGATGCATTTGCAGGAATAATCTGATCAACAAAAAAATTAAAGAAAACCTGATAAATGTTCGTTTGATTGGTTACACGTAACATTCACAAGAATGTATTCCTTTTCTTTGTTTCAATAAGGAAAATTATTCTTTGTTTATTTTATCAAAAAAGTTCTTTGTCTACAATCTACCCCATGCAATATCTGTTAAAGTTCTCTTAAAGAACTCCAGTATGTATAACACCTTTTGGTATACAAAACACATACACCACTATAACTACTGATAATTATATTTCTAGAATAAACGATAAGCATGTATGTACAAACAAGATTTAGATTTTGAGTAAATACATTACTAGAAGACTTAGAGTAATATACATTTGTTGGAAATATCTAGAGAGTAGGGGGGTAGAGAGAATAAATCGTAACATGTACATATCGGAGAGAATCACGAGCCTGGTAGAAAATGATGTTTTCAGAATAGTCCCTGGTTTTTACTTCAAATAAATCAACAACAACAAAAAAAAAAACCCTCAAAATTGACACGCTAACATTGTACACTGTTCAGTCATTTCACTTTCTTCAATGATTATTCTTGTAGAACAACATTCTCTAACTAACATTCGAAGTATCTCGATATTAATAATGGAAAGCGTTCAAAGTCCAACTGGCTTCGGCCTTCTGCAATTCATATGGCATTCTGTCTACATGCTATCGAGACAAGGGCACAGAAAATCTAGCAGATATTTACATCACTATAGGCACCAAGTTTCATTTCTTCAATCTTCAATAAAACTTTCTTTTTTCCCCCCTCTTGTTTTGAGGCATAACATCCTTAATTCGAGCATGTTGAGAACAGATTGATGCACATCTGTTTCAAGAGTCTACATATATGACCCATGTCTTGTTCCTAAAGATTTTCAATTAACTGAAAAACAGTATGTTGCATGTCTGCATAGAAATGATATGGATTCTAAATTTACACAATCTTTTCAAGTTTAAAATCCATTTACATTACTGTGTCCCATACACCTAAAAAACCAACTTCGTTACTTCTTCGGTTTCACTTGTTAAGGCTTGATTAAACATTTAAATATCTACCAAGAATCTGAAGAACATATTATGTTTAACCTCAAGCAATCATAAATAGAAACTTGTTGATGTACGTAAATATTTTTATCTGTATAGCTAATTATAAGGGAAGAGAAAAATTACAGATGCCTTCAAAATTAGCACTACACCATTTTCATTTCTTCCAAGCTGTGTGGGGTAGCTTGTCTCGAACATCCGCCCCCTGCGCGCATCCTGCTGCGATTATCTCCCCAAGGTCCCCTCCTAGCTCCCGAATTTAACCCCTAACATACCGGATGTTTGTGATATAGTTTACATGATTGGGGTGCTAGGCTCCAGTATCCTAGGGGCTAAATGAAGATATGGCTTCATGCTGCCAAGCAGGCGAGCATGAAGGATCGAGACAACATTCTTGACGGTCAGATCGTTCTTAAAGAAGACGACACCTCTTCTTCTTGACCGGTTCGGGTGGTTCCAGTGCAGCAAGGATGGCCTCGTCAAAGACATTCTTTAGTCCTTTCTGTGATGACAAAGATAGAATAAAAAGAAACACAATGAATGAAGGAGGAAAAAGAGCTGGTCTACATGGTACTCAAGCCTAAGACAACCTTCCATAATCACCAAAAGACATTTTACTCTGTATGTTTGGAATTCATTGTCACTTTACTTGATGAGCTTTAAAATTAGCTCCTTTAAAGAGGTAATGCGAATTCAAATATACTCTCAATCGACATAAAAGTAACTACTGAGGTAGTCGACATGTGCCCATGCACAGAGGCATACTTTGCGGTGTTTATGGACTTGAACAGTCATTCGATTCTGTTAACACCCTAATTGTGTGATCTTATGTTATTCTTTATTTTCTTCAAACCCCTTCACCATTAACCTGTTTAATGGTTTAAGTTTTTTTGTTTTGTTTTGTTTTGTTTGCTTGTTTGTTGTTGTTGTTGTTGTTGTTGTTTTTTTTTTTTTGGGGGGGGGGTTATTTCACGTGTACCAGCTGTATCTTATTTGTTTGTTTTTATTCCAGGTACACTTTTATTTTAACATAAAAACACATAAAATGACCCCTTCAAAACAGTCAGTGTTGAAGCCTGCTTCATAGGCAAGCTGCTTCCTTACTGCTTGTGACAACTTTGTATAATTTCTTGGTCACTTGTACATTGTAGATGCAATCAACACTAGAGACAGCACCTGGTGAAATTCTAAATTCTACAAGTTATACTAAATGTATTACTGCTCAAGAACGCATCAGAAATATACGCTGCAATTCCGTCAGCATCTAATTCTCCAAATAGTCTTATTCAAGCAATTTGCAAGAAACAAATGCTGCAATAAACAAGCAAAGTTATCATATATTACAGGCATTGGCTAACATTGTTATGATTTTAAAGAATCTCGTTTTGTTACTTGAAAATGGGATAAACATAAAGGTTATAGTGTAAAAATACCAGTCTGAAAGTATAATATCCACACAAAGTATTTTTTAATATAAAAAATGTGAACCAATGTTTGAAAACTATACGAGGGTCAGTTGCACAGAATAGACATAAAGAGTGCGCATGCGCGTATGACTCATCTTTAACATGTTTCATCTTAGTTTGAGAATTTTTTAAATCAGCTACTCACAAAGTTAGCCAATGCCTTTAAACAAAAGTGACATACAGGTACAAAGGGATACAATTATTGCATAAATGATCTAGATGGTAGTCAAACTTGAGAAAAGTTCTGTTTTAGAAGACTAGTTAAGCCTTTAACCAAAGGGCAAGGATGGTTACAAGAGTCCAGCAAGAATGCCCCATATTCTCCTAAGCCTATGACACATGTCCACCTGCCTTCTAGTCTCTGTCATTCAGACTCTTTCCATTTCAACCACAAGACAGGGTATCTATTGATGCTGATTCTGTTTGTCTTTTATATAAACACTTTTCTTTCTCTCTCTCTCTTTCCAAAGTAGTTTGTAAATGTTGGTGGTGGCTGTAATCATATCCTACAAGTGAATCTTTTTACTTCTACAGAGCAAACATATTTCAAAACAGTAACGTTTAGGCCCTAGGAAATGCATTTCAAGCCAAAACAATCGGATATGACTCAATGAAAAATAGAACAATGCCCAAAATGTCCCTGCACCTCCAAAACCTTTTCAGGCCAGAATGTTACATCGCACTAAATACCTCATGACTAAACCAGGAGCTACACTGTGTTTATATTCGCATCTACTATGACCAAGGAAACCCATCTCATAAACAATCTCTTATATGAAAAAAGAGGAGAAAGAGAAAGAGAAAGAGAAAGAGAAAGAGAGAGAGAGAGAGAGAGAGAGAGAGAGAGAGAGAGAGAGAGAGAGAGAGAGAGAGAGAGAGAGAGAGAGAGAGAGAGAGAGAAAGAGAAAGAGAGAGAGAGCACAACTGCAAGCTACTGAGCTATTTTTACACTGCTAATAGCTGCAAGCAACAACCTTGCTAAACATGCCGTGGGCGACTATCACCAAATGCAGAAATCACTCACAACTGTATACCTCTATTTAGCAACACTATTTTTATACAAGGGAAACCAAAAGTTCACTTTTGAGGGTAATATACATGTCAATCAAATCTAATTTAAGTTAAGTATATGCTAACACTAGTTTTTTTTTTTGAACAGAGCAATCTGATTGCATGTTCTTTATCCTAATTTTCACAAGCAAAAAATAAATGGATCTACATATCGCTTCAATTGTACTGCACGGGCAACAAGATTTCAAGCTTTCGTACATTTCCATAACTGTGGTAAACAATAGTTGGATTTCTGTCTACAACCCTGGACCCAAGAGCACTACACTAAAACTGTATCATATTGCTAATCCTAACCTAAAATCTCATTTCATCCATAAAGATACAGGCATAAACCTTAACTCTCTATTGTTGTCAAATAAAGTAAATCCTACCACAGATGTCACCGAAGTTGGCTCTCTATTCTATAGTCAGGGCTCTTGGCTAAACAGGGGGTGGGGTGGGCCTGGTGTACATCTGCCCTCCAAAATGTTAACTCTACCCCCCCCCCCCCCCTCCCCCATTCCAAAATCTCAGGAGGAGCCCTTATCATACAGACCTTAAAATCTCAAACTTAATCTCCTTTGGAAAGGATAGTGTGGAGCCCTCCATAGGCCATATATTTTGGGAACACAAGCAGAAAACCCCCACAGTAAACCTTGGGTTTTGGGGGTTTTTTTAGTACAAAAGAATGGAATATGAGGGTTCATTAACATTTTGTGAATATGCATTTAAGTATGAATGAAACAAATGTCCGACGACTCGCGACTCACCTGTGTAAGAGCAGAGCATTCAACGTATTTGACGGCACGTAGCTCCTTGGCCATCCTCTCACCAGCCTCTCCCGTCGTTGGCTTCTGCTTGTTCTTCATGAGCTTCTCGATGGTGGCGGGGTCGTCGCGCAGATCTATCTGTGTACCAACCAGCAGGAATGGTGTCTTCTGACAATGATGGGTGATCTCAGGTACCCACTGTATGCAGAGGAACAGAGAGAAACAGAGCGAGAGAAAGAGAGAGAGAGAGAAAAGGAAAGAGAGAGAGAGAGAAATGTAGCGAGTCATTCAAATATGCTGTCACATTAGGAATCATTCAAATCTTGTTTTGTTACCTCAGCAGTCCTCAAATGTACAGTCGAGCAGAAAGTGACCAAAACAAAAGCACTCGCATACACATGTACATGTTTATACATACATGTACATGGCAAAGAAGAAAAGTTCTGTAGCAGTACTCCTTAATCACTTTTTAATGCCGAGGACAACCCTTCCTATTTCAAATTGTCATTATGACATACATGTAGACTTTAAATTTCCATAAAGGAACATGTATAATAAACCTTTCTGGCTGGCCACTAGCTCTTATAAATGAACTTCCAATAGCAAAATACTGAATTAAAATTTATTCAGTGTCACTGAAAATTGGGCATAAAATTTCCTCCATAAATTTAGATGTAAACTTTTCAACAGTCAGGATTTGCAACGGAAAGGTGTTGACCCATAGCATTACAGTGTCCATTTTTATTGACACTTTTCCAATATATTTTGATCCAGAATTCTAGCAGCTCTATATGAGCAGAATGATAAAAAAAATCACTGGAAATTATGAGCCCATTTCCAATGCAGCATCTCGTGTCGATCTGGAATAAGAGCAATTTAGTTGTAAATAATCAATGAAGACTCTCAATTGACAATATAACCTCCA